>LR999967.1:109673404-110178404 GCA_905220375.1 Tachina fera
GCTCAACAGAGAAGACCACATTTAAAAAAAATTACATTAGAAAAAAATTAACGTTAAAGAACTGCGTCTTGTCTAATCTACAATTCGAAACGAAAGAAAATGCTTTCGAATTTACATGTTATTGTAATTGCATTTCAAAAGCATTTGCTTTCGTTTCGAATTAAGCAGTAGACCCCCTGGTTTTAAAAAAAAGCTCTTAAAAAGTGCATTTAAAAAAATACCCTTTAAAAGAAAGCCAGATTCGAGAAAAGTACACTTTGAAAACTACATTTTAAAATACATATAATTTAAAAAAGTAAAAATGTCATTTAAAAAACATTTACTTTATAGAAAAGCAACTTATAAAAAAATTCCCTAATAAAAATACATTTTAAAACAATTTAAGTTTATAAAGAATTTAAAAAGTACCTTTGAAAAAAGTTAGTTATAAAAAATTACCTTTTAAAAAGGCACATCCTAAAAAAGTATATTTGAAAAAAATAACTAGAAAAAGTTTCATCTCAAAACGGTAACTTTTTTAAGAAAGTTTCAATGTCAAAAAAGTACCATTCTAAGAAAAGCACCTAATTCAAAAGTATCATATTAAGAAAACCACATTTTTAAGAAAATCACATTTTTAAGAAAAGTACCTTTTTAAGAAAAATACATTTTTGAGAAAAGTATCGTTGTAGTAAGAGTACCATTTTAATAAAAGTACATTTTTATGGGAAGTACATTTTTAAAAAAGTACTTTTGTTTAATAAAAGCATAATTTTAAGAAAAGTACCTTTTAAGGAAAGTATGTATCTACCTTGGTAACAAAATAATTTTTTTTTAAATATCTTTTTCAAAAATGCAAATTTTTAAGAAAAGTACCTTTTTACGAAAAATAAATTTTTAAGAAAAGTATCTCTTTTTACTTTTTACTTTTTTAATAAGAGTACCATTTTAAGAAAAGTACATTTTTAAGGAAGGAGCCTTTAAAAAAAAGTACAATTTTTAATAAAAGTATAATTTTAAGAAAAGTACCTTTAAAGGAAAGAACCTTGTTAAGAAAAGTACATTGTTAAGAAAAGTAAATTTTTAAGAAAAGAAATTTTGTAGAAATGTATCTTTTTTTAAGGAAATTACCTTTAAAAAAAGTACCCTTTTAAAAAAAGTACCTATTTAAGAAAATTACCTATATAAGAGAAGCACCTTTTTAAGAAAAGTACCCTTTTAAAAAAAGTACCTATATAGGAAAAGTACCTATATAAGCAAAGTACCTTTTTAATAAAAGTAAATTCTTTAAGGAAAATCACCATTTTAAAAAAAAGTACCTATTTCAGAAAAGTACCTATTTAAGAAAAGTACCTATTTAAGAAAAGTGTCTTTTTGAGAAAATTACATTTTTAGGAGAAGTACATTTTTGGGAAAAGTATCCTTTTAAGGAGCAAGCTAAGTACGTTTTTTAGAAAAGTCCCTTTTTTAAGGAAAAAAAGAAAAGTACCTGATTGTTAAAAAGTACCTTTTGAAATAAGCATGTTTCAAAAAAGTACCTTTTAAAAAAGTTCCTTTTAAAATAAGCATCTTTGAAAAATTTACCTTTACAAAAAAGCACCTATTAAAAAATTTACCTTTTAAAAAAAGCACCTTTTAAAAATGTACCTGTTTTAACCTTAACCTTTTTAAACATAAAAATGTACCTTCTAAAAAAATCCTTTTAAAATGCTTTTAAAAAAGCACATTTTTAAAAAAAAGCACCTTAAAAAAATAAATTTTCAAAAAAAGCTTTAAAAAATAAATTATAAATATCTTTTAAAAAAAATTTACTTTCTCCATTTCAATAATTTAAAAAGTACCTTTTGAAAACCCAGCTGTTAAAAAAGTACATTTTAAGAAAGTGCCTTTTAACCTTAAAATACTTTCTTCTAAAAGCAGTTCCATTAAAAAACTACATTTTAAAAAATTTAGTTTTTTCAAATCAGTGCATATTAAAGTGGCGCTGGAAAAATTACCGGTACCCTGAAAAAGTCCTTTAAAAAGCAGTGCCTCTAGAAAACTACGGGCGTTGACAAATTTTATATGTGTTTTGTTTTAGTAATTTAAATATTTTCCATATAAAATTTTTTACAGCTCAGCGTTGCGTTTTACACAATTTTGCGCTACCTTCTAAAAAATTAATCTTTCTCCAAAACAGTACATATGTACATATGTATTAGAGAAATACTTTTTGAACAAGTATGTATATCGAACTCTTTTCAGATATTTTGATCTACGTAATCTTTTGTGGCTAAAGCTATTCACCCACAATCAGACAGTTGAATTAATACCAAACCGTATCTAATAGAAAGTTCCTTCCTTCGTGTTGCATGTCAAACTCTTCTATATTTTTTTCCTCTTCTAAGTGTGCAAACTGTCGCCGCGTACATCATTATGTATTCAATTATTTATTACAGTTAATTACATTTTAATACAGCTTTACGTGCTTTTCATGTTTCTCCTGCAAATCCTAGTGCTTGACACTCATTCGTATGAAGACTGTGTCGTGCTTGCGCAAAAAATGCAAATTAAAGTATTTTTGTTTTCAAAGAGAGAGAGGAATGCCATAAAACTCAGATTTTTAAGCTTCTTTATACTGTTTTAATTAATATTTTAAATTAATTTACCTCGTTAGTTGTATTCAGAGGGGCAATTGGTAATTTTGATTACAAATTATAACTGACATTTATTTAACCCTTAAAACGGACACATTTAAGAACATATTTGTGAACTTTAATATTTAATGTATGATAGCAACACTTTTTTTTTTAGACAGCAGTTTTTTTTTGTTTTTGGCAGCACTAAGACTAATTTAGACACTAAACATAATAATTTCTTCATCTCTTATTATTTTTAAAGGACTTTGCATCCGTACACCAAAGGTGAAAAAAGGAACCCTATTGTTTTCGCTACGCTGTCCGTCTGTCCGTCATACAGTATTTTCTCAGGAACCGTGAGAGCTACGGATCTGAAATTTGGACAGAGTATGTAGAACCTTGGCCGCTACAACAACAAATACATGAGAATTAAAAATAAAACGGTGTTCCAAAACGAGCACAAAAAATTTTAAATCCCATGTAATATACATACAATTGTATGTACACATTTCTATATTGACACTTGAAATTTGTAAAATTGGTGTGTTTTTATATAGACTACAACAATTAACACTAAAATTAAAAAAAATTTAAATCAAAGGGTGTTCTATCAGTTAATGCTACTTTGACTAGGCAATTTTGACAACTTGCTATATTTTGGAAACCGTAAAAGGTAAACTCTTGAAATTTTCAAAAACGGTAAAACTAAAAAATCCGAAATTATAAAATCGCCAAACCCAAAAAAAAAATCGCCAAAAATTAAAAAAAAATCGCCAAAAACAAAAAAAAAATCCAAAATTAAAAAAAAAATTATAACTAAAATAAGGCATAAAATTCGAAAAAATCGTCCAAATGAAAAAAAATCGCCAAAATGAAAAAAAGCCAAAAACCGAAAAAAATCGCTAAAATTAAAAAAAAAATCTAACACTAAAGTAAGTCGCAAAATTCAAAAAAATCGCCAAAATTAAAAACTCGCCAAAAATTAAAAAAATTCGCCAAAATTAAAAAATCGCCAAAATTAAAAAAAATCGCCAAAGTGAAAAAATGCCAAAAACCGAAAAAATCCCCAAAATAAGAAAAAAAGTGTCAAAACTAAAAAAGCGCCTAAATGAAAAAAGTCGCCAAAATGCATAAACTCCAGAAACCGAAAATCGCCAAAACTGAAAAAATCGCTAAAACGAAAAAAATCGCCAAAAAATAAAAAAACGCCAAAAACCGAAAAAATCGCCAAAACGAGAAAAAAAGTGTCAAAACTAAAAAAATTTCCAAAATTAGAAAAAAAACTCAAAAAAACGAAAAAATCACCAAAATAAAAAAATCGCCTGTATGAAAAAAAATCGACAAAATTAAAAAAATCGTCAAAATAAAAAAATCGTTAAAATTAAAAAAACGTCAAAACCGAGAAAAAAAATTACAAAACTATATTTTTTATATTTCGTGTCCGTATAGAACCCTACGTGCGCGGGCCAAAGTCGCACTTCACTCACGTTAAGATAAAATCACGCCTATCGTGAATAAAATGTGAATTATGTGATCCCATAAAATTTTCATTCCCTATGAAGGGAAATTTGCGTTTGTTCCCGCTATCAATGCGTAGAGAATGTAAAAGACGAGAAGAAGATTTGTAAAGCTTAACAATTAATTGAAAATCAGACAAATTTAAGTTTGATAGTAAGACTAAACCACAACTTTTGGGTTTAAAATTAAATGTTTTTAAGTGTAAAGTTGTGTTTTTAAATATTTAAAAATTCTTTAGTATACCACAGCCATAAAATTTACTGCATGTGAATCAAAGAGATTCATGTTCAACGATTGCAGGCAATTATTGTTATTAATCGTGGACTTTATTTATTGATCTTGTCCTACAAATAATTATTTATAAGTTTTTATATATAATTGAAAGTATAATATTAAAATTATAAACAGTTCGCCTGCAAAAATAAAGTGAACAAACCCAAGGGAAAAGTGAAAAGATCCATCTCAAAAATATTATTCACGATAGTTAAGGGAAATCAAGGAAGGGAAAAAATTTTCAGGGAAAAATTATTGCCGATTTAAATTTGGGGGAAAGGGAAAATGTTTCGGGGAAAAGAAAAACTGTTCAGGATAGGGGTATTATTCACGATAAGGGAAATCAAGAAAGGAACACATTTCCAGGGAAAAATTATTCACGATTGCAATTTGGGGAAAAGGGAAAATGTTTCGAAGAAAAGAAAAAGTGTTTACCATAGGGCTGATAATTTGCTTAAGGGCATGATACACTATCCTACAAAGTCGTGCGATCTACGAAAAACTACAACCCTGGTGTGATGAATTGTTATTGTCTTTTGAAAATTTTCATAAACACCATCATACCAGCGGTACTTTTTCGTATATCGCACGACTTTGTAGGATATTGTATCACGGCCTTTAGCGATATTGGTATCAAAGAAAAGGGAAAACTGTGTAAAATTTCATAAAAATTAACCTTACTTTCCCTGAACAAAAATATGTATTAAGAAATGTCGTTTAAAAAATATCCTTTCATATCCTTGAAAGTTAAAATATAATTAAAATTATATGCTGTAGTCTAAAGTTAATTCTATAAGACTTTGAAATTTTATGAAAACAAAAAATTTTATATTTGTCACACAACAAACATTTTCACTTGATTACACAATTTAATATTGCAATGAAGGAATTCAGTTTAATTGTTTAAGTTAATCTGTTGTAACAAAATATAATGCTCCTCACACGGTGTTGTACTAAAATCGAATTATTTATATATTTATTATTTAATATTCTGGAAAGAAATTCAATACTTAATCATCCACAAAAAATATAAAAAAATATGAGATCTCCAGTGAAGCCAATACTCTAGTTAAAAATAGTGCATTCAAAAAATACGTTTTAAAAAAATACTTTTTCACGAGCATCTTTTTTTAACAAATATGTATCTCTTTCAAAAATAACTCAAAAAAATTTGCTTACAAAAAGTATTAAAAAGGTACTTTTTATAAGAAAAATAACTTAAAAAAATACAAAAACAGTATTAAAAAGTACCTTACCATAAAATACTTTAATTTTTTTAAAGTATCTGTTAAGAAGATGCATTTTAAAAACCCGCCTTCAAAAAAGTATATTTTTTAAAAAAAGCACTTTCTTAAAAAGTTCCCTTTAAAAATACATAGTACCTTCTTAAATAATTGTGTACCATTCTGGAATACGCTTTGGAATCGGTGAAATTTACATGAAAAACAAAAAAAAACTGCAGAAATTTAAAAAAAAAATTGTTTTTGTTTATCATACAAAATTCACCGATTCTAAAAGAGAGAGAGAGAAACGCGTTGTAATTCTCACGTTTATTTAATTTTAGAAATGTAAACAAAAACAATTTTTGGCACTTTGGTTTTGTTTTAATTGCAATTTTCACTTCTTCGACGCGTTTTCCAGAAGAGCCACCAATATCTTTGAAAAAAAAATCATTTAGTAGAAGGTGTATATGAAAGCACCATTTCAAAAATATCCATTTTTAAAAAAGTAACTTTTCAAAAATGCATATTTTATGCAAAAAAAGGATCTTTGAAAAAGTGCATTTTTAAAAATATACAGAGATTAAAAAAAATTGTTTTATTAAGATAAATGTTCCTTTAAAAAAGTGGGTAATAAAAAGTACCTTTTCAAAAGTACCTTCAAATACTTAAAACAAGTAGGTACATTCATAAATTACATTTTAAAAATGTACGTTTTAAAAACCTACATTAAAAAAGAGTAGCTTTAAAAAAAAGCAACTTTTACAAAAAGTAAGCTTTAAAAAAGTACCTTTAAAAAAAAGTAGCTTTTAAAGAAGTACTTTTAAAAAATTCCCTCTTAAAAAAGGTAAATTTTAAAATAGTACCTTTTAAAAAGTATCTTTTACAAAAAATCTTTTAAAAAGGTACCTTCCAAAAAAGTATCTTTAAATAAAGTACATTTTCAAAAAAGTATGTACTCTTAAAAAAGTACCATAAGAAGTATCTTTTGCAAAAACCTTTAAAAAAAGTACCTTTCAAAAAAAGTATTTTTAAAAAAGTACCCTATAAAAATCTTTTACAAAAAGTAGCTTTTAAAAAAGTACTTAAAAAAGTACCTTTTGAAAAATGTACATTTTAAAATAGTACATTTAAAACAATTGCCTCTTAAAAAAGTACATTTAAAACAATTACCTCTTAAAAAAGTACATTATTAAAAAAGTACCTACAAAAAAAGTACTTTTTAAAAAAAGTAGCTTTTAAAAACGTAATTTTTCAAGTATGTATTACCTTTAAAAAAAGGTATCTTTTAAAAAACTTCCTTTTAAAAAAAGAACATTTTAAAAAAATACTTTAAAAAAAGTAGTTTCTAAAAAAGGTTCTGTTAAAAAAGTGCCTTTTGGAAAAGTACCTATTAAAAAATTAACATTTTAAAAATAGTATGTTCCAAAAAAAGGACATTAAAAAAAGAACCTTTAAAAAAGTAGTTTTTCAAAAAGCACCTTTTAGAACAAGTTATTTAAAAAAAAATACTTTTAAAAATGTACATTTTAAAAATAGTACTTATAAAAAAGTACCTGTTAAGAAGTAGCTAATAAATAAAGTCGCTTTTGCAACAGTAACGTTTAAAAAATTCCTTTAAAATAAGTACTTTTTAAAAAAGTTGCTTTAAAAAATTAACTTTTAAAAAAGTACATGTTCCAAAAAGTACCTTTAAAAAAATACAATTTTTAAAAAAGTACCTTTTTAAAAATTTTAAAAAAGTACCTTTTTAAAAAAGTACCTCTTAAAAAAGTATCTTTTTAAAAAGGTATCTTTTTAAAAAAGTGCCCTTAATAAATACAATTTTTAAAAAAGTACCTTTTTAAAAAAGTACCTTTTTAAAAAAGTACCTTTTTTATATAGTACCTTTCTGAAAAAATATCTTTTTAAAAAAGTGCCGTTTAAAAGAAGTACCTTTTAAAAAAGTACTTTTTTAAAAAAGTACCTTTAAATAGTTTTTCAAAAAGCACATTTTAGAACAAGTTATTTAAAAAAAGTACATATATTTAAAAAATTGGGGTCTTAAAAATTACCTTTTTTAATTTCTTAAAAATATGCTTTTATTAAATACGTTTTCAATAAAGTACTTTATTATAAAGTACGAGTACATTTTAAAACACGTTCTTAAGACAAATCAGGTTTAAAATAAGTATGTACCTTTTAAAAAAGTACATTTAAAAATAAGCGACTTTTCACAAAAAAATACTTATTTAAAAACTATATAAAAGAACATACTTCCAAAAAAAAGTACATACATAAATGTTAAAAAGGTACTTTTTTAATTATTAGTATTAGTACCTTTCCGAAAAGTGCCTTTAAAGAAATCACATGAAAAGTACCATTTCAACTAGCATCTCTTAAACATTTCCCTGCAGAAAACTTCAAAAGTATATTTCTTCTACCTTTAGAATATCTAATACTTTGCTCACTTTTTCGTCTTTCTAATCTTATTCTTGTTGCTTAAATGGTTCCATGATATAATGAAGGGTTAAGCATCCTTTTAATCTCATCGCCTTGCAGCGCATTGCTTTCAATGGTTTTTCATTTCTCATTATTTGGAATTAAACAGTCTTTTAATATTATTGTTATTATAATTGCTTTATATATTATTATTTTTTATTTTTATTTTCTCTCTTATTATCCTTTTTTTTAATACGATTTTATTTTCTTGATAAGTCTTTTCTCCTTAATGGATTTATTGTATGTAGTTTGTAGTCAGTCACCAAGCTTGTTCCGGTTATTTTATTCGTTTAATTTCTTTCTTTTGTCTCATTTTCAGCGCCGAAAGATAAATTCAGTTTTAATGTACGCTTAAATTTGATTTCCTCTCAACCATTTGTGCAATGTGGACAATTCTTGGATCTCTGCTATTCAACACGTTCGCTAACAGTTAAAGTTGATCCAACGGGGCTTCCGCCAGGCGTTCATACAGCTGTGTAAGTTGACTCATATTGTAAAATAATAAAAAAGAAAATGTTATTTTTTTTTTGCCACAAAAAAGTTTTATTGAAAATTAAAGGAAAGCAGGCAAACATGAGATTGTCTTTAAACGACAATGATAAAGTTTGCTCTGCACTAGTTATACTCTTAATTAATTATAAAACTTATAAATAAATTACAAACAACAACTTGAACAGTTTAAGGTCCTTAATATAGTGAAAATATATATAAAAAAAAGAAAAGCTTAACAAAAAATAACTTGTTATAGTTTTAATTACTATTCTATTTGAAAATGACGATAAAAGAAAAGAAAAGAGCAGAACATTGCAAAATGCGTCGTAGCAAAATTATGAATTAAAAAGCCGTTGAGTTGAGTTGGTTGCTTGCTTCCTGACATTATATGAAAGCAGCGACAATATATAGAGAAATAAGTATTTGCCAGTAATTTATATTGAAAAATTTCCCATTCATAGAACGTTGGATGGATGAATGTCCTTTTGTGCACATCAACGAATGTAATTGAAGTTGTCTTTTGTTAGTTTCAATTGAAGACGTGCACAGTTACATTTTATTGCACAAGTTTAGATACATACTTATGTATTAGGGCGGGTCGATTTGTATGGAGGCAAAAAAATCGCTCAAATTACATGGAAAATCGTATTCTAGGGATCAAAATAAGAAACTTTGCCGAAGCAACCATACCTCTAAAATATATTTTGATGTCCCGACTTTTGATCCGAAGGGTCAAATTTTAAAAAATCTTACTTTGACCCATTTAGAGTTCCTCAACCCTGGAACCACCCCTGGGGTGTGCCACTGACCTTCAAAACTGGGGGTCGGTCATACATTTTGACTCGGATCAAAATCAAGAAAATTTTACCCTTCGGATCAAAAGTCGGGACATCAAAATACATTTTAGAGGTAAGGTTCCTTCGGCGCAAAGTTTCTTATTTTGATCCCTAGAATACGATTTTCCTTGTAATTTGTGCGATTCTTAAATCGATCCGCCCTAATATGTATGCTTACACGTACATACATACACAAAAATTACTTACAAATTTCCTTCGAATTTTGTTCCCTGTTCAGAAAATCGCTAACGTAAATTTTGTTCAGTACGAAACCCTAGAGACTTTATTTATTAAATCTTTGCCAAAAAGATAATAAATATTTTCGTGGTCATATTGCCTCACAAATATAAGATTCGTAGGACATTTACAAGTATTTCCTTGATGCATTGAATTGGGCAGTAGTTAATTGCATACTATAGCAAGTCTTTAGTTTCAGTGCGAAATCAGGCTTATATTTATGAGAGCATAAAAGAAACCAGTCAAACGTATTTATGGTCTTATTCTTCATTAAAAAAATATTTGAATGCATGTTGTCTTTGAAATATATTTATGTATGTATGTATGTGCGATAAAGTTTGAAAATAATGGGTTTTAGCCGCCTTGCAGCCAATTTAGCTGAAGCCTTTGATGAACGCCCATAATGACACCGCTGGGTCTAATTTTATGGCATATTTTCTTCCAAAAAATTTTATTCTATTATATCTCTGCTTAAGAATATTTGATCCATTTTATTTTTTCGAAAGGGGCAATATAGACCCGCACGGAAAAGATTTAAAGGGTTAAAATATTTCACAAAAATGTCGCTCGTACAATATATAGGAGCTGCTAAACCTAAAAATGAAGCTGGAATAAGTAATTTATGGTGCTAAATTTCCAGCTTTGCTGTATTTAGAAACACATTGCACACGAAGGAAGGGTTCCGTACGGACACTACATATGAAATTCTATAAGAACTTTAGCCTATATAATCGAATATCTAAAAAAAATATTCAAGTACTCGGTAAAATTTTCTTGATTTTTGGGTTTTTTTCGTTTGTTATTTTTTGGGTTTTTGGCGTCTTTTTAGTTTTGGCGTTTTTCCCTTTTTTTTGGGGATTTTTTGTGATTTAGTTTAGTTTAAGCGATTTTTCTTATTTTTAGAACTTTATTTTTTCGGTTCTTGACGATTATTTGCAATTTATTTTAGTTTCTAGCGGTTTTTGTAGTTTTAGCGGTTCATTTCGGTTTGGTGTTTTTTAGGTTTTCGACGATTTTTTAATTTTTGGCAATTTTGCCGGTTTTTTGAAGATTGTTCGCCATATATTTTAGTTTTAGCGATTTTTTTTAGTTATAGCGCTTTATTTCGTTTTGGTGATTTTTTTCAGTTTTTGACAATTTTTTAATTTTTGGCGATTTTTTCGGTTTTCGGAGATTTTTCGCGATTTTTTAGTTTAAGCGTTTTATTTCGTTTTAGGTTTTTTAAGAATTTTTCGGTTTTTGAAAATTGTTTGCAATTTATTTTAGTTTTTAGCGTTTTTTTTATTTAAAGCGTTTTTTTTTTCGTTTTGACGATTTTTTTTAGGTTTTTAACGTTTTTTTTAATTTTTGGAGATTTTTTTCGGTTTTTGAAGATTGTTTGCGATTTATTTTAGTTTTTAGCGCTATTTTTAGTTTTAGCGCATTAATTCGTTTTTGGCGATTTTTTAATTTTGGTGATTTTTTCGGTGTTTTGAAGATTTTTCGCGTTTTATTTTGTGTTAGCGATTTTTTAGTTTAAGCGTTTTATTTTGTTTAGCGATTTTTTTTAGGGTTTTTAAGATTTTTTTCGGTTTATGAAAATTTTTCGAAATTTATTTTAGTTTTTAGCGTTTTTTTATTTTAAACGGTTTTTTTCGTTTTGGAGATTTTTTTTAGGTTTTTGACGTTTTTTTAATTTTTGGAGATTTTTTCGGTTTTTGAAGATTGTTCGCGATTTATTTTAGTTTTCAGCGATTTTTTAGTTTAAGGGTTTTATTTCGATTTAGCGATTTTTTTAGGGTTTTGACGATTTTTTAATTTTGGCGATTTTTTCGGTTTTTGATGATTGTTTGTGATATTTTTTAGTTTTAAGCGTTTTTTTTTAGTTTTATCGCCTTATTTGGTTCTGGCGATTTTTTAATTTTTGGTGAATTTTTCGATGTTTTGAAGATTGTTCGTGATATATTTTAGTTTTTAGCGATTTTTTAATTTAAGCGTTTTATTTCGTTTTAGCAATTTTTTTAGGTTTTTGTCGATTTTTTAATTTTGGCGATTTTTTCGGGTTTTGAAGATTGTTCGCGATTTATTTAGTTTTTAGCGTTTTTTTAGTTTTATCGCTTTATTTCGTTTTGGCGATTTTTTCAGTTTTTGACGATTTTTTAATTTTTTGCTATTTTTTCGCTTTTTGGAGATTGTTCGCGATTTATTTCAGTTTTTAGCGATTATTTAGTTTTAGCACTTTATTTAAACGATTTTTCGTTTTTGGCGGGTTTTTCTAAATCTTTCGCTTAGAACATTCTTTAATTTTTAGCTGTCATGTATTTGTTGTTGTAGCGGCAAAAGTTTTATATATCCTGTGGAAATTTCAGGTCCGGTTACGGTTCACTCCTTTGGTGTACGGAACCTTAAAAAGTTTCATTTTGCAGTAGAGTGTAACTCATGGCAATTCAGAATATGAAAATTTTTATAATAAAAGATCGATACATTCCGAACTGCAGGGTATTTGTATTGTTTCACACTAAAATAGGCAGAATTACATATCAGGTCTTACGGTTCTCGAGCCTGTGACAGACAGACTTACGGACGGACGACATCGTAGCGAAAACATCGTACGGAGGAGTGTAATTAATCGGAAACAAGAATATAAAAATTTGTATAATAAAATCTCGATATATTCCGGACTGCAGGGTATTTGCATTGCATCGCACTAAACTACGCATGAGTTATTTAAGTTTTAAACAGATTTACAAGTTATTTGCAAACATGTATCGTAATTAACAAGAATCAAAAATTAAGTCTTTTAATCCTCATTTCTCATTTACTCTCTGCAAAATATACTTGTAAATATACATATAATACTTAAATCATAATTTGTTTTGTAAAATCAATTATATCAATTAAATTATGCAAATCTTTTGTATAACAACATAAACACATTCTTTGAAGAAAGTAAGACAAAGATAAGCAAGATGAAAAAAAAACAAATATGTAAATGTTTTTTAAATAATTTAACAAATTTATTGAAGATATTATCAGCTAGAGAAGGACAAAGATTCTCAATGCTGTGACTAAAAATCCCCCACAATACTTAAAAAATTTATAATTCCATTTGCCTTAATTGTCAATGTAAATAGGAATTTAAGAAAAGTTTTTTTGTTTGTTGTTGGTTAAAGATACTGCAACGAAACGCATCTCGATGGTGCTTAACCAACAACAAACAAACTTTTTAGGGTTCCGTACACCGAAGGTGAAAAGGAACCCTATTGTTTTCGCATCGCTGCCCGTCTGTACGTTATAGGCTGTTTTCCCGAGAACCGTAAGAGCTATGGACCTGAAATTTGGACAGAGTAATTAAAACTTTGGCCGATACCCGAAAAAATCGCAAAAACCGAAACAAATCGTTAAAACGAAAAAATCGCCAAAATAAAAAAAATTTTAAATCTAAAATAAATAGCCAAAAACCGAAGAAATCTCCAAAAAAAAATCGCCAAAATAAAAAAACAACCGAAATGAAAAAATCGCGAAAAATTAAAAAAAAAATCGCCAAACTGAAAAAAAAAACGAAAAAAAATTGGCAAAACGAGTAAAAAAAGCGCAAAAATTAAAAAAAGAACCCAAAATTTAAAAAATTGCTAAAATCGAAAAAATCCCAAAAACGGAAAAAAATCCAAAACTATATATTCAGCCCAATCATGCATATTCCCTCGGAATTTCTTTCTCACGGAAAATAATTTTCTCGAGAAAACATTCCTCCCATCATAAATTCTTTGGGAACAAAAATGAGTAATACGTGGCATCACCGCATTACGAAGCTCGTTGTTTTGCTTGTTTGTTGACATTTTGTTTCTCCCTTATTTTTGAGAGAGAGAGAGTAAACAAAATAATTGAAATTCAACAACTTGAAAAAATATGTAACAATAAGTTTATAAAGGATTTATTTTTTTCATGTAAAAACTTCTGTTTTACTGAGGAACGATTTTTCCCCAGGGAGTTTTTTCCCTGCATTTTGTAAAAATAGGGAAAAAACAAATTCATAATAGGAGAAAAGGGAAAAGTGAAAAAACTCGCGCGGAATTTTTGTTCACGTTTCGGCTGATTATATAGGCTAAAGTTCGTATTGTATTACATATCTAGTGTCCCTACGGAACCCTTCGTGCGCTAGTCAAAGTCGCACTTTATTGAATTTATTTTAATTGCTTTAATTGCTTGTTTTCCAATAAATTTAATTATTCACTTCTCCTCATTTTCTCCTTCCCTCATTGTTTTCCCTAATATTTATTTTATATTTTTCTTCTTTGCAGCATACGTGCATTTGATACCTCATGTGTACAAAAGGGTTCATTATTTGAAATTCCCGTAACTGTTGTGCAACCATTTACCATTGATTGTCTAGAAACACGTCTCTATCAGCCAGTGTCACAAAAGGGTGATGGCAGCATTGAATTCCAACCAAATACCATACAAAGAGATTTTATTCTAGTGCCACCTAAAGCAACTTGGGCAGGTAAGGACTTACAATAGAAAATATAAAATAAAATAAAACAAGAATTTCAACAAATCAATGCAATGGACTTGTAGTTGTTTGTGGTCATATGAAAGTGATAGCTGGCCGTTAAAGGTGACAAATTTGTCAATTTATCAAAAAATAAAATTGAAGAAGAATGAAAGACCACAAAAATCGTTGCTTGAATGATGGCAATAAAACCGACAAATAAGCTCTTTTACTTACCATCTTCTTCTTTTTTTTTGTTTCATTTAAAAAAAACTTGTAGTCATCTCTTTTTGTTAATGGTGTTCTGCATCTTTGGTTTGCTTTTTTGGTTCATTTGTGACTTTCAACATTTTCCATTTAGATTTGTTGTTGCATTTACTAACAAACCGAAAGCAACCCAATGGGAAATAATAAAAACATGTAATTCCCTTTTTTCGCATACATACATACATACGAGTGATTGTGATTTAGGAATGTAAATAAATTACTAGGAAAATCTCAGATGTATAAACAATAGTATTTATGTATTTAGAATGTATGGAATATGCAAACATATTATTTAAAAAGGCACTTTTGTAAAAAACACTTTTTAAGAGTACTTTTTTTAGGTTTGGATTCTATTTACTGCTAGCATTCACTACACCACACAATCGTAAAACTTTTGAGAAAATACAACCCTGGCATAATGGATTTTCTGAAAATTATCGAAAGACAATAACAATTCATTAGATCAGGGTTGTATTTTTTCGTAAGTCGTCGGAATTGTGTAGGATAGTGAGTCCTAGCTTTTACTAAAGAGCCCTTTTAAAAAGAAGCTTTATTTATTAATATATTACTTCTATTAAATGTACACCTTTTCAAAAAGTACTTTAAAAAAAACAGTACCTTATAAATTTTGTTTTTAAAAGGGGCGTAAATTTATATAAATATGTATGTATGTAAGTGCTAAAAAACTTTTTTTAAATATTTTTGAAAAAAGTACTTTTTAAACAAGAACCTTTTAAAAAAGTACTTGTTGAAAAAGCACCTTTTAAAAAAGTATATACTTTTTAAAAAAGCAGCTCTTAAAAAGTACCTATTCAAAAAGTACATTTTAAAAAGGTACCTTTATAAAAAGTACCTTTAAAAAAGTATGTACTTTTTAAAAAAAGTACCTAATAAAAAAACCTTTTAAAAAAAGGAACCTTTATAAAAAGTACCTTTTAAAAAAGTACCTTGCAAAAAGTACCTTTTAAAAAAGTACTTTGTAAAAAAGTACCTTTTAAAAAAGTACGTTTTAAAAAAGTACCTCTTAAAAAAGCACGTTTTAAAAAAGAACCTTTTAAAAAAGTACGTTTTAAAAAAGTACCTTTTAAAAAAGTACGTTTTAAAAAGTACCTTGTAAAAAAGTACGTTTTAAAAAAGTACCTTGTAAAAAAGTACGTTGTAAAAAAGTACCTTTTAACAAAGTACCTATTAAAAAAGTACCTTTTAAAAAGGAACATTTTAAAAAAGTACGTTCTAAAAAAGTACTTCTTAAAAAAGTACCTTTAAAAAAAGTACCTTTAAAAAAAGTACCTTTTAAAAAAGTACCTATTAAAAAGTAATTTAAAAAAAGTACCTGTGAAAAAAGTTAATTTTAAAAAAGTACCACTCAAAACAGGACTTTTTAAAAAGAAGCTATTAAAAAAATTAATTTTAAAAAAGTACCTGTAAAACTTCCCTTTAACAAATGCGTTCTCCCGCTGTGAGTCATCACGGCCACCGAAAAGGTTTTGTATACGAACGATGACCAGCGATGCCAACTTGGTGCTTTTGGCACTATTTTTAGTGCTTTTTGAAGACTCAAAACGCCAAATTTTGAGCGTTAGTGCCAAACTAAGAAAAAGCACTAAATAGTGCTTTTAAAAAATTAAAAAAAAAAATTAATTTTAAATTGCTTTTTATTTATTATTATTTATTTATTTTATTTATTTTTTCAGTGTAAACCATACACTTTTCGTCGGATATACATATATCATTAAATATGTCACTATTGCAGAAATAAAGAATAGCTCAGAAGATATTAAATATTATTAGACTTCATTCGTATGAATCTTCATTTGTTTTTCACGCTAGTGCTTTTTACGCCTTTCAGATCTCAAAATTACGCTTTTTGTGCTTTTCACTGACGATGACTGCTTGCATTCATAAATTTTTCACAGCTGAAGGCAAAAACTCGTATTTTATTCCAACAGGTTAACTGCATTAAAATTAAAAATGAGAAAAAGGTTATAATGTGCAATTGAACTCAATTTATCATCACTACAAGTAATTTTTTCCCACTTGTACATATACATACATACATACAGATATATACATATGTATGTATGTATGTATATGTGTATGTATGTGTATTAAAACGTGTCCATATTTTCTTTACAGTACGAAAGCGTATTGAAGCTCCTGATGATACTTGGATAAATTTTAACTAACCACTAACACACAATCACTAACAAAAAGAAAATACAGTCTTCTCCTATTGAAATGAGGACAATTAATTTAAAAAGAATTGCATTTTATATATTATTATATATATATATATATATTATATTTTGTTAGATGTTTCTAATAATTTGCCCAAGTTACTGTACAGTGTACAGTGTATCTATACCTGCATTTGTGGTCTGAATTAGAGTTGAGCGACATTTTGAAACCTGTTCTTTTTTCACAGCAATTGACAAATCACTAATCACACCTGTGACTGAATTTATCAAGTAAGAGGTTTTGGAAATATAGTTCTTTTATACAAACTGTGATTGTTCTTATACGCTTACTTAACATTAGATAAGGCGACCACATGAATTTTTTTTTATAAATTAAGCTTTTGTCGATAAAAATGAACTGTCAAATCGTCTTTTCTGGCAACTATACATCTCACATGTTCATATTTGCAATTTTTGTCTCTCTGCCTCTTATACGAAAATCTCAATCAGGGTGACCGATAACATAAAAAAATGGCACGAAAAAGGGATTTATCCAAAAATAGGGGCAAATTAAAAAAAATAAAGGAGAAAACTACACTAAACTTTTTATTCTTAATGTATTTTTATATAATTCACTCTAAAAAAGGGAGACAAAAAGTGGCAAGGCAGTCGAAAAAGTGGCAATTTGCCACTTTAGTCGGTCAAACGGTCACGTTGATCTCAATATTTGGACGGGGTTAATTGCTAATTGTTTGTTGTTGTCGCTCTTCTTATTAGTATGGCTGACTTCCTAAACGCAAGTTGCAATTCATATTTACAATGCATACACTTCGTAAACGCATATGTAAACTTTCTGGCAATGTCCAATGTTCCTAATCGTTTGGCAACTCATTTTAATGAGTATCAGTTGTCAAAATCGTGCATCATTTTTATTTTGTAGGCAAACATATGTATGAGTTGCATAGCGACGTTCCTAAATGCCGATAAAATGCAAAAAATGTCTACGCAGCGCAAGTTTGCTCTTAATACATGCTTAGCATTGCACACGCATTTTATTAAATTGTGAATTGCAACTTGCGTTTAGGAAGTCGGCCTATTTATCAAGACACCAATACTAATAAATACTTTTAAGGCAGAATAGCTGAAATGAGTCAAACCGTCATCACAGTCACAGTTTAATTTCACTGCTGCTCTTCTTATTAGATTTTCTTAAAATAACAGAACTGCTACAAACAAAATACCACTAAACTGTGATCACAGTCACAGTTTAAAAGAACAGCGATTTAGAAAACACATTCATAAGGAGCAACATTATTAAAAAATCGCGTTATCGCTCATCACTAGTCTGTATATTGAAGTACAATTTTTGAATGACATTATATTATTCACTGAGAGCTTTTTGCTCTAAATGCATTGCAAGTCTTATATTTACTTTAGTCAATTTGTTATATATTTATTTTTTTTTTCTAAAATGTTTTCTGGTTTAGTTTTTATATTTTACTAAAATATCAAATTGTTATTTTTTCTTTTCATGACTCTCCTGTTCATCTAACACAATCTCTTCTTCGTTCGTGTGTGTGTGTGTGTTTTGCTTTTGTACCACTTGATTGTAAACTCTTTAAGTTTTACGTATGCGCTCAACCGATAAAAATCGTGACAAGGATGTTGGTAAATTTTTTGTGCACACTATGCAATTGTTGCCCAAGTCATCTTGCCGTGTCCTGGAAACTATGAAGATTTTGTCTGTCAATTCAGAAAATGAAACCACATTGGCATTCAAGTGCCAGGTAAGTGTTTTAGAGAAGGTGTGCAATAAATACTTATGTATGGCTGTTTGTATGAGAGTATGTGTGTGTGTGTGTGTGTATGGGCAAATTAGTTGTGAGTGTGTGTTGATTATGTGTGTTACATGCTATTATTACAGTTACCACGCTTACACGCTTTCATGCATTTATACATTCCACCACATGTGTTGACATGCAGTACATACTTATGTATGTACAGATGTACATTTGATATATGTATGTATATTTTTATACATAAGTACATATGTAAGTATGTGTGTACATATTTTTGGTATTCTCAATAGCAAGTGCATAATTCACATACTATGTAGTTACATACAGAAATATTCAAGAAGCAATAGAAAGTAGCACATGACAGCAAATACTTCTGCGATTACTATATGGAAACACATGTAGCATGTGTATTTAGCGTTGCTATGCCAAAGGGTATATACGCAGGCAGTCTTAAAAGTTATTTTTTGTTTTTACAATTGGTAAATTTTTAATCTTCAATTGCTCTTAAAGGGCCACTCAGACTATTTTACATGTATAAAGACTTTGGCCGACTTCCTAAACGCAAGTTGCAGTTCATATTTACAATGCATACACTTCGTAAACGCATATGTAAACTTTATGGCAATGTCCAATGTTCCTAATCGTTTGGCAACTCATTTTAATGAGTATCAGTTGTCAAAATCGCGCATCATTTTTATTTTGTTGGCAAACATATGTATGAGTTGCATAGCGACGTTCCTAAATGCCGATCAAATGCAAAAAATTTCTCCGCAACGCAAGTTTGCTCTTAATACATGCCTAGCATTGCACACGCATTTTATTAAATTATGCATTGCAACTTGCGTTTACGAAGTCTGCCTTTCTCTCACACTTTACAAAAAAGAAATCTAAAGAAATTTTTTTTCGGCTGTCAAAAAGTCTAACGTGAAGTGACATTTTATGTTCACACCATCGTACCTCATATTACATTAAAAACACAAGTATAAAGCAAACAGCTGTGAGGATTAACATGCCTACATTAATCGTTGACTTCCGGCGGCAGAGCACACCTTAATGCACGCTGTGGTCGTGCCGGCCTTTGAAAATAGACGGCGATTAAAGTAGTTGATTTAAATAAGATAAAGAAAAAGAAACTGCGATTATTTCGTTAACTTTCAGACGAAATATCATTCAATACGATAAGCATATTCAATATATATATATATATATGTATATGTATACCAGGTTTAAGACGAAGACATATACCATAAATGACGGCACGGAAACGGCGTCGAAACAGACAACTTGTTAGTTTGGATTTCGTAATCATTAAACTCATCAAATGAAAACTATTATCGATTAGAAAAATTAAAAAAAAATGGTCAAGTATTATGGGATGTCAAATTTTATCGTATTATTTACCATTCGTTATGACATTTTGCATTAACAATATCGCAGTTGCACATATTATTTGAATTTTTGACATGTATTAATACAAAGTACCTACATATATATATATAATAGTCTGAGTGGCCCTTAAATCTTTAAATGAGAATCATGGTAAATAACATTTATTGCAACATCGTTATGACGTCAATATAATACGACCAAATTGGAGCTTATGTAGCCGTTTCAGAAAACAGCTGACAGGCCTTTGATATTTTGTACAGCTTAGGGAACAGAATCAATAGCACAAAATTTTATAGTATTGGCGTGACATCGATGTTGATTGACAACTGGAATAAAGCTGAATATTTTCTTTAAGAAAAGCAAAAAAAAAATTTACATTTAGTGTTGGCTGTAACAGTGGAACTCTCATCCTATCTGAAGTTATATTTTCAACTAAGTGAAAACTGACAGTGAAAAAAAATTTCGAGGGTAATACAATTTTCATGTGAACGAAAATTTCACTTGTTACTCACGATAGAAGGAAGTTGGTGTTTCCAACAACCATTTCTAGATTTTATTCATGGCCTCCATCATTCAGTCTAAGATTTAAAACATACAGTATACAAAGTTCATATTCGTACACCCTGAACTTAAAAAAAATTTAATTGTAATTCAATAAATAATAAAGGTATTCATTTCATTTTTTTTGTTGAAAAAATGGAAAAAATGTAATTTTTTTTTACAACAAACAGAAAAAAATTTTTGAAAAAAATTTTTGAATATATTTCAATTTTTCCAAGTAGAAAACTCTGAAATGAATACCTTTAATAATAATATTATAATTTTTCCTGTACGAATTTATAAAAAAAGAATTAATTTTTCTTTTGTAATTCCATAAATTTCTAAGCTGATTTTGAAAAAATAATATGTCTACGAATGTGAACTTTGTTTTTTTTTAGATTAGTAAAGTCTGCTTTTCCTTAAGCAAATTTAATAAAATATATTTTTAACCCCCGACCAAAAAAATTGGGTGTTATAAGTTTGTAGTGTGTGTCTGTGTATCTGTTTGTATGTATGTACGAGTCCACGTATAGACCAAACGGCTGGACCGATTTTGAGTTTTTTCTGTTTGAAAGGTGACTTGATCGAGAGTGTTCTTAGTGTTCGTTTAAAAGATACCACATATTTTGTATCTACAAAATATATCGATGGTTTTTAAAATGTTTAATTTTTGTTATTATTTAAATTTTATATTAAATACAACCTTTATAAACAAAATCTTGCGCAAGAAATATCTAAGTAGTTTGAGTAATTTAATTATATAAAAGTCGTTATTTTTTTTTTTTTTTGGTTGAGGATGTACGAATACGAACATTGCATACTGTACATATAATGTACACGTGGCAATGGAAAAATTTTACAGAATATCGTAAATGAACAGTTAGTTGTTAACCAAGTTAAAGAAGTACGAGTAAGACGCATAACATTCTTAAGACAAACAAAAAATCCAAGCCTGGCCGTATTTAAAAGATAACTATATTGCACTATAGGAAATTTTGCTCAGTTTTAGATCATAATTAATTAACTACAGCCAAAAGGCAGGACCGATTGATATATTTTTTTAGCATCAAACTACGGAAGACACCCACCCACTTAACGAGTTTAGAAATGTTAATAATTTTATCATCTCACGAATAAAAATTTTTTATCACTCACGCTCACGTGCTCTCACGCGTGACAACTTTTAACGTCCTTAAAGTTTTTATCACTTAATATCATGAAGAAAAATTTTCTTATCACTCACGC
Source organism: Tachina fera (assembly GCA_905220375.1). Taxonomy (NCBI): domain Eukaryota; kingdom Metazoa; phylum Arthropoda; class Insecta; order Diptera; family Tachinidae; genus Tachina; species Tachina fera. Next base: position 109,694,947 of record LR999967.1, read on the forward strand.
TCACGTCCACTCACGCGTGACAACTTTTGGCCAATATTTTTAAACACTCACCTTCGTCATAATATTACACTTTTTCAATTTTTAAAAGCTATAAATTTTTATTATTAAAAGTGGTAAACTGTGACAGTAAATCAAAATCATCGAAAATTAAAAAAAAGAATTTTTGGTTTTCGTTGTTATTTTTTTAAAATTAAAGTAAAAAAAATATTTTTTACACTCACGCTCACGCATTCTCACTCGTGACAAATTTTAAGCACTCCTTTTTCGACCTTTTAATATGAATGAATTAAATTAAACGGGAAAACTAGGACACTGCGACCAAAGTAGATCTATTGTACCTCTTGTCAGGTGCTAGAGGACCTCATCTAGACCTACTTACTTTCCTGATGAATCTTAAGATTGCTAGTGGCTAAAGTATTGGAGATTCCCAATCTCCCAATAGGCGCTTGCCCAATTGGCTAAATCTTCTGTGGCATAACCCTTCAAAGCCCTTCAGAATATGCTCTGGAGTTTCATCGTCGCGACGATGAATACGACGCGTCGTAATCACAGAAACTGCACCGGCTGTTACTCTCAATGTCAATTATGTTCAAATATTTCCTTAGTCTGCAATGGTCTGTGAGGAAGCCTTTCAGAATTCTTAGATTTTTTTACTCAGGGGACATGACAGCTTTGAAATGATTTTGGTTGTACGTTCCAATCATTAACTTTACATGCCTCAATCCAGGGAGATTGAGCCGGAGGTGTTTCCTATTATTCTTGATCTTCGTCGATATATCTTCCCGGATTTTATGCAATCCAAGTCTGAAAAACGTACTTTAAAGTTCGATTTAATCGGAATTGTCGATTATAATCGGCAATTTTGAACTTGCAAACTTTCCCGTCAAACTTCGTTCATTATACGTATAAACAAAACAACGTTAAAGTAGTTACAATGTTATTTTTAACTTTACAACATCGCCATCATCGTCGTAAATTCATCAAGTATTCTCTCTATGATGAAAAATTTAGATGACAAATTTCTTTTGCAAATTGAAAAAGTAAACATGAAGTGAAAAAACCAACCAACCAACCAATAGAGGCGGCAGCAGCAGCATCTATCTACTCGTAACTATCTGAATGAATTTAAGTGCAATATGTGTGTTTGCTATTTTAGTTTGTCGTTGCATCGTTAATTTTTGTAAAGTTAGCAGACGATTTTTCATAGAAATAAATATAAAAAGAAAATATTCTAAAATAACATTTATAAATGAGGTTACCAATTACCATCACTGTCAGTCACTGTGTGTGTGTGTGTGTGTCATCGTCATCGTCATCATCAGCTGTTAGTGAAATTGATGACTTTTGTTTACTATTGAATAATTAAGTTTCAATTTCAACAGAAATACATACATAGTTGTTCAGTTTTCCTTTTAGTTAGATATTAATTGGTGTGTTTACTTGTTATTTTCTCGTTTTTGCCCAATTAAAATTGTTTATATTGGTGTAATAACAAAGTTTGTAATAAAAACATTAAATATTTGCTTGCCAACCATTAATTAATTATTAACTGCTTAAATTTGTAATATAATTATTAATTTGAATAAATTGATGTGCTGTTTACATTTAAACAATCTGCTACTTCCTTGAAAGCAAATATCTCTAACTGGTAAACACTGAAGTGACCCCTAAATGCCTTTTGAAATAAGAAGAGGTAATATCCCTGCGTAAGCTCCATAACCACCCATAACACCTACACCCAGCAAAATTTTATATTAAAATGTACAATTTGGGCAATGATTTTGCTTCATTTGCGTTTCATGTTAATTCAACATGATTTGCAGTAATCTTCAAAGAACATTTTTAATGTAACATTCCAGTACAATTTTTTTAAAGAGAAGTAACACTCAGGCAAAGAATGCCTACTACCATTACTAGATGTTAAATTTTTTTAGGGAAGAGATAGTGATAGAGAAGAAGAAGGAAAGCTTTATTATTTTGCAACTCTGGAAGACGGGTGGTGAGGACAGAGATAGGGGATAGCTTCATTCTTTTACAACTCTACTTTCTTTCTTTTTCCACGTTTTTAATAATACAGCGTTGCAGCGCCTCTGGTGTTAATGAGGCGTGTTATATTTTCTAAGCTGTCCTTAGTAAACATTTTATTGATTATTTTACTTCTCCAAGGATTCTGCTACACACACAATACTGCTGAAGGAGGGCGCTCTGATGCTACATTAGGATTAGTGCTGAAGTCAATACAACTTCCAATATGTATACACTTTCCATATATTTAATTAAACAATATTTGCACTATGAGTATTTGCTAAAGTCTTAAAATAAAGCCTTCCATTTTCGTACTTAATTTCCTCCTTAAAAAAAATTTTCTACTTAAAATTTTTCCCATTGTTAAAAATGTTTTTATATTTCCAAATTTCCTTTGAAATGATTTAAGAAGAATTTGTTATTAAAATAAAAAGAAAGAAAGGAAAAAGAAATTCTTTTGGAAAAAAATAAATACATTTTCTTACAATCAACTTACGAAATCTTTCGCAATCGCATGTGAAAGTTATCAGGTACTTAAGAAAAGATTTATTTTATATTGAGAGTATTTTGTTGTTTCACATACATTTATTTATTTCTTTTTAAATTCAACAATAATGTATGTTTCCGTTTCCAGTTCAATAGCACAAATTTTTGGTAGTTAAGGAACAAGTTATTTATTTTTTACTCTTCTTTATTACTTAAACTTAACCCATTGTGTGGGATGGTGTGATTTTTTATTCAACAACGTATAAGTTAATTCTCTCATCAGTAGGTCGTTATGCTTGGGACCAAAATACTTTTTAAACGGCTTGCTATTTATAGTAGAACGTTTCGTTTTTAGGTCCCCTATTATGTGAAAAACATGTTCCTTTTGAGCATCAGGACTATGTTGCTGTGGCCTGCTTACTATTAATTTATTTTTCAATTCTGGTTTGCATACAAACAGAACACGAAAGACAAAATGAACGGCAACACCAACCTCAATTTTTTTGTGGAGTATACCAAACATGTGCAGACAGTCATCGATAAATGGCAATACTGTAAATAAGAATACGGAGTAACAACAAAAGATGTTAATCGGCGTTGGGTTTTGTTGACGCCGCCAAATATAATAAACCTGAATAGTTCTCAGTTTTTCGCAGAATATTTTTTTACACACAGTAATTTTGTTTGTATAATTTGTAAATAAAATTGAGAACTACATACAAAAGGTATTAAAGGTATTAATTTCAGTTTTTTTCGTTGTAATTTTTTTTTAAATTCAACTTTTGATTGATTTTTTTTCCTGTGTTTGTTGTAAAAAATTACATTTTTTCATTTTTTTTTTCAAACAAAAAAAACTGAAATGAATACCTTTATAGTAATAGATTCTAAACGTTTACCAAATGAATTTCATAGTATTATTATCGTACCAAAATTATCGGTCTTCTTATTTTCCACTTACATGCTCACATTTCTTTCTTTATATATCCTGCAATAATCTCATTTATATTTAAAAAAAATCTTGCAATATCAATTTGTACTAAAAGAAGTTACATAACACCGACGAAAAAATAAAATATGTAATTCCCAAAATACTTTCATATGAAAAGTTCAAGTACATATTGCCACTATCATCATCGTCATCATCATCATTTTAACTCTCGTCCTTTTCCTAATGCATCTTTATCTCTATCAACGGATGCACTTTATAAACAATGTTGTGCCAAGTTAAACATTGAACACAATATTTATTTCCTTAAATTTTATTTTATACATATTTCTTTTATTTCCTTTTGTTGTTTTGTGTTAAGTTTTTCTTAAATTCTCTGCTCTATTCCATACTAAATATTATTATCCTGGCAAGAATTCTTCCCTTGCTTACATTTATCAAGAAAAATATTTATTTTCTAAAAAAACCGATAATTCTCTAGCCTGTAGTTTTGTCTTTTTATACATTTTTTATTACAAGTTTTGCTATTATTTTTTTATAGTTTTATTAGTAAAGTTACTACTACTGCTAGTGTTTTGTTTTCTTCATTCCTTTATTTAGAGATTTTAAGGAAAAACTTATCCTTTGTTAAAGTACTCGTTTGTGCTTATATTTACAGAGTTTTTATGAGTGTGTGTCATTATTTTTCTTCCAAAAGTAGTTGTTATTATTTTAAATTGTAATGACCACACATCTATTATTTGACAAGTATGACCAAAAAAAAATAACTAAACCATTTCCACCAGCAAAATCAACATACATAAAAGTTCTTTAACTAAACTTACAAACAAATACAACTTTTTTCCTCTGGTTTCTTTTTGTCGTTTGCCCCACATGAATTTATCAAAAGAAAACCACCGAAACTATTTCTTTTCTTTTTTTTTTCTATAAAAAGCGGGTTAAAATAAAAAAGAATCCTTTGTACAGAAAAATAAAATATTTTTTTTATATAATTAAGGCCCAATAAAATGGGCCTTGAAAAAGATGAAATAAGTCCCAACATAAGAGAAAAAAATATATAGCAATCGCTGGACCTTGCAGGCCATCCCTAAAACTTCCCCAGTTTTAAGTCCTAAAAATTAATGTGTATCAAAAATTTATTTATTAAGAAATTACGGAGTAATAAAATACAATTACTTTTTCGATAAATTTCCGCTACCACATCTCTCCAACCAAATTTTCGTCAACGATATCTCTCGAACGAATCACCCGAATTTAGCCTAATTGGCTCTAAATCGATTTTTAACTGAATCGACTGAATAGTTGAAATTTTTTTTCAAAAACAGTTTTGTGAATCTTTTCAAAATTTACCAAAACGAATCGATTCCATATCGCGTAAGTTAGCTGAACATCTTTGAAATACCGAAAATTTGCTTCCGATCAATTGTCATTAACGGTCAAAATAATTCATTATCAACGTTGCGGACAAGTGAACACTGTAATTGGTGAACAATTCAAAATTCAGTAAACTGTTTGTTTAAATCTTATTTGTGATTTGTCTGCTACTTTTCGGCAATTACATGTATACAACACGATCAATCAATATAAACAACAACAAGAGCACAGCAGCATGTTGGATCTATTGACAAGCAAGATAAACACCTCTCTCAGCCGAACTCAGCTAGATTTGAATTTTTATAAAATTTTTATCAGAATTTACAAAATTATTTGTGGACCGTTTTCATACAAAACATTTACTGATTCAATGAATTTGGTTACTGAAAGTGAAATTTAGTATTTTCTGTGAACAAAAGCTGATTTTGGGCATACTTCATAGGAAAAAGTCTTCGTGAGCGTCCAAAATCCAGCGCAAGAATGGTTTCAGAAAGCGAAGTCGATACTAAAATAAAATAAAATATAACAAAAATTAAAAATTTTAAAAACCCCAGAAAATATCTAGAGAAGATGCGATACTTCTAAACCGCTAAACAGATTTTCTTAAAACATGGCTAAGAACCCTCTCGACGAAATCACCTTTCAAACAGAAAAAAAACTAAATCAAAATCGATCCAGCCGTTTGGTCTGTACGTGGACAGACACACAGATGCACAGACACTCACTACAAACTTATAACACCGCTTTTTTTAATCGGCGGTTAATAAAATAAAGTAAATTAAAAATAAATTCAGTGAAGGGCGACTTTGACACGCGCACGAAGGGTTCCGTACGGACACGACATATGTAATTCAATACGAACTTTAGCCAATATAAACTATAATTTTGGCATTTTTTTTTTCGTTTTTATCGGTTTTAAGCGTTTTTTAGTTTTGGGGTTATTTGAGTTTATGGGCGCTTTCTGAGTTTTGGCACTTTTTTTGGTTTTTGAAGTTTTTTTAATTTTGGCGATTTTCTTATTTTGGCGATTTTGTTTTATTTTGGCGATTTTTTGAACCTTGGCAATTTTTTTCATATAGCGATTTTTTTTTTGGTTTTGCCGATTTTTTCGGTTTTTGGCGTTTTTTTTCCTTTTGGCAAGTTTTTTAGTTTTGACATTTTTCTTCTCTTTTTGGCGATTTTTTTTGTCTTAGGCGTTTTTTTTCTTAATTTTTGGCGATTGTTTTCGTTTTGGCGATTTTTTTAATTTTGGTGATTTTTTTTCATTTAGGCAATTTTTTTAGTTATGGCAATTTTTTCGTTTTTTGTCGTTTTTTAATTTTGGAGACTTTTCATTTAGGTGATTTATTTTTTAGTTTTGACACTTTTTTCTCATTTTGGTGATTTTTTTCGGTTATTGGCGTTTTTCCAATTTGGCGATTTTTTCGGTTTTTGACGATTTTTCAATTTGGTGATTTTTTCATTTGGGCGATTTTTTAAACATTGGCAAGTTTTTTCATATAGGCGATTTTTTTTTGTTTTGCCGATTTTGTCGGTTTTTGGCGTTTTTCCCCTTTTGGCAAGTTTTCTAGTTTTGAAATTTTTCTTCTTTTTTGCGATTTTTTTTTGTTTTTTGGAGTTTTTTCGTAATTGTTGGCGATTGTTTTCGTTTTGGCGATTTTTTTAATTTTGGCGATTTTTTTTCATTTAGGCAATTTTTTTAGTTATGGCGATTTTTTCGTTTTTTGTCGTTTTTTTAATTTTGGAGACTTCATTTAGGCGATTTTTTTAGTTTTGACACTTTTTTTCTCATTTTGGCGATTTTTTTTTCTATTTTTGAAGTTTTTTCAATTTAGCAATTTTTTTTTCATTATGGTGATTTTTTTAATTTTTGCGATTTTTTTATATATAACAATCATTTTGTTTTTGGCGCTTTTTTTGCGTTTTGACGATTTTTTCGGTTTTTGGTTATTTTTTTTATATGGGCGATTTTTTCGAATTTGGCGATTTTATAATTTTAGGATTTTTTAGTTTTACCGTTTCTGAAAATTTCAAGAGTTTGTCTCTTACGGTTTCCAAGATACAGCAAGTTGTCAAAATTACATAGTCAAAATTGCATTAACTGATGGACAATGAAGCGTGAATGGAAGTGTATAAGTAAAATTATTATTTTTTAATTTATTTTCTTTAAAAAAATACATTATTTCGATTAGTTTTAATAAAAAAAAATTGTAATTTTAGAGAGCACTAATATTTTTATTTTCATTAAAAAACCAGGTACCAACTCAATATTTACAAAAAGTTTCATAGATTAGCTAGTGGTGCACAGCTCTGTCTTTATGCCCATACAAAAAAGAAGTATTGCCAGACTTTACACATATTTGTGTTAAGCTAAATGTGCGATCTTCCTCATATGAGATTTGCGATTTTAAGCACAAATAAAATCATTTCTTTCTTGAATTCGGTTAAACATACTTTTAGCTCATTATAGTGCAAAACCATGGGGAGGAATTACTGCCTTCACCCAATTGTAAATTAATTTTTATAAAATTAATTACTACATATACATACATTTTTTTGCACCAAATATGGATGTAATCCGCTTCGCCGAATCAAAATAATCCTTTATACTTTAACAACAAACTTTTATGTTTTATGCCTTTATGAATAAGCTTGATGTAATGTGCGTGTTTGTGTGAATATGTGTAAACAGTAAAGTTAATGTGTGTGCTTATTTAAGGACACGTATGCATGCATATGTAAAAAATGTGCTTACCTTCATTTATGTTTGTGATATTTACACTTTTATTACATTATTTTCCACACATACTCACTCGTATTTCACTGCTTTATATGAAAACCTTTTTTCTTTTTCATTGTAATTTACATTTATTTATATTTTAATATTTTTCTTTGCATTGTGTTTTCTTTTTTTTACATACGTACGTGTGTTTGTATGTGCGCGCGTGTGTGTGTGTGTTAAAGGAGAATAACATACTTGAGTTGTGCATTGCGAAATACTGGTCAAACTTTGGTAGCAGCCACATCAAATACAGTTTGGAATTTCATGGAATCCAGGCAACAAACCCAAATGCATGTAAGTTTCACCTTTTTTTTATACATATTTATTTAAACAATTCTTTTTTCAAGTTGCATTGTTAGTGTTGGTTAAGGTCGTAACTCAAGATTACAATGTCTACCACAAACTACACAACTGCCACATGGCCACTTTAAAAGCGCAAGAGAAACAAAAAAATAATAATGCTTAAAATATTAAGTTAAAGCTTAAGTTATTGTTGAGGAATTTTTACATAGAATTTAAGTGGACATTAAGCTGCATATTTTATTCGCTAAGTGGGAGCGCGGGGCGGGGGCATGCATTGGCACTCAAATGGCTGGGCAGCATTTTAGTGTTTTGACTAAAAAGTTTTGTTAGAACAGCAATTTAGTTGCTTCCTTCCACCTTCTTAATTTATTGTTACTATGGCGTGTAAAACTTTTGCTTTATTTATTTTTTCTATTTTATAGTTGTTAAAAGCATAAAAAATTGTTACAGTTTAAGTTTTATTTATTGTAAGTTTTTTTTTGTTGTTGTTAGTTTTTAATGCTTTTTCACTTATGGCCAACTATGGTTACCGCGCTATTAGTGTGCGATTCGCTTGTGTTGTTACTCTTGATCGTTGGTCGGCGAAATAAGGGCGCCGCACCTTTTAATATACTCTTCTATTACGTATGTGTACACACGGATTGATGAGAAATAAACAACATTAATCAGTCTATCTTAAACATTCAAGCAGACAAGTTGTGTGTATCGCATGCTGTTAAGAATCGGCGATGCCACAATAAGAGAATATGTGGGATGATAATTTACTAAAAATTTCAATTTTCAGAAAATTATTTTTACAAACCAGAATGTTTGATTTGACAATGTGTGTTGTTTCACGCATGAAAAAACATGACATGCAAAGCATATGTATATTTAAATTATTTTAAGAAAATTTCCTACAAAAACATCTTTTTACTAACCATTGCATGGAGTTAGCACTAAGAAAAGACGCCTTTCTTTATAAACAAAACTTGAGTGTTTCTTCTGACCATAATAAAATAAAATTTTGCTTTGTTATAGAGATTTAAAATTTCAAATTAGTAAAATTACACATAATTTCACTGGCAACACCGGGTCGTGGTGAGAGCATAACACACACAATTGTAAAATGCAATTGTATAGGTTGGCGACCACGGCTCTTGATAATAATGTCGTACTTGCTACTGGAATATAAATATATATGTATGTATTAGTGTGCTGCACAAGATCATTTATAAGATCTTTCAAGACATGAGAGATTTTTCAAATGCTTTATCACAGCGAAATATTCTAAAACAAACGCTAAACAACACTGTTGGCAAGACAAACAACTGAAACAAATGTCTTGCCAACAGTGTTGTTTAGCGTTTATTTCAAAATATTTCGCTGTAGTAAAGCATTTGAAAAATCTCTCATGTCTTGAAATGTCTTATAAATGGTCTTGTGCAGTACTTTAGTATGTATCTACCTACATACATATGTACATATATTTAGTTGTGGCAATTGTTGGCTTGTGTTGCGAGAAATTTTGTTGTTTAAGTTGTTGTTTGTTAAAACATCTTAAGCATCATCGCTATAGTATTTGTGGTCTGTTTGGTGCTTTGTACAATTCCCTGCCTGCACAAGCTTGCTTGCAATTTCACTTTAATGACAAACAGTGGTTACTATGTACATACTAACAACCAATAAGGGAGTTAGTGGTAACAGGTGATTATTAATGGAGGTATTCTTTTATTTTTAGTTCTAAATTTTTTATAGAACTGTTTAATATGTTTATAACTATGTATTGCTATTTTCTGTTAAAGATTAAAGGTAAACCAAGAACACTATTATAATGTAATCTTAAAGTTTTAGTGCATTATCAGAATAGCTCAGCAAATGGCGCGTTTTGAGAATGATCTGGGGGCAAATCCCGGCACTCGTTATCGAACGAAATTACGAAATATTTCCATATAAACTCAATTGAAATATTTCGTAAATTCGTTCAATAACGAATGTCGCGATTTGCCCCTGATTTCCCGTAAGAAACTTAAAAAATCTTATCTTTATATAAGTATGTGTGTATGTACATTACCTACAGCATAGTGTTATATGAGAATCCTTAGTAACGAGTTTTCGACTTGCAAGGACCACTCATTTTGTAAGGTTTGGAAAAAAAAATATTTGAGCAAAAAAATGGTGGCGGTCAGATGGGGGCAAACGTCGCCTCTTCGTGCTCAAAGTTGAGAGTAAAAGCAAAAAAAAAATTACAAAAAACCGTATAACTTTCCCGCAATCACCGCTACAAGCCACAAATGTATGATCAGCATTATTAAGGGGGCTCCGCTTCTCTCCAAACGGGAAATTTTTATAAAATTTACTCGCAGGGCTCTAACTGCCCCTTGGCCGTATCTATTGAAGTCAAATGTGTGACCAACCTTCAATATTTTTTCAATACGAAGATTTTCTCTAAACATACTTATCGTCTACATTCAACCATTAAGGTGGTGCCCATACAAAAAATAACCCTCTTAATATTTTTTTTAAAAAAAGCCGCTTGTTCCGCTTTTTGTGGTTTCTCGCAGGGGATAAAATCTAAGACCGATCCACAGTAATTTTTCTTCACCAACATTTTCTCCGAATATACTTATACCCTATATCGACTCCTTAAGGGGGCTCCCTTATAAAGGGGACATTTTTATAAAATTTACTCGCAGGGCTCTAACTGCCCCTAGCGCGTACCTATCGAAGTCAAATGTATGGCCAACCTCCAAAATATTTTCAATACAAAGATTTTCTCCAAACATACTTATCGTCTATCTTCAACCATTAAGGTGGTCCCCATACAAAAAAAAAAGAATTCTGTGTTAAATCATTAATTTATTATTGGCGGCATGTGTTGTATATATCTTTTTATTTTGGGCAACGACTTGAAGTAAAAATATTTATTTATTTATTAAACATATTAATGCAAATTAAATTTGCATAATATGGTGTTGTACAAATATGGGCGGAGTAACTAGACCATATGCCCAAGATGTTATTAACAGCATTTTAAAAAGTTTTGTGACTTGTGGTTGTTAAAGAAATTCCACAAAAGAACAGCAAGATTATACGGTAATCCGTGGCAGATCAGTCAACCAGTGCGAGTGAGACGAAAATCTCGAAGGCCAAACCACAAACACAAGCCTGACAGCACTTAAGAAATAATTACGATGACGCGAGAGATGTTCCCCAACCCGAGCTGCTTAACGACTGTAAAAATATATTTTTTGTTCTTTGTCGCGGCACAACGCATTGCTGTCTTGTTATCTTGTTATAATTTTACGCCCCTTTTTGCAGCGTTGTTGAGAACTGGCAAGTTTTGCAATATCTCTAGCGCTTGTTTATAGTCTTCACGTTGTCCCCGGTTTCTGGATCGGTATTTAAAAAACTTAATGGTAATCCGAAGCGTGAAAAAAAGTTTGCTTTCTCAAGTGTTACGTAGTGGCTCAAATTCTTCATTATTTCTGGGTGTACTTCTGTGGAAGCTAAGGTAATTCACTTTACACCTGTGTAGCCAATGACTGGGCGAGAACGACCTTCCTCTCCACTTTCGTCGCTATTTATTTTGTCGTCTTCTGCCCCATTATCATCTACGCCGTCGCTGTCATGCTGCTCACTCAAAAAAACCTGCTTCGTACCAGCGATGCCAACTATTTACTACCCAAATGCGCTATTCCCTTTCTCAAAAAGCGCTAGATTGCGCTAAGTTACAGCATTTTTAACCACTTATAGCTAAAACGCGCTATTTTTCTACGCGCTAAATTAAATTTTAATAAAAGTCGATGTATGTATGCGTTAGTAAATACAATTTTTAGTAACCCTTTTTCAGATTTTGCAATATTGCTTCTTCGAAATTTTATCCTAAATAACTTAAATACAGAATCAGAATCGCTTGCCAAATAATCGAAATCCTTACGGTCTTATTTATAAAAATTATTAAGGCTTTATAAAGAATTTTCAAGAAAATTTTTTATAAAAATTTATTTTAAAACCCCTTTTTAGAGCCTTAATAAGTTTTATAAAGAATACTGTTAGTTTTTGTTTTAATTTTATTTGACAAACCTTGCAACAACATATGAGTTCTCAAATAGTTTTGCTATTCAAGTGCTTTTTGTACTTTACCTAGAAGAGATGCTTATTAAAAAGTATATTAACTTTTTGGATAATTATACATAACATATAACATATTTTTAGTAGTGAAATTTTAAAATCTTTTTCCATTTACAGTATTAAAATGCGTTTTTAATTCACAGTTAAGGAAATTTCATCTGCGACAGGTGAATCAATAAACGATTTAAAGTTTTAAATAAATTTTGGATAATAGGAAATTTTTAAATTTATAAAAAAACGCACAAATTTAGCGCGTTCTTTATTAAGAGTGTTTGGCATACTTAAAACGCGCTACGTCTAGCGCGAAACGCGCTAGATTGGCAGCCCTGCTTCGTACTGCGGTGACAGTGTTACCATAACTGAATATTATATATATACCCTGTCGGAGAATTGCGTGGTTGACTACAAAAATAGTTAACTTATAGTTAACTTTTCTTATGGCCCTTTTCACAGTGTACAATTAAAAGCTAACAGGAACTTTAACTGCAAGTTTTGTATGGAGAACTGTCAGTTAAAGTTCATGTTAACTCTAAATCATACATTGTGAAAAGTACGTTAGACTGACTAAAAGCTAACTGCAATGTCATCCAGGACAAAACCAAAATTGATTCTTAAGTTGAGTACGTAATCGAATTTGATGAGAGCCAAGAAATTTATTCTCAGCTACTTTGAAACTCATTTCAGTTTTGTATTAACATTTTCTTGTTATTATTTTATATGGTAACTTAGCTGAGTGGGAGCGCTACTGACTATACAACGCGTGATACACAGTTCGAACCCCAGCATAATGTTTTTTTTAATTTACTGACTACCAGGTGACTTAAAAAAAATCAACTAGCTAGTTGAAAAGTAATGTAGAGTGAGAGAGACAATTGACTACCGCCTAGGACATAGCAATGTTAATAGTCAGCTGATTACATTGAAAAATAATCCAAGTGTCAGTCAGCACTAGTGGCGAAATAGTTAGCTCAAGGCGAATTCAGTATCAGGTACAACAATTTTACAACACAAAAAACAACATGTAGTTTGTTATGCTAGAAAACCAATCTGTCAAAAGATTTCTGAGCAAATTTTGACGTTTTGGTTCAAATTGCTCAATTTCGTATCAACAGCTAATAATCAGCTGGGCTGATAAGGTCACCTGATACTGAATCCGCCTTGAGTTAGCTTTAAGTTAGTTTAAAGTTAACTAAATTTCCGACAGGGTAGTTATATTTGAAGTTTTAAGACGACAAGTTTCAAACGATAAAAAACATTTCTTATTTAATAATAAGATTTTTAAAATTGTAACTATTGAAGGCTCAATAATCTTACACATATTCTACACAGTGTGAATATTTTGTGTTATTTGGCTTAACGTTTTTCGAAACAAAATTAATTTTAACTTAATTTGATTTAATAAAATAACAAACAAAAAAAAAAAAGGATTTAGTAAAAAAAAGATATCTTTGCTCGACTTGAAGATTTTTGAAAAATAAATATGGCAACACTGTGCGGTGATGCCACGTATTATTATTTTTTTTGTTCCCAAGGAATTTATGTTTAGAGAATTTTTTTTTATCGAGAAAACTATTTTCCATGAGAAGTAAATTCCGGGGAATATTTATGATTGGCCCACTGTTTCTTGAATTTAATTACTTCATTCTTTCACTCATTACTGTCATAAGTATTATCAGCCTATTTGGCTTCTACACTGGACACACACACACACACACAGTTCCTTTAATTTTTTTTGTGTGCATTTCATTCTTTCATTGTTGATGGTTTTGTTGAAAAGTTGGTGTTTAAGAAAAGGGGAAAAAGTTTCAAGTGAAAATTACTGGCCTAAGTGTTTGCGTAGTGTTGAGTTGAGTGCAGCTGCAAATTTGTGCATCAGTGCCTGTCTAAAGCAGTTTTCCTGCTCAAAAGTTTGGCTGTTGTAAATATTACTCAGCATTGCTTGCATTTTTGCCTTCTGACTTTTTTCTTTACTTTTTTCTGCTTGAAAATGTTGAAAATGCTGTTACACTTATGGTGTCATCATTGTGTTGTCCAAGGCACTCATCGCTTCAGAAATCTTTTCAAGTTGTAGTTTTTCTCTCTCTATTTTTTTTGTATGCCGGCCGGTCTTAAGCATCACTTGAGGGAGTCCAATTTTTCTTCTTATAATTTTTTTTCTGGCTGCAATTATTTAAGTAGTTGCAGCAAAAGTTTCTCTCATTTTCTTGCTGTTTGTACAATAAGTGGTTGGACACTTAAAAATTTAATTTTTGGGTTTATTTAAATTCTCCTAGAGAAAAATTATTACAACTGTCCTTCCTTTATATCTTATAACAAGAAAAAGAAAATAATTCTAACTATATCTTCAATTTATCTGCTTTAGTTAGTTAGACCTTAATAATTTGTTGCTTGGAGTTAAAAAAGAAAAGAACAAAAAATGCGCCTGCTTATTGAGAAAAGGAAGAAAAGAAAAAAAGAAACTGTTTGCAAAGTTTACTTTCCTTTTTACGATTTTTACAATTCCCAGGGACTGTGTTTTATGTCCTTTAGAAAAACTTTATGCATGCAATGATTATGTTTGCAAAGCACCAAGCCGGCTTATTAGGTTTCATGTTGTGTTGCAGCATTTCCATTGCATTGGACACAATCCTTTTGTATTAAACTTGTAAGAATTTAATGAAGTTTAAATCTTCTATGGTCTGGTCTTAATACATACATATCTGCATAAAATATCAACTGTTTCGTTGGTCATAAAGCCTCTTATGCATTTCTCTTGTTATTCATTCCTTCTATCCCTCAAGAATTTCATTTATGCGGTGACCATTTTTCTTACTGCCTTGAAGAACTTGTAAAGTTAATAATCTCAAGTTTACATGGGGCATATTGAGCAGCAGAAAGGGATGCAATTAAAGCTTCAACTTTAAATTTATTTACTTTTAATCAATTCTATTCAATTAAGCAAAAGTTAAAGCTAATAAAGTTAAGACTATTTATTTCTTTTTCTAATAACTTGGAGTAAAGAAAATGTTGTAAAATTAATTCACCCTATGAGTAGGATGTAGTGTGAGCTCCTTAAAAGTTCCTTAAAAATTAGTTTTTCCCCTGATAAAAAATGTATTAAAAAGTTTCTTTTAAAAAAGTATGCCTTGAAAAAAACTACCTTTTGAAAAGAAGTACGTTTTCAAAAAATAACTTTTGAAAAATACTTTTTGAAAAGGTACCTTTTGAAAAAGTCCTTTTTTGAAAAAGTAAATTTTGAAAAAGTACATTTTGAAAAAGTACATTTTGAAAAAGTACATTTTGAAATAAGTGCCTTTTGAAAAAATTGCCTTATGAGTGAAAATATGTATGAACGTTTAAAAAAAGTACATTTTGAGAAAATAATTTTAAGGGGATAAAAGTACCTTTTCCAAGAAATACTTTTCGAAAAAATAATCTTTAGCAAGAACACTTTTGGAAAATAGTTCGTTTTTGGAAAAAGTTCATTTAGGAAAAAAAGTACTTTTTAGAAAAAAGTACCTTTAGCAAAAAGAAGTTTTGGCAGAAAGTACCTTACGCAAGAACTACTTTTGGAAAATATTGCCTCTCAGAAAAGGTTTCTTTGGGAGAAAAAGTACCTTTTAGAAAAAATAAATTTTTCAAAAATTACTTTTGGAAAAAGTACCTTTGCAAGAAGTTCTTTTTAAAAATAGTTTATTTTGGAAAAAGTTCGTTTGGGAAAAAGTACATTTTGAAAGACAAAAGTAACTTTTGCAAGAACACTTTTGGAAAATAGTTCCTCTAAGAAAAACTTCGTTTAGGAAAAAAGTACCCATTAGGAAAAAGTACTTTTAGCAAAAAGGAATTTTGGAAGAAAGTACCTTATGGAAAAAGTTTCTTTATGAAAAAGTACCTTTTAAACAAAATTATCTGTTCGAAAAAGGTACATTTGGAAGTAGTACTTTTAAAAAAAAATTACCTTTTTCAAGAAGTACTTTTGGCAAATATAAAGTTAACTTTAGAAAAAGTAACTTTTAGAAAAAAGTACCTTTTGAAAGAAGTTCTTTTGAAAAAAGTACATTTAGCAAGAAGTACTTTTGGAAAATAGTTCCTTTTAGAAAAGTTTCCTTTGGGACAAAAGTACCTTTTAGAAAAAAGTACATTTTGGAAAAGTTTCTTTGGGAAAAAGGTACCTTTAACAAAAAGTACTTTTGGAAAATAGTTCTTTTTGGAAAAAGTTTCTTGTGGAAAAAAGTACCTTTAAAATAAAAAGTACTTTTGGAAAATAGTTACTTTTGGAAGAAGTTTCTTTGGGAAAAAAGTACCTTTAACAAAAAGTTCTTTTGGGAAATAGTTCCTTTTGAAAAAAGTTCATGTGGGAAAAAGTACTTTTTTGAAAAAAAATTTTTTTTTGAAAAAAACATCTTTTAGCAAAAGTGCCTTTTGAAAAATTATCTGTTGGAAAAAGTACTTTGAAGAAAGTACCTTTTTCAAAAGTAGCTTTTGAAAAATTATTTTAAAAAATAACTTAAAAAAATACTCTTGGAAAATGGCGCTTTTTAAAAAATAACAACTTTTCTAAAATAAAGCTTTTGAAAAAACTTCTTTTAAAGTGTTTTCACTGTGTCTGGTTACAGTTAAAAAAAGTTAATAAGTTGTCCGGATGCAGCTACATTTCCATTGTGTTTTGTTCCTTTATTTGTTTTACCTGTTCCTTTTTTGTGATTTCAGCCAGTTGCTGCCCCCCTGTTAAAGGAAATAGTATGTAGAGTTTGTAACTTTATGGTCTTTATTTTTCTACAATAGAATAAATTGCATAAAATTTAATGCGCATTTCTCTTTTTTTTTGGTTGGAATTGTTTCATAAAATTTTACTACTCGTAACCCTAAATTCAGAATTAAATAACATTTATGGTTTCAACACAAAAAAAAAATATAAAAAAACGTAGATAAAGTTTATTTGTACAAAGACCGATTATTATGATATTTTTAAATATTTAAATAAGAAAACCAAAAAGAAACATTATTAAAGCTTAGTACTACACAGCATACTACAGTAGATAAGGAGTATAAGATTAAATGATATTATGAAATGATATTTTAAATACGAGAGCAAGATGCATAACTTTTTGAAAAAAAAGAAGAAAACGAAGCAAAACATGGAAAATTCAATTCAATATGACTACAAAAAGACATTAAAAAGCTTTTAAAGGCTTTTAAATGCAGTTGCATTTTCTCTTCACTGATTATCCTTATTTAAAGAAGAAAAAAAAATACTTACAATGCAAAACTTTTTCAATACTCTTATTAATCAAAATTACTTAATTGCTCAAATCCATTAGTGTTGTGTGGTGTGGGGGCGTTGTGGTAGTTTGTTTGCTTGTTAGTTTGGTCAAACTAATTTGGCTTTTAATTAATTTTTCGGTTTTAGTTTTTCTTTTTTATTTTTTGCAAAATTTTTGCTTAAGAAAAATATTCTTTGAAAGTACAAAAAACCAAAAAAAAAAAAAAATCACAAATGTTCTTTCTTTTGCAACATATGGTGTGCCCTTTATGTGGAGGTGATAAACTAAAGGAGAAACTTTTTATCTCAACTGCTGCATGCATACAACATGCAACCAACAACAATTACAGCAGTAATATGAATTTTTATTTTTTTGGCGGCAAGCATACATACATACACAGATTGCAATTAAAAAAAAAACAAGCAAGATGTTGGTGTGCCCCGAATTTTATATACCCTCCTGTAACACGGCCTAGCGCCACATCAGCAACAATCCTTATCCTTACTAATATTATAAATGTGAATGCAAGTGCGCTTTCATGCGCAAACCACTAAACCGAGTTTGAAAGACCTACCTAAGCTACGAGTACTTTACCAGCGTCAAACATAGGCTATTATATAACCCGGTTCGGAATCGGGTTTTTATATTTGGCACGGATTCTTAAACCGCTAAACCGAGTTTGAAAATTCGTTCACCGATGGAAAGAAATACATATTACCATATGCAAACATGTACTATTTTTTATCCGGTTCGGAACCGGTTTTTTACATTAAGTTCGGCTTTTTTCAGTAAAACATACTTTTGATTTGTTTGATTGTTTGATTGTTTAAAGAATTTTACATTCACAAAGTTTAAGTATAGTTTCCAAAAAAAATATCAGAACAATGCGAGCGGATCCGCGGATAAAAACTAGTACAATTATAAATTATTTTTAACTTTTTAGTGCTTATTTTTGAAGTCGATTAATACTTTTTTTTTTTTAACGAAGTAACAATGCTCTAAGCATGAATTAAAAAATAAATTCAGTAAAGTGTGACTTTTATTAGTACACGAAGTGTTCGGTACGGACACTACTAGGCCTGTTCTGCAAATCACGACATGTCAATCCAAAAAATTAATGAAAGCCAAATCATTGCTTCTGTAAATTGAAATCACTATTTATAATTTTGGAAGTTGGAAGGAAATATTTTATTATAAATGACAAATACTTAAAATACAATAAAAACTCACTACCAAATCAGCTATTAGTAGCTTACTTTTGAAATCACGTGATTTGAAATCACCATGATTCTTAGAACAGGCCCGTACATATCGATGGTTTCAAGTATAAAGGCCTTAACTCGTATTTTTTACGCAGACATTTTTTGTAACTTTTTTGTTTTTGAAGTTTTTTTTTTAGTTTTAGTGCTTTTTTCGATGTGCCAATTTTCCCCGGTTTTTGGCGTTTTTTTGTTTTGTTTTTTAAAGGGATTTTTTTTAGTTTCAGCGCTTTCTTTTGTTTTTGGTATTATTTTGCAGTTTTAGGCGATTTATTTTAATCTAAGCGAATTATTTAGTTTAAGTGTTTTTTTCGTTTAGGCTATTTTTTTCGGTTTTTGGCGATTTATGTAGCAATTTAAGCGATTTTTTTAGTTATGGTGCTTTTTTCGTTTTGGCGATTTTTTTCGGTGTTTAAGGACTTTTTTAAGTCGTGTTTAAGTCTTAACGACTTTTTAGGTTTTTTGGCATTTTTTTAGTTTTCTGGCGATCTTTTTAATATAGTTGGTTTCTTTTCTGCATTTTAGGAATTTGTTTTATTTTTGGTGATATATGTATTTCAGTTAAGCGTTTATTTCATTTTGGCGATTTTTCGTTTCGGTTTATTATAATTTGGGGTTTCTTTTAGTTTTAGTGCTTTTCGAAAATTTCAAGAGTTTTCAAGATACAGCAAGTTGTCAAAATTACATTAACTGATAGAATACCCTTTAATTTTGATTTTTTTAAATTTTAGTATTAATTGTTATAGTCTGCATAAAACTGCACTAACTTTCAACATTTTCAGTTTCTATATATAATTGTTTGTATATTACATTAGGGTTTCAATATGTTTTTTCGTTGCTTGTTTCAGAACATACATTAATTTTTCACTGTCATAACTGTAGTGGCCAAACTTTAAAACAACCTGTGATCGACAGACAGCTATTGTAGCAAAAACAATAGGGTGCCTTTTCACCTTTTATGCACGGAACCCTAAAAAATTTTGCAGTAAATTATTTTGCATATTTGGAGGTAAAATGCATATTTTTGCATACACAAATGAAATATAAAATTTCAGGCTTTAGTGTTTAAATAAAAATAATTAAAAAACAGCAGCATAAACTCTTATGTAAGTGATTATCTACATACATGTGCCACGCGTGTTCGTGCATTGAAGAGTATAGAGAAAAAACTCTTTGCGAACAAACTAAATATAACTAACTTTTTAAAAGAAAACTTACATTCACACACAATATCCTATTAAAATATATGTTATTTATTTTTTTGTTGCTTATTTCATTTAACAAACACATCTTAACGAAGCTACATACATATCTCTAAGATACTTTTAAAAACAAGCAGGCATCCTTAGCAGCTCACATAACAAACACAAAGCACAGTAACAGCTTGTGGGGCGTAAGAAAAAATTATACTTCTATGTTATACCAACCAATCTCATGTACACAAGAAGTATTTGAAGCCGTATTGTTAGTTGGTGGCTGCAGCCAGTGGTAAAATTTATATAAAAAAAAAACAAGAAACATGTTAATTACGATGCAAAAAAGTTTCTTTCATTTTTCTAATTACGCTTCCAACTACTGCTTCTTTAAGTTCTATTATACCCAGCAACTACTTAATAATGCCGAATAAGAAAGGAGCAGAAGAAAGAAAGAAAGAAGGAAAAAAAGTTTTCCCAAAAGCAAAAAATTCTAGCAAAGGAAATACAAGTGGCAAGTATGGCACAAAGCGGGGGGGAAAAAAAAGAAAAATATTGAAAAATAGTGAAAAATTATAGAAACATCATCATTAAGAATGAAGTGAGCGAGCAGATTGTTCAGGGAAGTCTAAACAGGGTGTGCCATAATAAATTGTACTTGAAAATTATTTTATTAAAGAAGAACCAAAAGATATTTTTTTATTAAGAAAAAATTCTAAAATTATTTTGTTAAAAATGTATTTATTATTATTTTATTAACATTTAAAACTAATGTTGTGTTCAGATGGAATAAATAATTTCGCGGTCAGTAAAATTTTAGTCCGAGATTACTACTGCTACAATGGCTGATTTTTTTCAGCTCGAATTGTAGTTGTAAGAAGTACTCGTTTGTAATGAATAGGGAAAAGATTTTCATGCATTTAAAATCACGTTTTATGTACATAAAATATGCAGTAAAAATATAAAAATATGTATTTAAAACTAATAAAATATGCATTTATCAAATTTTTTTTCACTATTCAAGAACATTAGAAACTTAAATAAAATCAGCTTCATTGCTTTCTTAGCTAACATTTTGACATTAAAAACTTAAAAAACATAAAAAGCTTAGCTTCAATGCTTTTTTAACAAAATTTTGTCAAAACATATGGAATACAAAATATGAATAAGTTCAGTCGAACTTTCATTTACGTACTTTAATGAATAACTGCCTGTTCCAGGATATCACTCATTTTCGTTCGCAAGAATTTTAAACGACAAACAGCTGTTTTGCGTTCCACTAAAAGCTGTTAGGACGACAAGTCGAAAGAAAATGAGTGCGAACGATAACGTAAGCATTTCAATACAAAATTGTGCCCCAATAACTATTTTTTCAGTCATTTACACGAACTCAAATGTCAAAAGTAAGCACTTGTATTTTTATTGTCGACTGAGACAATATACATAAAACATTTTGCTTTTACAAGGAAGTGGCTGTAAATGTTTTTTTTTAATTGTAAAAGCTAAATCTTTGATTATTTTTTCTGAAAAAAATTTTCTGTAATAAAAATGAAGTTATTGGTGAGCATTTAAATGGTGCGATTTTGTTTGTGGAATATTCAGTTTCTCAGTTTTTGTTTTTATAACAATTTGTTGCATATATTTTAATTTATTTTTTACCACATCCTTAATTAATTCAACTTGAGGTGTTCAAGTAACGAAAGCCTCTAATTGGGATATAGTGTGAACAAGAAAGCAATACTATGTGTCCACAAATGTCAATTTAGGCAGAAGGCTGTCGGATACTATATTTCTATTAATAAAATGAAAGAAATTTTAAAGTAAAAAAACTTGTCCCCATATGCAAAAAATAACGTGTGCTTCAAGTGTACGTTAAAACCAGTTTTTGTATTAAAATTTTGTTTTAACGTGCACTTCAAACACACGTTAATAGAAATATAGTATCCGACAGCCTTCTGCCGCGTCCCCCATTTAGTTACTGTAGAATGTATCCGTATCGTATCTCTGGATATTTTTCATTAAAGGCTGAAAGGCTGAATGCAAAGAAGCTTTCAAAATCACTTTATGTCCATATAAAATTAATGCGGTTTAAAAGGGCTATTATACATACAATGCTCTTGTTTCTTTCTTTAATTTTCAATGGTATTAATATTCTTGACTTAAGCCAAGTTATTGAACTTTGAGACCTACGGTATTTTTGAATAGCGATCCATATCACACAAAAAAAGAATCGTAAATTTTTCTCATTTTCTTCTTTCTTCTAAAAAGCAGGTTTTTACTATTATAAAATAAAAGTAGCGCTGAAAAACCTGCTGATATCGCTGCTGATTTTTGTATAGCGAGTTCTTGGCTTGCAGCACTACATTTTTGCTCACTATTAAATCACTTTTTTCTGTAGTTTTCTTCATATACGTTCACTGCTCTTTAACAATCTTATATTTTAAAGCTTCATTGCCCTATTGCTTCAAAAAACATGAAAATTTTTTACTGTGTATGTATATACTTTTCAACTAGTAAAAAAACCAAAATTAAATTAATAGCATGAAAAAACTAAAAAAATATATTAAAAATATACATTTATGATGAAATATGCAAAAATATGTATTTATTATAAAATATGCACAAATATGCACTAACAAATCGATGCCATTTTTTTCGCAAATTTTTTGATTCGCAAAGATATTTTATTTACGTTGATCTACGACCAACGACAGAAAACATGTATTTACATGAAAATCCTTTCCCTAGTAATGAAAATACATACATGTGTATGTATAAGCAACAACAACTTTTTTTAAACCATTTCACAAGAATAGAGTGTTGCCACACAAGTATTTTGACCGGATGCAGTCAAGTCAATAATTAGGGTTTTTTTTGGGAATTTAAGATAAATATTTGTTAAGGCACCAATAATTCCAAAGTATTATTTTACTTATTCAGTAAAATATATTTATTAAAAATACACATTGAAATTGAAAAATGAAAAATAATTTCTAATGAAAACGGCAGTAATTCTCTAGCTCTTCTTAAGCATATTTTTTTGTTCCTTTAGAAATAGGGACTAAAATTTACCCTTAAATAGGCATATCACGGGCTTACATGTTTTACAATACATTAAATGTATTGTAAAACATGTAAGATAGTGCTTACTATTTTCGGCGAAGACTGTGTGTATGTGTTGAGCAATTTTTGTTAAATCCTGCGAGGAACATTTTTGTAGAAGAATATTTTAACCATATAATGCTTCGCTGTGTGGCCCTTTTATATCATATTTCAAAAGGGTGGCGGTGAAAAAAAGTACCCTTAAATGGGCTAAAATGTTCTACAAAAATATTCTCAATAAAATACTTTGAGTATACCAAAACTCGAAATTAAACTTTAACACCAGCAAGAAGTCAACAGTTGAAAACCGTTTAAGGGTTAATATCGTACTCCTTTCACAGTTGAATTTTTGGGTTAGGATGTGTGCGGAAGCTTTGTGGAACATTCTTGTGGAATATACAGGGTGTTTTTTTAGAGGTATAGAACTTCGAATTGAAATAAAACACAAGAAAATCGTTTTAATGTCCATCAATTTGGCTTTATTGGAAGGATAATTTTATGTCATTAATGTTTAAATATGATTTCGGGCATGTGGCCGCCGCGGCTGGCTCGAATAAAGCCAATTCTACAGGTCCAATTTTCAACAACTTTTTCGAGCAGATGGGGCCGTATGTTGGCAATAACGCCACGAATGTTGGCTTCCAAGTCCCCTAACGTTTCTGGTTTGTTGTCGTTGACGAGCGACTTCACATATCCCCAAAGAAAATAATCCAATGGTGTCAAATCACACGATCTTGGTGGCCAATTGACAGGTCCATTCCGCGAAATTATGCGCTCATCGAATGTTTCCTTCAATAAATCGATTGTGACGTGCGCTGTGTGGCATGTAGCGCCGTCTTGTTGGAACCACAACTCATCCACATTCATGCCATCCAATTCGGGAACAAAATAGTCGGTTGTCATGGCTCTATACCGGTCTCCATTAACGGTAACTGACTCTCCAGCATTATTTCGGAAGAAGTATGGCCCAATGACTCCACCAGCCCATATAGCACACCAAACAGTCAGTTTTTGTGGATGTAATGGCGTCTCAAGGGTCTCATATGGATTCTCTTCACTCCAAATGCGGCAATTTTGGTTGTTGACGTAGCCATTCAACCAAAAATGAGCCTCATCACTGAAAAAAATTTTGCGATGAAAATCAGCATCGAGATCAATCTCATTTTCGGCCCATACACCAAAATCACGACGCATTGCATGGTCTCGCGGCTTTAATTCTTGCACAAGCTGGATCTTGTAAGGTCGCAAGCCAAGATCTTTGCGCAAAATCTTCCATAAAGTTGATGGACAAAGCTCCAATTGCTGTGCACGGTGGCGAATCGATTCATTCGGGTCCTCTTCAACACTTTGCTCTACAGCGGCAATTGTTTCTTCGGTGCGCACTGTTCGACGTCTCTGCGGATGCGTATTATCACATAGAGTAAACGTAGTGCGAAAACGATCCATGGTTGACCGAATTAATTGCTCTGATGGACGATTATGTCGACCATAAAATGGACGGAGCTTGCGGTAAACTTCGCGAACTGAACCATTATTTTCGAAATAAATTTGCACGATTTGCAAGCGTTGTTCTTTTGTCAACCTGTTCATGATGAAATGGCAAACCAAACTAAATATTAATCACTTGACAGCTGACAAAATGGCCGCCAGTTAAAAAAGTGATGCCAACTTAAAGGCCTATACCTCAATAAAAAACACCCATTATTAACCCTATAATTCTTGACATGGATTCTTTTGTAATTTTCTAAAAAGTAGAATTGCATTTAAGGGTTCACAGTTGCATTTTAGGTACATGATGTATAGCATTAGGTCAAATTCTATATTGAAAATTATCACTTATCTTAGTAGGGGGTCTTTTTGGACCTTTCCAAAAATATGGGGGGGGAAGAATAGCCTTAAATGGGAAATGTAGCGTTTGAAAATGTTTTGAAAAATATCGCTATGAAATTTTACTATTATTCCTTGAAGACACCAATGTTCGAAATTAAATATTACCATCAGAAATAAGGCAATACTTGGAGTGTACTTAAGACTTAATTCAATATTTATTCAGCTTCCATTTTAGGTCTCTAATGTCACTTTTTTAAAAAGGCTCACAATGGGAATGTAACGTAACATTTGAATTGTCTTCAAAAATATTCGCCATTAAATTGTGATCTGAGTGTTTAAATACTACAAAGCTAAAAATCGTTACCTTAATACAGAAAGGCCCTAACTCATTATTATTATAATTTTTTTAAATTTGTATTTTTTACATTTTTCAATACATTAGATGTGCTTCTATCGAAATATGCAAAATACTCCATTTCAAAAATATAATGAGCAGAGAAACCAGGGGTATGCTCTAAGAAAAGTGTTTTATGCGCATTCAATATGCACTAAAAACTTGAAAATATGCACAAAAAAGTCAAAAATATGCTCTTAAAAAGTAAAATAAATCGGTTTATTTGTAAATGAAAATATTATATTTCTAAGTCCCAATTTACACGAGGCAATTTTACTTGCGCAAGTCATAAAATTTTCTATTAAACTTGCTGTAGCGTTTAAATAGAGCAACTTTACTTGCGCAAGTCTTTTTCGATTGCTTATAAATATAATTGCTTATACATATACTTATACATATACATACAAAGGAATGTCAAATTTGATATAGAGGGAATGATAGCAAAAACAGCATTACCTGTACAGGTAAGTCTGTACGGCAATTCTGCTGGTTTTTACACTCCTCACTTCTTCCTCACTTCTTTGTTCATCAAATTCATGACTTGCGCAAGTAAAATTGCCTAATTCTTAAATTCAACAATTTTTGTATTTAAAATAAGATAAAAAATAAACAAAAAAGGGGGAAAAATTAACAAAGAATAACTGGGTTTGAAATTTTGATTAAATGATTAAAACAAATAATACAAATTAATTTTTATTGGATGCAACTCATAAGAATTTAACTTCAATTTCAAAAGATCACGATATCAGAATTCAGGCTTTAGATATTTTAGGTATTTTGGATAAACAAGACAAGATTTTTATTTATAATTTTTATTGCAATAAACAACCAAATATTGACGTAGAATTTCAATTAAAAATCGTTTATGTCTCATCTAAATAAACTTTTATACATTGACAATGTTCCTTCAACGTCTACTCGGGGGGCAGAGTCCGTCACAAATAGCAAAACTGAATTTGTATTGAAACTAACGTTCGTAAAACTGAGTAATATAAAAGAAACATGGGACACAACATGGGACATTGGAACAGAGATTTAGATGGTGAAAAATAAAAATGAAAATTTTTACCAACCCCTTAACTTAAAGGCATATTAAAATAAAATAAAATAAAAATATATAAAGTATCAAAATATGCCCTAAGAGCGTAAAATATGCTCTAAAAATGAGAAAATATGCTAAAAATATGCGTGTTAGGCTGATATATGCAAAAATATGCTTTAATAAAATAAAATATGCAAAAATATGCACCAACAAATCGATGCCAAAATTCATTCAAAAGTTCTGAAACGGATAAATATCTTGTCCCCGCATTAATACGTCATGCCAGGAAAAACATGCAATTGCATATTTGCGGTTTCCCTGATAATGAGGTAACGAAATACAAGTTCACTTTCTTATAGCTCTCTGTTATGCCTGTATGCAACAACTGAAGGCCTTATTTATAAACATTATTAAGGTTTTATAAAGGCTTAATAAGAAAACTTTTGTGTGAAAATCTGCTTTATAAACCCTTTATAGTCTTTCGGCAACATTGGCCTAAAATGCAGCCTAGTGGGACAATATCACTCACCCAATCACTCGTATGTTTCTGCGTCCTAATTTTTAGGAAAAAATTAGTAAATTTTGCAACACTATTTATGCAATCACTGTGTATTAGAGCAGGCTCGTATTTTACTTCAGTGTTAAACTTAAAAAAAAAATTTAGATGAAAAAATTTTACTCGTATCCTTGAGTTACGTACGTGTACGTTCTCCTCTTGCTTGCTGGCTTTTTCGTTTGCTGGATTATGGGAGCGTGAAATTGTTTTGCTATAACAAATTCTAAAGATCATCTCATCCTTCATTAAAAAAAATAAAAAAAATAAAAATAAAGTAAACGAAATGAAAAAAAAAACAGAAATAATGTTGATGTGCCTGCCATTCATTCATGGATGCTTTTAGAATTGCGTGTTGTTGTTGGCGAAGCGCAAGGCAAAGAAGCATTTAAATGCACATTGCAAATGGCAAGCATTGAATGTTTTAGTATTTATTCATGATGTTTTCGTATGCGCAATTATAAATAAAACTAAATAGTAACAACATTTCAAATAAACAGTTAAGCAAACAAGCAAACAAACTAACATTGCGCTAGTTGGTTTGTCTGGCTGTCAGTTTTCCCCACTAAAAACTTCTACATATTAACGTCTATTTTTTTTGTGTGCTTATCCTTCAAATATTTTCATACATACACATATAAACTATAATCTAAACCACATAAAAGTAAATATGTTTTCATATCTAAATGAAGAAATGAATTAATGCCTGTTTGCTTCTCTGTGTTATAGACACATATGAGCTTTCACTTATACAAGTATGTATAATGCGAGCATATTTTTTTTGTAACTTCCATCCTGCAAATATAATTTTGCAACATGGAAGTTTGGTTTCAAAATTTTGTTGGGGCATACATTTCGTTTTTCTTTTTTTTAATTTCAAATTCTGTTTGTTACAACATTTGACTCACTAATGAGATTTCCTTCTGCTGTACAAATTCATTACTGCCCCAATACAGGAAAGAAACTGAAGAGAAAAAAAGGCTGATTTGGTTTAGCAAAAATTTTCCCACTCTCTTGTATTCATGGAATCTTAATTAAGGACTTATTTCATTAAAAATTCAGTGAATGTTTTATGTGCAATTTTTTATTTTTATTAAAAGTTCTTTCTGGTGGTCATTTTTAGGAACTTTTTTTAAAGGGCACGTTTCTTCAATAGAAATTATTTAAAGGATCAATGGACAATTTTTGTAGCATACATTTAGGCTGCAATAATACAATAATTTTATTTGCTCTAAACCAAGGGGCAAAATATTATTATTACTTTATCGTTGAATTCTTTAGTGGTCTTTTAATATTTGTGAAAAAGTAATGGTTTATTTATAAAATTGCACGTCAGCCGCCCAGATATATATAACATATTTATTTTAACGACGGTGTTTAGAAATCAGTTTTTTAGGGTTCCGTACACCAAATGTGAAAACGAATCATACTGTTTTATATTACGATGTCCGTTTGTTAGTTACAGGCTGTTTTCTCGAGAAAAGTAAAAGCTACAGGCCGGAAATTTTTACAACAACAAATATATGATAGTTAAAAATTAATGTATGTTCTGAAACGAGCAACGAATAATTTTGAAATCCTAATGTAATAAACAGACAGTTATATATAGACACTGGAAATTTTCAAAGTTAGTGTAGACTTCTGCACTACAACAATTGACACGGAAATTTAAAAAATTAAAATTAAAGGGTATTCTATTAGTTAATGTAATTTTGACAACTTGCTGTATCTTGGAAAGCGTAAGGGTCAAACTCTTGAAACTTTCAATAACGCTAAAACTAAAAAAAATCCTAAAATTGTAAAATCGTCGAACTAAAAAAATCCAGAAACCGAAAAATATCGCCAAAAACGAAGAAAAGCACTAAAGTAAAAAATCTAAAATTAAAATAAATAGCCAAAATGAAAAAAACGCCAAAAACTGGGAAAATCGTAAAAAAAATCTTTAAATTAAGAAAAATTTTAAAACTAAATTAAATCGCCAAAAACCGGTAAAAATCGCCAAAATGAAATAAACGCTTAAATGAAAAATACCACCAAATATAAAATAAATCGCTTAGATGCTAAAAAAAACAAAAGTAAGAGTCACCAAAAACTAAAAACAAAACGAAAAATAGTTTCAAAAATGAAAAAAATAACTAAAAACCAAAAAACCGAACAAATTTACAAAACGAAAAACTAAAACTTAAAAAATCGCCAAAACTAAAATAAATCTCCTTACACCACGTAAGATTGACGGCAAAAATTAAAAAAATCACCAAAATCCGAAAAAGTCGTTAACACTAAAAAACAACCTAAAAATTCGCCAAACAAGAAACAAATCCTTAAAAACGCACTAAAAAAGCTAAAGCCGAAAAATCGCCAAAATTAAAAAAGTGCTTAAATGAAATATATCACCAAAAATAAAATAAATCGGTTAAATACAAAAAAAGTAATTGTCGCCAAAAGCTGAGAAAACCGAAATATAATTTTAAAAATTAAAAAAATCACTAAAAACGAAAAATCGCTAAAATGAAAAAGCCCAAAAAATTAAGAAAATCGCTAAAATTAAAATAAGTCTCCTTAGACCAAAAAAAAATCGACGTATTAAAAATGGCAAAAATTAAAAAAATCACCAAAATTTTTAAAAATTGCTAAAACTAAAAAATAACCAAACACAAAAAATTGCTAAAAACGAGCAAAAAACGCTAAAAAACGAAAAATTGCCAAAATGAAAAAAGCGCTTAAATGAAAAATATCACTAAAAATACAATAAATCACTCAAAGGCAAAAAAACAACAAAAGTAAAAAGGTAAAGGAAAAATCATTCCAAAAAATAAAAAAATACTAAAACTAAAATAAATCGCCTTGAACCGAAAAAATCAACTAATTCAAAAATGCCAAAAAAAAAACTAAAAAAAATCGCTAAAACGGAAAGAAGCACTAAAACTAAAAAATAGACAAAAACCGGAAAAATCATTCCAAAAATTAAAAAATTACTAAAACTAAAATAAATCGCCTTGGACCGAAAAAATCAACTAATTAAAAAATGCCAAAAAAAAACTAAAAAAATCGCTAAAACGGAAAAAAGCACTAAAACTAAAAAATAGACAAATAAAAAAAAATTACGAATACTAAAAAATTGCTTACGTCAGGTACTCTGTTCGAAGTAGCCCAACTCGCGTTTTTTTTTATAAATTTTTCGCTTTTTTTGCTTGAAAGTGTGCAACATTGATAAAATTCCGAGCGAAAAAACACTGCTCAAATTGTTTCGCAGCTAAACTAAAATGATGCCGGACTAATTTTGCATGGAAAGACATGATTTTAAGTGTTTTTCACAACAGGAACAGCGTACTACTTTGCGAATTTATTTCACAAATATTTCATACCAAATACTCTTATATATGTATTTTGACAGCATTTCTCACGAAATTGTGAACAGAGTACCAGGCTTTAAGCTACAACCTAAAAAATGGCCAAAAACCGAAAAATAATCCAAAAACTAAAAAATCGGTAAAAACGAATAATTCGCCAAAAACGAGAAATCGTCATAAGGAAAAATAGGCACTAAAATAAAAAAAAAATCGCCTAAAACCCAAAAAAAAAAAATTAACAAAAAATAAAAAATGCTAAAACTAAAAAATGTAATACACTTTTAAAAATTGTCTACATTGTAAGTCGCTAAAGCCAAATCTGTCGCTTAAAATCTTTAAGGTTGATTTATCGATTTTATGCTACGAATGCAATCTGCAAACGTGTATTAATAAATCGGGAAATGACTTCAAAATGTACTTCACCAAAATTTTAATGTTTTATGTCATTATGGTAGTACATATGAATAAAAAAAGTATTTGCTTTTTACTTAAAAGTTTGTTCAAAAAAAAAAACACATAAAAATTTTTGATTTTAAAACAAATTTTTAAGTAAAAAGCAAATACTTTTTTTATTCATATCACCCATTGTCAAAAATTTTTAATTTTCTATTTGTTCAGCATTTTAGCGATCGAATTTAGCTTTAAGGCTCAGTTAGCCGACCGTAGTGTAAAGTAACTGCAACGTAGGAAACAGCTGATCAATATTTTTATATGAAAATTAGGTTACTTTACATTACATCTCTATAACCACTTTTATTACTTTTCACATAACAATATCGATTAGCTGTTTCCTACTGTTGCAGTTACTTTACATTACAGTCGGCTAACTGAGCCTTTAGCTTTAGCGAGTTACGAAATATGGGGGCAGGTAAGATATTCGAGTATATATACTGAAGTTTGTATTTAATATAGCGCGAGTCAAAGTCTGACTTTACTGAATTTATTTTTCTAAAAATAAACCTAACTTTGCTTAAATTATTTTAATGTCTTTCTTTAAAAAAAAAAAGAGATTTAAAACTCGTATATACTCGTACCATGAACAATTTATTTATCCTCTAATGTGCTTTGAAAACTCTTCAATCACTCTGTCAATAGTTTATCACTTTTGTCAAACAAAATCCAATTGCAGCCAAATATTTTAACACATTTGCTTTGAACAAAAAAAAAAAAAAAAAAAAATAATATTCTTCTCTGACTTTGTGTTATATACTATTTCCATTAATCTTTTTCTCTAAGCAACTCCTTTCTTAGTCTATGCAAATCCAACATTTGTGCACATTTATATTAAACTGCTGTTCTTTCTGCTCGCTCTTGTTTGCAGCCAATTTAAACAACATTATGGCAAAACATTTCAATATCATCTTAAATGTCTTAAATACTTAATTTCGTTTTACTTAGTTTAATATTCCTCGAATTGCTTCGTTCTGTTTGTGTTCTCTCCTCTTCCCACTTCTCAAGTTTCGTATGAAAATCACATTTTCAAAACAAAAATAAACGAAAAAATTTAGTTAAAAATATTTGCAACCAATTGACAACAGCAAATAAAAAGTTGCAACATTTGACAAGAAAGCCAAAAATGCTTAAAAATGTATACACAACCTAAAAGTACATACTTGTACAAAAAAAATAATTGTGGGCCAACATTCAAAACAACAGAAGCGACGACCCATTTATCATTAGGGTGTCACGAGTACTCGTACACATCTCTATTAGTTCGGCGGGCCATTAGTAAAGGCATCAGAATAAAAGAGAAATTGCCGCTACTCCACACATCACTTTAAAATTGCAGCTTTTGTCGAGTATGTAAAATACTTTGAAAAATATCATCACATCACACTAAACAAAAGGATGATGACGGTTGGTTGGTTCGTTGCCTGCAATAACATTAAGCCAACTTCTTTCTAGTGCAAGCTTTTTTTATTGTTTGTTGTTTTTGTTTTTCGTACGATTGAGAAGACTGTCATCAAATGCAAATAAATCTTTTGTTGCTGCTACCGCACTGAGAAGAGAAGTGAGAATTGGAAAAGGAAAGTAGTTGAGCTGTAGGAAGAAGGCTTTAAATTTTTTTATAAGAGACTGTAAAACGAACACGTTGGCACTGATGAGCGAAATAAATATCATTGAAATGTAATTCAAGTGCTTTTTTAAATAACATTTTTCTTTCTAACACTGTGGTTAGTGGAGAGTAAAAATAAGAGTATTCTTTTCGTAAGACAAAGCAAAGCAACCTTTTTGGGAAGATATTCCTTTTTGAGAAAAATTAAATTTTTTAAGAAAAAGTACCTTTTTGAGAAAAAGTATCTTGTTATAAAAAACTACTATTTTTTAAGAAAAAGTACCTTTTTGAGAAAAACTATCTTTTTTTTTTGAAAAATTACTTTATGAGAAAAAGTACCTTTATGAAAAAAGAAGTTTTTGAGAAAAAGTACCTTTTTGAAAAAAGAACTATTTGAGAAAAAGTAACTTTTTTAAAAATAAGTAAATTTTTTAGAAAAAGTAACTTTAAAAAAGCACATTTTTAAGAAAAATGATTTTCGGTGAGAAAAAAGAAAAATCATTAAAATATGTATGTACATAGTACATTTTTAAGAAAAACTATCATTTTAGAAAAAATTACGTTTTTCAGAAAGTTATTTTTTTAAGAAAAAGTTTCTTATAAACAACAACAACAACAACTTATTAAGAAAAATTTCATTTTAAAGAAAAATTATTTTTTAAGAAAAAGTACCTTTATAAGCAAAGTAAATTTTTTTCCTTGAAGAAAAAATACCTTTAAAAAAATACTTTTTAAAGAAATAGTACATAATAAAGAAAAAGTAAATTTTTCAGAAAAAGTATATTTTTACGAAAAAAGTACCGTTTTAAGAAATGGTACCTTTTTAAGACGTACTTTTTTTAAGAATAAGTGGATTTTTAAGAAATCTTTTTAAGAAAAAGTACATTTTTAAGAAAATTTTTATTTTTACGAAATAAGAACCCTTTTCAAAAATGGTACCTTTTTAAAAAAAGTTAATTTCTTAAAAAAAGTACCTTATTAAGAAATATTGACTATTTAGGAAAAAGTACCTTTTAATAAACAAGTACCGTTTTAACAGAAAGTACCTTATTAAGAAAATTTTCCTTTTGAGAAAAAGGTACCGTTTAGAAAAAGTACGTTTTAAAAAAATATCTTTAAAAAAAATAACTTTTCTAAGCAAAAATATATTTTTACGAAAAAGCAACTTTTTAAGAAAAAGTACATTTTTAAGAAAAATTAAATTTTAAAGAAATAGTACCCATTTACAAAACAGTAACTTTTACAAATAGGAACTTTTAAAAAAGAGTACTTTTTAAAACTTTTTTTTACTTTTTTTAAGAAAAAGTACATTTTAAAGAAAAACTACCTTTTTATCAAAAAGTATCATGGTATCAAAAAGTACCTTTATAAGAAAAAGTAACTTTTAAAAGTAAAATACCTTTCTAAGAAAAAGTGCCTTTTAAAGAAAAAGTAAAATATTAAACTTTAAGGAAAAAGTACTTTTATAAGAAAAGTACTTTTTATAAGAAGAGTACTTTTTACGAAAAAGTACTTATTTAAGAAAAAGTACATATTAAGGTAAAAGTAAATTTTTAGGAAAAATTATACTTTAAAAAAGTAA
This sequence comes from Tachina fera, assembly GCA_905220375.1. Lineage (NCBI taxonomy): Eukaryota > Metazoa > Arthropoda > Insecta > Diptera > Tachinidae > Tachina > Tachina fera. The sequence continues at coordinate 109,728,580 of LR999967.1, forward strand.
CTTTTTCCAAAACAGTACATTTTTTAATAAAAGTACCTTTCTGAAAAAACTGTCTTTGTAAGAAAAAATAATTTATTAAGAAAAAGTACCTTTTTATCAAAAAGTACCTGTGTATCAAAAATTACCCTTATAAGAAAAAGTACCTTTAAAAGTAAAAGTACCTTTTTAAGAAAAAGTTCTTTTTAAGAAAAAAGTACATTTTAAGAAAAATTACATTTTTAAGGAAAAAGTACCTTTTAAAGAAAAAGTACGTTTTTAAGAAAGAGTAGCTTTTTAAGAAAGAGTAGCTTTTTAAGAAAGAGTAGCTTTTTAAGAAAGAGTAGCTTTTTAAGTAAAAGTACCTTTTTTAAGAAAATGTGCTTTTAAAAAGAAAAAGTACCTTTTTTACAAAAAAGTACTTTTTACGAAAAATTACTTTTTTAAGAAAAAGTACATCGTGAAGAAAAAGTAAATTTTTAAGTAAAATTAACATTTCAAGGAAAAGTATACTTTTAAAATCAAAAAGTATTTTCTTAAAGTGCCTTCAAAAATATTTTTTCAGTAAAAGTAGGTGGTACAACAAAAACGGGTTTCAGAAAAGGGAACTTTTCTAAGAAAAAGGTCCGTTTTTAAAAAAATATTCCTCCTGTACCTCTTTTTTTTAATTTTAAAAGTTTATGCAGAACACCATGTTTGTATATCCCAATTATTTTGTCTTCTATCGTTGCTGCAATTTGATCTACTAAAGTTTTAAGTGTAAAGTTTAACAACAATATAATAAAAATAAACCATAGAAAAGAAAAGAAACAATTTAGTTGACAACCATAATAAAAAGATTCTCACTATTAAGATTGACGACATTGAAGCGTTTTGTTGTTGCCTTGTTTATTCAATATTACTTACAACTCCGCTCTTCCTTAAAGTGCTGCACAGTGTTTGGGGGGGGATTTTGCATGCTGCTTAACACTCAAGGTTGAAAGGAAAGCAATAAACACTGAGTAAAAAGAAAAGAAAAAGAAAAAAACTTTAACTTAAACTGAAGTAATTAAAAAACTCTTCATGTACATATTGAGAAGAAGGTAGAAAACTTATTGTGTTTAATATTAATTAAGTTTGAAGGGAAAGAGCTTTAAATTAAATAAATTAATAGCTTTTTAGTATTTAAAAATAAACTTTTACTTTATTACTAACTTGCACTTAAAGAAGCATTTAATTATTTAAAAAGTCATTCAAACTGTGTGATTTTTTTTCTTGAGTGTAAACAAAAAACTTTGGCACTATTTGTTCTCATCCGTTCTTCTGTTTGTTGTTAAACTTTCCCCCTTGTATTTATTCTTGTTCTTGTCATCTCTTTCTTTAGATTTTCTGCAGTTCTGCATTTATTTTATATGAATTCTAGTTTATTTATTTAAAGCTTTATGTCTATGTAAAAGATTCTTTTGGTGTTTTATCCCTGGCTGACTGACTGGCTGGTTGGCCGGCTTAAGGTTTTCTTTTCTTTCTGTTGTCGTTGAAAACTTATGCAAATCCATTTCCTTCGTAATTTTATTCTTATTTTCACATATTCTTTTCTTTCTTTGTTGTTGAAAATGGTGTTGATGTCGTCGACGCTGTTGTTTTTTTAATTTCCCATTCATTGTATTTTTGCTTTAGACTTTTTCCTTTCGAATGAGACATGTTTGAACTTCCTGTTGTAATAAGTTTTAAATATAAAGAAGATGATTTGTTTTGGAGATGGTTATGCCTCGTAAGTGACTTCGAAATCTGAGGAGATGTGTCAGCCATGACATGATTTGCAGCAAAAGCAATACCATTCACATCGCTTTCATTTGAAAACAAAAATTGACAATGACAGACCTGTCATGGTAAAAATCCAGAAATTGGGACATCTGTCATGTTTTCCAGATTTTGTCCAAAACAACTACTTGTTTCCTGTTTCCAAATTAGATGCAAGAGATTTAAGTCGCCCGACAGCATAATTCTAAAATAAATCTTACATTATATTTGGCTGCGTTATGTTGTTATTAGTCAGTTATCTTGCCGAGACAAATTTCTTTTGTATGATAGTGAGTAAAATATAATCACAATCTGTCACTCTCTCATCTCTAATTTGTACTGATATGATGAGATCAAATAGAGATTATTGTCAATTGAACTGGTTGGTTTAATATAAAAGTGGGTCACAATTTTTATTCGTAAAAAGTACTTAACGAAACAATAATTTTCATTTGTAGAAAAAGTATCGTTTTAAGAAAAAGTAACTAATTGAGAAAATTTAACAATTTGAGAAAAAATCCTTAAAAAAGTACTCTTTTAATTAAAAGTACCCTTTTATCAAAAATACGTTTTGAAACAAAGTACCTTCTTATGAAAAAGTACTTTTTTTTGCTAAAAGAACACTTATTAGAGAAAATAGTTTTCTGAGAAAAATGTGCCTCAAGAGAAAAAGTACCTTTCAAAAAGCAGATGATAAATACTTAAGCAAAAATCAGTTTTTAGTACTTTTTTGCTAAAACGTAAATTTTTTATTAAAAGTATTTTTTACGAAGTACATACTCCTAAAAAATACTTTTTTTTTAGCAAAAAATACTTTTTTTAACGAAGACCAAACATTAAAAAAAGTTTCTTTCTATTAAAAATATCAGTTGAGAAAAAGGAGCTTAAACAAGGTAATTTGTTTAAAAAAACGTGCAGTTTCAAAAAAAAAAATTTTTTTCAAGAAAAAATATATTAAAAATTATTAACTTTTATTAAAAAGTAAATTTTTAAGAAAAAGTACCTTCTAACGAAAAGGCACCATTTTAAGAAAAAGTGTTTTTTTAAGAAAAAGTAAGTTTTTATGAAAAATTGACTTTTAAAATAAAGTAAATTTTTAAGAAAAAGTAAGTTTTTATGAAAAATTGCCTTTTAAAATAAAGTAAATTTTTAAGAAAAAGTACAATTTCAGGAAAAGTACTTTGTTTTATTAAAAATTACCCTATTAAGAAAATGTACACTTTTAGAAAAAGTACCTTTTCTAAGAAAAAGTAGTTTTTTAAAGTAAAGTACATTTTTAAGGAAAGTTACCAATTTAAGAAAAAGTACATTTTAAGAAAATGCACCCTTAACACAAAAAGTACGTTACAAAAAGTACGTTTTTAAGAAAATGTACCCTTTTTTTTAAAAAAAAGTACCTTTTTAAAATAAATACCTTTGTAAGAAAAAGTAAATTTTTAAGAAAAAGTATATTTTTAAGAAAAAGCAGAAAGTATTTTTTTAAGAAAAAATTTAAATTTTTGAGAAAAAGTTCCTTTTAGAAAAATCTTATAGGTACTTTTTTAAGAAAAATTTAATTTTTATGAAAAATTTCCATGTAAAAAATTTACGATTTTAAGAAAAGTTATTTTTTTAAAAAAAGGCACTTCTTTATGGAAAAAGTACATTTATATGAAAAGTTACCATTTAAAAAAGTACCCTAATAAGAAAAAGCACATTTTTAAGAAAAAGTATATTTTTAGGAAAAAGTATAATTTAAAAAAATTATATTTGCAATTTGTACCTGTTTAAGAAAAAGTACCTTTTTAAGAAAAAGTACCTTTTTAAGAAAAAGTACCTTTTTAAGATGCTACGTATCTTTTTAAAAAAAATTACCTTTTTAATAAAAGTACATTTTCTAATATAAATTGTCTTTATTTTAAAAAGTACATTTTTAAGAAAAAGTTCATTAAAAAATTACATTTTTAAGAAAAAAGTACCTTATGAAGAAAAATTACTTTTTAAGGAAAAGAACCTTTTAAAGAAAAAATAAATATGAAATAAGAGAAAGTGCCTTTTAAAGATAAAAGGTGCCTTTTTGAGAAAAATTACTTTTTTAAAAAAAGTAAATTTTCTAATAAAAATTTCTTTTTCTTTTATCTAATTTTTCTATATATTTAATTAAACTATTTTTTTGAGCTTTAGGTATGGTATTATTTGTATTTTATTTGATCAATGTTTTGTTAACCATCGATTAAATAGTTTAATTGAAAAATTGCTTTTTAAAAAAAGTAAATTTCTAAGAAAAATTTCATTTAAAAAAGTAAATTTTTAAGAAAAATTTCAATTAAAAAAGTACTTTTTAAGAAAAGGAAGAAAGGAAAAAAGGAACTTTTTAAGAAAAAGTACCTTGTTAAGAAAATGTACTTTTTTAAGAAAAAGTATTTTTATGAGAAAAAGTACCTTGTTAAGAAAATGTACCTTTTTAAGAAAAAGTACATTTTTAAGAAAAAGTATTTTTTTGAGAAAAAGTACCTTTTATGAGAAAAAGTACTTTTTTAAGAAAAAAGTAACTTTTTAAGAAAAAGTTTTTTTTTGAGAAAAAGTACCTTTTATGAGAAAAAGTATCTTTTTAAGAAAAAAGGACCTTTGTAAGAAAAAAGTACCTTTTAAGAAAAAAGTACCTTTTTAAGAAAAAAAAGTACCTTAAGAAAAAAAGTACATTCTTAAGAAAAATTATCTTTTTGTTATTGCATATTATTTTGTTAGCAAGTATGTTTGGGTTTGCTAGTCTTTGTGATTCGAAATTCATACTCAATGAAGTCTAGTTGTTGTATTGTTGGCACAATATATCTACCCAAACAAGAGATAAATCAAAAGCATGACGATGATGCATACCTTGTATGTTAAGAAAAATAAATGCCTGTGTGCCGCAGTGCATTGTATGTTTCTTTTCTTTATTTTTTCTTTTAATAAAAGTAAAAGACTTTTACATTCATACTAAAAAGTTTCTAATTGTTAGAGATTTTCACTAACGCAATCACGCACATTCTTCAACAATAAACAAGATGCAATATGTATTGTTAAAATGTGTTCCGCCAGCTGTACTCGTATCCTTGTTATACATGCTATTGTTTGCATCTGAGATGAGAGTATTTTAGCTCTGTGTGTGTAAGAATATTTAGATTTTAGCAACTCTTTATTTAATTTTTATAAGGTTTTTTTTTGTGTTGTAAGAATAGAGCAAATATGTCAAGCAAATTCAAATGAATTCAATGGAAAATGAAAATGAAATAAATAATAAAATTTAAATAACAAAGAAGAAATTAGAAGAGTTCAAAAAATAAACTCCGAAATTACTATTTATGTATGTATGTATGCATATATATTTTTTTTGCTCACTGATTTCATGGAATAATAGACTTAAATGTAGGAAAACAAAGTATCGGATATTTATATTCGGATGTTTAAGTAAAATGCATAGATTAAGCATTTTATTTGAAACTTTTGAGTGATTTATTATTAAGTTACGTTTGCTTGAGAGTTAAAAGGAAGCTATTTTAAAAATATATTTATTCGAAGAAGACATGAAGGATGTAGAAAAAATAAAAAGACGAAAACATTGGATATGCATGCAATTCGTTTACATCCTTATTTAAAGTGATTACCTACATCCGAATATGACTTCCGTCATAAATTAAAAAAAAACCAGAACAGGAACTATTGTATTTCAGTGGTAAATTAAAAAAAAAATTATTTAAATTTATGGCAACACTGCTACGAATGAACGAAAAAAAAGCATTGATCAAAACAATACTACTGCAACAAAACAGTCTTCATGTAAACGCTTGTGGATTTAAGAAGAAACTGCAAAAGAGTACGTAAGCGCTGTCCCAGCTACTTTACCCTTCATCTAAACGGTCTCTTGGCGACAATGAGCAAAAACAGTGCTGCCAATATACATAATACTATTAAATGTTGCCAAATTACACTAATTTCTATGTTTCTCCAGTGCTGCCAGTTTTTTTCTAGAGCCTATCCCCAATTTTTGATTTCTCATCCCCAAAAATTCCCAAATTAATATTTTTTGTAAAAAATTTTTTTTGTGAAAAAAAATAATTTTTTTTTAATATTTTTGTATATTTTATTTGAAAAATAATGACAAAAATAACAAATTTTTATTCAATAAAATTCATTTCTATCGATAGATACGAGTATATTTATGTTCATATAAATTTAATTTGGACTTATGAAAAACTTTCAAAAACTTCAGAATCAAAATCTTCTGATTCACCAGCCTCAGAAACTTTGTTGTACATAGTACCAGTATTAAATAGTTTTAACATATCAGCTGAAGGATTAAATTTGTCACAACAAATTGAATTATTTTTAAAGTGTGTGTTTATTCTAAGAAGTGCTTTCAAAAAGTTGTATTGCATTTTGTTGCGTATTATTGTTTTGGTAGCGTTCATTACTCGTTAATCTGCCTTCTTCTTTATTAGAAACCATACACTAGTAATACACATTTTTAGACTTGCCAGATGAATATTTCTTAGTTCAAAAATCATTCTTGTTTAACCATCAGTTAAACAAAAAATCCCCCGAAAATAGCCTCAAATTTGGTTACATGCCCAACAAATCCTCAGATCTTCAATACGAAATTTTCATCCCCATTCGCAAAAAAAATCCCCAATTTGGGGACAAATCCCCTTAACTGGGAACACTGTATTTCATGGCGACTATAAGCAAAAACAGTGGTACCAACATAATAAAAAATGTGAAATGAATGATAGACTAAAATGTTTGGATATTATTATATAAGAGATAGAACGTCTAAAAATGCATATAATTTTATTTTTATAAATAAAATATACAGCTAGCGGCACTTGAAGTCGCGCAGCGTGCAGTGATCAATGGGTTTAATGCGTAAATAAAGTTTTAAAATGTCTGCACTACAAATACTTTGAATTCTTGACACTTTTATTGTCACTCCAATGTACTCGTTGAAGTTTGAACTCTTAGCAATTAACTCAAGTTTATCAAAACTTTTTTTCTACTTCATTTTTTTAAATTCATTTGTATACTTTGTTTAAATTAAATCAAATGTCTGACATAAAAAACAAAACACTGCTGTCGCTTAATATTTCATCTGCGCTTTTTTAGATTCTTTTTCTCTTTAATCTGCTGATCAAATCTCGTTTGACACTCGTTCTGGGAATAACTTTTCTTTACTCCTTTTTCACTTTGTCATTTTGGTCTGCTATTAATATAAATTTACACAAATTCCAGCAAGTAAAAGCTTTTTTTATTCTGCTGAAGACGTTGTTATTTAGCTGAAACTTTGATTAGTTCAAAGTTGGTCTCTCTATATTTTAACTTCTGCTAAAACTTTGCTGCTAATTTGGAAATACTTTAACTTTTTTTGTTTAGTTGCCGTAATAGTTTTTTATTGAGAAAACTACGAATTCCCGTGGTAGAGAAAGAAAGTTTTGTTGGAATCTAAAATAGTTTTTTGTTGTTGTTTTTGGAAATACTATAAAACCTTTGTAAAGTATTTAAAAAGCTATTAATTAATGGGAAAAATAAAATTCTTTTTGAAAAAAGGCTTACCTAAAAGTAACTTAATCTTAGTCTTCCGAGGAGGTTGCTTTAATTTGGAAGGATATTCGGGTATTTTATTTCAAATGTGTTTGATAAAAAGGAACTTTAAAGAAGTTCCCAAAAGCCGAAACCAGACTGGTATGGCTGTAAATCGTTCTAGCTTATTGAAAAGTTTTATTAGGTGGTTGATCAGTGTCTCAGAAGAAATATTTTTTTCCGGTGGAATACTGCTTTCTACTTTTACTATTATACGTAACAAGTAGGATTTGAATTCACTTGTTCAAGGAACGTTATAAAAGGCCTTGAAAAATATTTTAACCGCCTTTAAAAGAATCAAATAAAACACTAAAAAAATTATATTATAGAATATATACTCAACAATTGACTTAATTAATAATCAAGTGATATTTGTAAATATTATTTTTAAAAAACTTGTGGACTCGATCGAAATTATACATGTTGCAGCTCTCTGGTTCTCAACCCAACTAAGTCAGATTGGTTGTCTCAGATTCAAGACAACTCTCACACAACTTAATATTTTTTTCTAGCGTTGTGATTGCCAAAAAAAATTTTACTTGAATTTATTACAACAACAGAAAACTCAACTGAGTTAAGTTTAGAACCATATAAGAAGCAGAGAGAGAGAGAGAGAGAGCTGCAACAAGTATAATTTAAATTGAAAAAAGTACCTTTTCAGAATGTATCTTTTAGAAAGAAACTTTTAAAAAGTAAAGTTCGTTTGAAAAACGTTCAATTAAAAACATACAAAAAAGTTTGTTTCAAATAAATACAGTCAAATCTCGATAATTCGTACCCCGATAAATCGTAATTTCCGATAATTCGTAATAAACTGTCGGTACCTTGAAAAAATCTCGTTAATTCGTAAAATTTCCATACATTTTGGTCCTCTCGTTAATTCGTTTTTTTTTTCAAATAAAATCTTCTTTACCTCTTATAAATCGTAATTTTTTGCTAAGTAACACTTATAGTTCGTAATAAAAACAACAGAAACATGGAAATAACTACTTTTTGTTAACCTATATTTTGTGTGTTTATTTTCTTAAGATCAGTTTGTTAAGGAATAATAAAGAAAAATGTTTTCTTTTATCATTTTAGTAAATAAATTGATAAACCCCGTAAATTCGTATTTATTTTATTTTAACCGCGTTAAATTGAAATCCCGCTAAATCAAAAACACCTATAATTCGTAAGAAATGACCGGTCCCTTGCGATTACGAATTATCGGGATTTGAATGTATAAAAAATTCTTATAATTTTTTTTTAAATATATCGTTAAAAACTGACCTCTTAAGAATACCTTTTAAAATGTACATTTAAAAAAGTACCTCACAAAAAAGTACATTATCAAAGCAATCATGAATAAAATTCCTCGTGAAATTTTTCGCGGAGAACAATTCCAACTAATAGCAAGTAATAGGGAAAACATAAAATTCTAATTGGAAAAGGGAGAAATTTCTCGCGGAATTTTATTCATGATTGCCCTGTATATAAAAGTACCTTTTAAAAATAGCACCTTTTAAAAATAGCAAGTTAAAAAAAAAGAACTTTTAAAAAAGTACCTTTTAAAAAAAGTACCTTTTAAAAAGTACATACTATTTAAAAAAGTATGTTTTAAAAAATTAATTTAAAAAAAATTACTTTTTAGAAAGGAGTACCTTTAAAACAGTACCTTTTAAAAAAAGTACCTTTTAAAAAATACATTTTAAAAAAATTACCTTTTAGAAAGGAGTACCTTAAAAAACAGTACCTTTTTAAAAAAAGTACCTTTTAAAACATTTATCTACTCAAAAAAAAAATACTTTTAATGAAAAAAAGTACCTTTCAAAAAAAGGACATATTCAAAAAAGGACATTTAAGAAAAGATCTTTGAAAAAAGTACATAACTGTTAAAAATGTAGCTTTTAAAAAAGAACGGATTCTGAAAGAAAGTACCTGCTATAAAAGATCCTTAAAAAAAGTACCACTTTAAAAAAGTACCCGTTAAAAACATACGTTTAAAAAAAACCTGTCAAAAAGTAACTGCTAAAAAGTACCTTTTAAGAAACTACCTTCTGAAAATGTTTCTCTTGACAAAGTATGTACATTTAAAGAGTACCCTTAAAAATTTACCTTTGAAAAAGTACCTCTTAAAAAGTACATTTCAAAAATGTATCTTTTTGAAAGTAACTTTTTAAACATAAAATAATTTAAAAAAAAACCTTCTAAAAATTTAAAAAAATTTGTTTTAAAAAACTCTGAACCAAAAAAAAAAGAAAATTTTGAAAAAGTATGTCCCGATAAAGTATGTACCTGAAAAAGTACCTTCTAAAAAGTACATTTAGTACACTTAAACTAAAAAGTACCCGTAATAAAAGTAGCTTATACAATGTACCAGTTAAAAAAGTACCTTTGATAAAAGTACCTATTAAAAAAGTTAAAAATGTTAAAGAAGTACTTTTTAGGAAACTGACTTTAAAAAAAATTTTTCTAAAAAGTATTTTTAAAAAAATTGCTTTTAAAAAATACCCTAACGAAATAAATATTAAATTTTTTAAAATGCCGTTTGAAAAATTATCTTTTTAAAACGACACTCTTGCTAAAAGTGTACTTGAAGCAAAAGGTTAAATGTATAAAAAAAATTTTCTTAAAACTCCTTTTTGACAAAGTTTAAATTTTTTTTTTTTTTTTTTTTTTTTTAAGGTTGTTAAGTGAACTTTTTCTCAAACCTTTTATTATGTAATTTCATTATACATATTGTACCATAACGTGCTGGCAAAAGTTATATTGAAAATGCTTTTATTCTTCTCGTACACGCACACGCAATCTCCTCCAATTAAGAAAGACAGAAGACGAAGTTTTTTCTTTTTGAAATCTCTGCAGAATTGTTTTAAATACTACTTTTAAACTCCTACTAAATGAAGCTCACTTGTGATTCTGTGTCAAGTTATTAACATGTGTATGGAGTTACAATTTAATTGTTTTTTAAAAATAACAAGTGTATAGAGTTACAATTTAGTTGACAATGTTGTTTCTGGCTTTTTGTATGCAATTCATCTGTTTTATATTAATATATTCGTTCGTTCGTTCTTTGTGATTGTTGTTGATTATGCGTGTTGTGTGTTTTTGTTGTTGTTGTTGTTGTTGACTTAGATTTTATAATTTACAAAAATCAAAATTCTATGTTGCCCTCATTTCACATCCATAGAATTCCTTAACCACAGAATACAATGTTGTATCATCAATGATGATGGCTGGATATGCTCGAGCAATAATTATTAAGGTAATGGAGGGCTGTGAGATGAAAGTCTTTGCAAGTCGGGTATAAATCCTTGGGCAATCTTAAGTTGTAATTAGCGTGGCGTGGTGAAAAACTTGAACATCAAGAACTTTAAAAACTAGCTGACATTTTTATTATTTGATTATGATTATTTTGGTGTAGTTTAGTGATGTAAAAAATTTGGTAAATTTGGAGGAGAGGTGAAAATTTTCAAAATTTTTGTCTTGAGGACTCTTCGAGGTGAAAAAAAGCGACAATCATGAACCCTAAAAATTAACTGATTTTTGTTTTATTTGACTTTTTTGGTGTAATTTAATGCTGTAAAAAATTTGGTGAATTTTGGAAGAGGTGAAAATTTTTAAGAATTTTGTGTTGTAAATAAATCTTTGAGGTGAAAAACTGGAAAACCATTTTAAAATTAAACATTAGAGGGTTTTTGTAAATTATTAAATTATTTTGGCCTAAATTAAAATAAAATTTTGGTGAATTTTGGGAGAAGAGAGGTGAAAATAAAAAAAAAATTTTGACTGGTGATTCTTCGAGGTGAAAAACTTGAAAGATTAACTCTAAAAGTTAACTGATTTTTGTAGTAAATAATTATCTTGGCCTAAATTAAAGCTGCTAAAATTTTGGTGAATTTTGGCAGAGGTGACAATTTTCAAGATTTTTAACTAGTGACTTCGAGGTGAAAAACTCGAAAATCATGAACTCTAAAAATTAACTAATTTTTGTAGCTTATGGTTATTTTGAACTAAATTAAAGCTGCTAAAATTTTGGTGAGTTTTGGCAGAATTAAAAAGTTTAAAGTTTTTTGACAGATCGAGGTGAAAAACTCGACAATCATGTACTCTGAAAACTAGCTATAATAACCTTATCCTAAAAAAATAGTATATCATTATTTTTGACGTAATTTGACGTTTTACAAATTTTGGTGAATTTTGGTAGAGGTGGAAATTTATAAAAAATTTTGACTTTTGATTCATCGAGGTGAAAATCTCGACAATTATGAACTCTAAAAATTAATTGATTTTTTATTATATGATTATTTTTGTAGTAATTTAACACTGCTAAAATTTTAGTGAATTTGGTAGAGGTGAAAATTTTCAAGATTTTTTATTTGTGACTGACTCTTCGAGGTGAAAAATAGATAATCACGAACTCTAAAAAATAATCATAAACAATAATAATCATATATTTTTGTGTAATTTAACGCTGCTGAAATTTTGATGCATTTTGGCAGAGGTGAACTTTTTTTTAAGATTTTTGACTTGTGGCTTTTCGAGGTGAAAAACTCGAAAATCATGAACTTTAAAAATTTGTTTTTTTTTGTATTATGTGTTTATTTTGGTGTAATTAGTGGTGTTAACAAATTTGGTGAATTTTTGGAGAGGTGAAAATGTTTAAGAATTTTCACTTGTGAGGTGAAAAAGTCGCCACCATGAATGTGGCGGCGCAAAACGTATAAAAAGTTTAATTGCAATCGAAATAGTAAAAAAAATATTATAGATAAATTTTTATGGGCGTGGTGCCGCCCACTTGCCTAAATGTGAAATCACTTCATTACAAGTGCCCCACCCACGATTGAGCAGAGTTTGCACTAAATTCGTTTTTGTATGAAATGAAATGAAATTCGAAACATAAATTTAGTGTGCGTGGTTCCCCACTGACACAAAAAACTACATATCTCTCAAATCTTTTGAAAATTGGAAGCATAAAAAATACTATCGAAGTGAGAAAATCCTTCCATTTTTGAATTAAAATTACTTAAGAATTATTATATGTATCCCACTACTTTAAAGTTCAATTTTATTTTTGTTTTTGCCAAATTTAATGTTTGCACAGTCCTCGCAACAATAAAACTGATGATATACATCATTATGTCAGTGTTCAGGGCATTATAATGTCTGTGTGAGTGAGTAACTTCTACAGTAATCGAAAAAATTTATATAGAAAGTGCATAAAAATATATGTATATGTATCTATGTATGTATGTATTGATAAAATGAAGTGTATCTATGTCAGTATGCGGTTAATGCATCTCAACGAACGTGTCTATGCTGTGCAAATTGCAATTGCTTTCATTTCCCGCCATACAATTTTTGCAACATTGTTGGGTTATAGTTTCCCATTCATTCATTCATTCATTGATTCGTTCCTTCGTTCTTTAGTCCATATCACTTATAAATTGGTGTTGAAAGTCCATAAAATGTGTTAGTGTGTGGCTTAAAAAGAAACACATACACACACACCTACATGCACACAAATGCACATACACACATACATACAAACATACATACATGTACATGTAAATTAGAGAAATGCACAAAGAAGAATTGTTTTTAGTTTTCTTTTTCTCTTCCTGTTAAAGTGCGTATCTGTGAGTTATCTTGTATGTGTCTGTGTGTTGGAAATCTCACATGTACATGCAAGTTTGTGCATGTTTTATAACAATAATAGCAATAGCAATAACAACAGCAACAGCAGTAGATAATAAAACAAAAAACGGCCAGATGCTGAGAAAAAAAAGAAAGAAATTTATGCTCGAATAACTTTTTGCATTTGTTGTCATTCAATGCAACGATATCACACACACACGCACTTACACGCTACATGCTACACACACACACACACACACCCAGCATTGGTTTCAAATAACTTGTTTTTTTTATTCTTCTGTCATAGAATTTTTACCGGATGACATGGTCGTCTGGTTGGAAAATCTCTTGTCAATGTACGAAAAAAAAAAGAAAAGATAGACAATAATAAAACAAATGAGAGAGCAAAACAACAACAACAACAACTACTACAACATTTATACAAAAAGAAGAAAAAAACTAGAATATGCAATCGCATTGTTATCCTTTGGCTTATCTTTTCCTGTAACATAAAACTCCCAATTGGAATTGCATCGTAACGCACTTATGCTTGGCTGAACACAATATCACAACGAGAGTAACATCTCGTTTCACAATTCCTAATCTTTACAAAGCAACCAACTTACTACTTTGGTACTGAAGTAAATTGGAAAACATAAATTTAAAACAAAATGCGAAATGCCATTCAAGTTATTTAAAGTGCAATTTTTCTTAAGGGCAAAGTTTCTTAGTGAATGAAACAATTATTTTAGGAAGCTGCTGTAAAAAGGCAATTTTATTCTTGTAAAAGATGACAGTAGTTTTCAAAGGTTTCATTCACACTGTTACTCTTTAGTAATAATTTTCATAATAAATTCAGTAAAGTGCGACGAAGGGTTGCGTACGCCACTTGTTTTATTTTGGATGATTTTTTTCGTTTTGACTTTTTAGCCGACTTCAAAAAAAGGAGGAGAAGGTTTACAATTCCTCTCTCTTTTTTTTAGGTGTGTATCTTCATAATAACTCAGTACATTTTAAACCGATTGTAAAATTTTTTATGTTGTCTGAGAGGGTATAGCTTCCCATTGGTCCCATTACAAAAAAAGTGGGCGGGTACACGCCCACAATTTCTTAAATATAATTTTATGATATTCTACTTATTTGATTGCAGCGAAACCTATAAAACTCATTTGGTTCTTCTAATCACATAAATTGAAAGTTGAGAAAATGGGTGGGGCTACGCCCATTAACATTTATTATACTATTTCACGCGGTTCTATTTAACCGATTTTTACGAAACTTACGACATACCTTGAGCTCTAAAATAGACACAATCCAACAATTAAAAAAATGGGCGGAGTCATGCCCATTAAATTTAATATTTTATTTCACGTACTTCTTTCTTATCTTCCTCTATCAGATTTTTGCATTGAAGTCGTTTTTTTTGGCAGAAAGAATTCAGGCCAACACGATTTTTAAGGTTGGTACTTTGATAGTAAATTTTTGTGCATATGATACTGAGCTCCAATGCCTATAAATTACTTATTTTGAATTGGCTTTGTATCTCGAGATTTTCCGTTATTAAGAAGAACAAAAAAGGATGCTGCAGCACATAATTTGCATTTACTTGAGAACCAGTTCTTTGATCAAATAAAAAAATACACAGAAGGCTAGAAAACAAATTGACCTTTATATTACGTCCTTATTAATTTTTTAACAGTCTTATAGTTTCTAGAGATACAGAGCCAATTAAAAAAAAACTGATTTAGAGGGATTGATACACTACAGACTACGAAACCTTTGACCTTACACAATAAATTTCATTTTGTTGACCTGTGTTATTGTTTATCGGTTTTTTACGTTTTTTATTATTGACGTTTTTTTTTCGTTTTGGCTTTTTATACGTTTTGGCGATTTTTATTTTGTTTTTTTACTTAACTTATTTTTAGTGTCAAAGTTTTTTTTAGTTTTAGCGTTTTTTTCTTTTTGACGCTATTTTTTTGTTTTTGGCGATTTTTTCAACTTTTGGGGATTTCTTTTGTACCGATGTTTTTTTAGTTTTGGCGATCTATTTCGGTTTTTAGCGATTATTATTTTGTTTTTTTTACAATAAATATTTTTAGTTTTAAAGTTTATTTTAGTTTTGGCGCTTTTTGACGATTCTTTTCGGGGTTCGGCGAATTTTTTCGGTTTTTGGAGATTTATTTTTAGTTCTGGTAATTTTTTCGGTTTTTAACGATTTTTTCGGCTTTTGGTGATTTTTTCGGTTTTTGGTGATTTTTATTTTGTTTATTTTTTTTTTAATACATATTTTTAGTTTTAAAGTTTTTTTAGTTTTGGCATTTTTTTCGAATTGTTGCGATTTTTTCTTTTTGATGATTTTTTTTCTGTTTTTGGCGATTTTTTGGAACACATATTTTTAGTTTTAGGGATTTTCTTAGTTTTGGCGATTTTTTCGATTTCTGACAATTTTTTAGTTTTTTGGCAAACTATTTTCCTTTTTGTAATATTTGTTACATTTCACCGATTTATTTCCTTTTTGGTTTTTTTTATATAACCGCTTTTTTATTTTAGCGATTTTTCGTTTCGTCATTTTGGGGTTTTTGAAAACTACTTTTAAAAAAGGTACTTTGGAAAAACATACTTTAAAAATAATTACTTATTGCAATTTTTCATAAAGAAAGTTCAAAATGCTTTTCCGATACTAAAAAAGAAAGGTACTCATTCTTTGTGAAATCAACTTAATGAAAAAAATTAACTTTTTCGTTTTGCATATTTTTTGCGATTAGTTTTAGTTTTAGTGATTTTTTAGTTTTGGCGCTTTTTTTTAGCTGTGGCGATTTTTTTGTCGTTTTTGACGATTTTTAATTTTAGGAATTTTTTTAGTTTCGGTGGTCTTTTTAGTTTTGGCGATTTTTTTTAAATTTTTTTTCGGTTTTTGGCGTTTTCTTTTTTTGGAATTTTAACAATATATATATAATTTTTGATGATAATTTTCATTTAAACGCCCTTTCATTTTGGCGATTTTTCGTTGCGTATTAAAAGGGAAACAATGTTGTTCAACTTGGCCTATTATTGCTTGTGGCCGCATATTTATTATTGCTCTGGTAATATACATAGTTAGTTCTTCAAATAAAAGTTTCTTGCTCAAATTATATGGAATCATATTTACTAAAATATTGGTATTAAAAAGTTCCTAAAGGGTCTTATCGGATTGAATATTGCAACAATCCAGTTTATTTTCATTTTATTCATTTGTCGAATTTTTATTTTATTTTTTTTTTCGTTACTTTTTTTGGTAATCTAACCAGAAGTCTTCAAATCTGTTGTACTTGTTTTTCTTTATTTTTATTGTATGTAAATTTCATACAAACAAATTTGTATGAAGGCAATCGTAAAATTTGCCAAACTAGCAACAAAAAAAAAACGCTCAAAATATTATCCCTTATTCCATTTGTCGACATCGACGACACTTTAACACAATACCAAAATATTGGGGCTTGTTTACTCGATCTGTGGAACAATGTTGTGCTACTGACAATCTATCTCGGTTCCCTGAGGTCTAGAAAATAGCGTAATTCTGCCAACAGGAGTAAAATTGTTTTCGACAACGGATATACAAGCTCCAATTTTTTGGTATTGTGTTAAAGTGACGTCAATGTCGACAACTGGAATAAGGGTGATTTTATAAGACATTAGGTTTAAGTAAATTTTTAAATATAACGTAATTGCGGATCTCTTCAAAGTTTTTGATTTGCTATTCTTTGGGAGGAAAACGATTTAGATTAAATTTTGCGTACTTTTTTTTTAATATTTGCTGTTGCTCTAAATTGTTTTAGAACCGCCTTCGTGCTACTACTCAATGTTTTTCAGGCAACGACCAAAATGCAATAAAAAACCATAAACAGACAAAAATCTCTGCTCTTTAGCTCTTGATATCCTCATTTATTTATAAACTAAAACAGACTTATACAGATGATTGCATGCACATACAATTATGCATATATTTATTATTTGGACGAGTATCTACTCAGCTTTAAGAAGAAGGAGTAAATTAGCCTTCTAGAAGGCCTCAGTTCGAAGCATTTTTAATGGCACGGAAGAAATTTTTTAATAAATTTTTGCTGTTGTTTTTTTTAAATCAAATTCTGCTCACATTTCTGAAATAAATAATTGTTCGCCTTGAAAATATCCGGGTAATTTATAAAAAATTTATATTTTTGAAATAATAATATTTCCGGAAAAATCCATCATTTTTCAAATACATGAATATAAATTATTATGACCTAATTCTGTTCAACGATTGTATCGTCTTGTCTATGGACGAAAAAAAAGCCGCAGTTGTGATTCTGGAAAACAATTATTATTCATTGTCTATGCTAGAAGGTTCGTGTATTTGCAGATCTATCCAACACATATTTTGTCATACATTTTTCAAACTATTGTATAATACTTTAATTAAATTTTTTTATTTTAAAAACATGCAAATAATCACCCTTATTCTAGTTGTCAATATCGTCAATACAATACCAAAAACTTGGGGCTTGTCTATTCGCTCTCGAGAACCATTTAGTGATATTGGCAGTCCATTTATGTTCCGTAAGATCAATGGCCGGAAGTTGTTTTCGGCAACGGGAAGACATGCCCCAATATTTTTGTATTGTATTGAAGTGACGTCGATGTTGACAACTAGAATAAGGATGCATATTTTTATTTATCATTATCAAAGACAACAACCATCTTTGAAGAATATAATTTAGATAATTCAAACACGAGAACTCAAAAGTATTTTCAAACAAAAACGTCCTAAATATTCTTACTGAATTGGGGAATTATTTTAACCGCCTGTTTCCACAACACAGACGATCTACTTGAATAGAAAATTTATATGAAAAGCACTAATTTTTTCGAGTGATATCCATAAAAATTTTCTAGACGAGCCACCTGCCTGACTTAAGGAAGCACAGGGTATTATTTTATAATATTTAAGCTTACATGTAGTTTCCACAGTTGAAGCAAGAGCGACTTGTCTAGAAAAACACTCAAACTTTTGAGTGATTTCTATAAAAATTTTCTAGACAATTTGCCTGCTTGTGGAAACTACACATTAATAAAGGTGCGGTCACATTGGGGAAACATTTGAAAGCAAACATCAAATATTAGCTTGTTGTAATGTGACCATAAAATAATTATTAGCGGTAAATAACAAAACAGCTGTTATCTGGCAAACAAAATAATTTGCTGGCAAATAAAAATGTGTCTAACAAGATAACAAATATTTTTGTAGTTTTTCAGCAAGCAATTATTTGATCTTACAAAGTTTTTGTAAGAACAAACAATGGCAAACAAATCGACAAAAACTTGTATGTTGCATCAGCGATTCCCATTAGAACTATACTATGTGTTCCTAAAGCACCCCCATACACGTTTCAATTCAATTGTTGTCGAGTTGGTTGAAGAAAAGTCAAAAGATTTTGATTTTTCATGTTGATTAGTAAATCTTTTAATTCGATTGTGCTGTATGTGATCTAGTCTCTTGATTAACTGTCAAAATTTATGTATGTTTGTAGCTTTATTTTGTATAGCAAAAGTTATGTATTTTTAAAATTGTATTTAGTTTCATTGAATTTGAAATAAAATTAAAATTAATGAATGAATGAAGTACAAGTTGTTAATTTTTAAATTTGTAATTGTAAAAAAAAGAAATATAAATTTGACAGTTGAATGAAAATATTTCAATTCAGTTTATTAACTGAATCAATTCAGTTGAAAGATTCAATTGCAAATTGAATTGAAATGTGTATGGGATGCTTAAGAAACAACGAAGTCAACGAGGTAGTCTTATAACTTAATGAGGCAAAATTACCTTTGTAATTAAAGTATACACTTCCTGCATGGGACGGCGCCACCATTACAACATGTTTGCCATTCAACGATCCGATGCAATTGGGAAAATTTCACAGACGAAAAAAATCTTCAGTTCCAGTAAGCTTAGCTGCAAAGGAATTATAAGTACTATTAACTGGCAAGTTACACTTGCAAAATTATCGAAATCATTTCCGTTCATTCTTAAAAAGTTTTTATAAAGTGCTGGAGTTTCGTTTCGTAACTCCAATAAAAGTTTTGCACAACAGCTTTACTGCTTCCGACGTTGTCCATCTTGTCTTTTCTTTTACTTTTTCATTTCTTTCTCCAATACCAATATAGAAGCTGCTTCACAGTCCAATAAAATTAAATCTTCAATATCTTTCATTTAATTCTTAAATAATTTGCGGGAAAATAATATTGTGTTTTTTGACAGTCTTAGCAAATATATTTTACTAGCAAATAGTACTTTCAATGTGACCATAGAGAAAACATGTTTGCTCAAATAATAGTTTTCTGGTGGTGTTTGAACTAATAAAATAGCACAAATAAATGCTGCTAGTGTGATCAGAAAATAAAACTTTTATGTATTTGAAAAAAATTTCGTTAAACACAGGCAAACATATACATATGATGCAAATGTTTCCCCAATGTGACCGTACCTTAAGACTAACAAAAATTAAAAGAAATTGTTTATTATAAAATAGCGACTGTTCTGGCGAAAGCAAACCGAAGTGAGTGAGAAAACGACAATGTTGGTAAAGGGCCACTCAGACTATAATACAAGTATTAATACTTTTGACGAAAATGCATCCCTGGTTTATATTTGTTTCAAAAATTAAAAAAAAAACAATAACAACTCAACATGTCAGAGCTGCATTTTCCACAAAAGTATTAATACTTGTATAATAGTCTGAACGGGGCTTAAACGATATTATTTTCTCTGCAAAATTATCTACACCGGCTGGAGACCACAATGTTATTGAAGTTCGGCAATTGCTTACACCACACGTGTATATTTTTATAAGGTAAAGCTTTAGGCGACTTTTCACAAAGGCCCCAAGTTCAAAGGCATTCTGCATTTTACCCTTACTATATGTGTTATATAAATATTTGTTGCTTACTGCAGCTAAAAAAATTTATTTTTATTTTATTAGTTTTTATTTAAAAAAAAATCAGTTTCAAGCAGCAGAAAAGGAGTATGTTCTTAATTCTAATACACCACAAAGAATATAAATGATGATTGCTTGGTATTGCTGCTGCTGATGCTGCTTGTTTGTATTAGAGAATATCTATGAAATCAAATAATACCAGTAATTTGATTCTAGTTCGATACTCTTTTTTTATCTCGTATATGCAATTTTCATATTATATTTTATGATTTTTCGTTTTTGCAGTTTTAACATCAAGTACATTCATTTCACATCATATATTAATTTTTTTTTTTTGAGCTGGTACATCAAAACTACTTTATGTATTCAATATTTTATGCTTAATGGGAGTTTTGAATTCCCAACGCACACACTGTTACTGCAACACTATGTCATAAGGTATTCAAGCAATGCATCCCTGGGCGCTTCTGCCCAGCACCTCCTGTGTGCTTTTAATGCTAGAAAAAGAAAACAAAAAATTTTAAGAAGAACTAACTGTTTTTTTTATTTATTTATGGTTATTTAGGAAAGCAAGATGAAAATGCACAAAATCTTAAATATGCTAAAGTATGTATTTGTTTATAAAAGAAGAGCAGCAGCGCAGTGCAGCACAAGCACCAGCTTGGTATGTTGTTTTTCCAACTCTGCACATATTTCTCTCAAAGGAAACACATGGTGTTTTATGTTATTACTTCTTTTAAAATTCTTTACTTTTTGTATAAAACATACACACAAAACATATTTTTTTTTCGTCCCGAGCTTTCCTTTTTGGCTGGTATGTGAGCACATAACTTGTTACTTTTTAGCTGTAAGAGCAAAAAAAAAAACAAGATAGTAAAAATCAGATTGTATAGAGAGAAACATTTTTTTTGTGAAGTATTTACTATGTTGTTGCTAAATTAAATTGCTAGAAAAATTATTGCCAGCAGTTTTATTTTTTTTTCTTCTCCCTAATATAAATCTTGGCATAATTTAATCACAGTGCACTACGTATAGACGAATTTTAAAATTTGAGGTAAAAAGTTCCCAACTTACAAATAAAGCTTTTTTTTTTTTGAGTGTCACAACCTTGGGTAGGCATCACTGCATTATTGGAGCACGCACTTAACAGCTGATAGTTGCTTTTTAGGGTTCCTATTGTTTTCGCTACGCTGTCCGTCTGTCCGTCACACGCTATTTTCTCAGTAACCGATAACCCGATTTTGTCATAAGTCGACCTATGCTGCTGTTATCGCTTTGAAACATATAAATATAAATGCCGTTAAACTCGAATAGTGCAAAATTACACAAAAAATTTATGGTGCCAAAATAGTGCAAAGAACTTTAAATTTTACAGATTTTGCACTATTACACAGAAAGTGGCAACGGTGTTTTCGAAACAACAATGTAATTTTACTAGTGATGCCACTAAAATTAACGAAAGATGTTTGATGAAACAAAATGAAATAGGAACATCTTTTAAAGATGTAGATAGATGTGGGTTTTTAGTACTGTGTATTCCTTATGGGAAGATGTTAAAATTTTCGCAAATTGATGGTAGATATTAGATGTGCGTTAGTGTAAAATTTCCTATAAATTATAGGTTGCTTTATGTGAAGTTTTTAGTGTTCGATTATTGCCTTCGTGGGCCAGCCAAACTTGCACTTTACTGAATTTGTTTTTTCACATGTATTAAATAAGTGTTCTTTGTGGTTTGCCTGGCCTTTATTTGCCACTTGCTTACTTAATATATTTCATCCTTCATCTAGTTTATTTTCTTAGCAGCCTTCTTAACAAAATAAATAATAAATTTTTCTTGCATCAATGCACTGATAATCGTATTAGAATTTTGCTTTTAGTTGTTAAAATAAAATCCCCAGCAACGTTTTAAAATTTAAATAATTCAATTACACATAATCAAAAAAAAAAAAAGAAAGAAAGAAAGACTTTCCGCCAATATTTTATCGATTATGCTTATGACTGACGACGATGATGATGATGATGCTACAGCAAACACAATCACACAATTTAAAGGCGTGTTCTCTTTATAAGGCTTATATACGCACCACTGTGCTTGGCTTGGCTTGGCATTACCAGTTTGTAATGTAAACTAATATATGTTTTTTTGTATTGTAGAACATCAATTTATTAAAGTGCCTTCAACTATGTGTGTGTGTGTGTGTGTGTGAACGTCATGCATGGATATTGCCAAGTCTGTTTCCGCATCCGTTTACACAAAAAATAAAATTTTAAATGAATACTTTAACTGTCGTTCCTAAATATCTATGCATGTACATAATATATGCACAAACAGGCATATTTGTACTTAATAAAATGTAGGAAAATAAAAAATTTAAATATAAAAAGAAAAGAGCAACTATTAACATATTCCATTTAAGCAAACTCACACACTTACTTTTATAAATTTATACTGTTGCTTGCAGTCACATACAAATGCTAAGTTGTGCATAAAAACTCTGCGAGTAATAAATAAACTATCAATATGGGTGATGGCTTCTTCCATGCACAGTTTTCTATGTCAACGATGATGATAAGACAAGTAAGAATATTGCGAAACTTCACCAGTCAGTCAGTCAGTCAGTTTCTCTAACAGCTTTTCCGACAAACAGAAGAGCGCGAGTGAATTGAATAAGGCTTTTAAGTTCTTAAGCGAAAAATTCTTGTTTCAATAAACTTGTTCAGTAATTAAAGGAAATTCTGATAATTTCCAATGATGATATCATACACATACATATATATATATAGAGTACTAGTATTTTTAAGTTTAAAAGAGCAACTAAAGCTGTACGGAGTAATGCTAATTCTCATTTCATAAGACTCATTCACTGAGTCACTGAATAAAATTAAACAGCCCAGTCATGAATATTCCGTCGGAACTTATTTCTCACGGAAAATAGTTTTCTCGAGAAAACATTCCTCCAAATCTTAAAATCTTTGAGAACAAAAATTAGTAATACGTGGCATCACCGCATTACGAAGCTCGTTGTTTTGCTTGTTTGTTTCTCCCTTTTTTTTTTTTTGAGTGAGAGACAGAGTAGCAAGCCGAGCAAAAAATTTCGGCGGCGGCTGAAAGAGAAATATTTTCGGCGGCGGCGGCTGAACGGCTTAACGCCGATTTGTTTAAGCATTTGAAAAAAATTTTAACCCAGTCTGTTTTTAGAAAAATACGTGAATTATTATATTATATTTATTATATTGAATTAATCACCACATTGTAACATTATTTATTTTGCAATAGTTTGAATATTGCAGTAATTGATGTCCTAAAAAATAGCTTCGTAAATTATTTGTTAAATCATAGAAACATATTCTAGATTATCAGGGCAATTATGAATAAAATTCCGCGAGAAATTTCTCATTTTTCAAATTAGAATTTCTTTCCCTATTACTTGCTATTAGTTGGAATTTTTCCCTGGGAAAAATTTCTCGCGGAATTTTATTCATGATTGCCTTCTACATAAATTTTATTTAAGTTTTTCGATTCAATTAAAAATTAATTACTTTATTGGAACACTGCTACGGATCAACGAACAAAAAGCTTTGAGCAATTAATTATCAAAAAGTCGCTTGACTGCTTAAACAAAAAAGTCTATGTAAACGTCCATGTATTTAAGAACGGACTCCAAAAGAGAACGTAAGTGTTGTCGCAGCTACGTTACCATTCACATAAACATTTTCTTTTTATGTGGAAGCAAAAACAACTATCTTTCCGGGACGCTCGCTATCATATTAAATACGAAATTTGAAAAAGTATAAAATATAAAAGACAAAATAACGGCTGAGTACTAAGCCGCCGATAAGCCGAGTGGTTCGGCGGCGGCTCGGCTTGTGTAAAAAAACGGCTGACTGGCTAGCCGCCAGCCGAGCCGGTACGGCTTGCTACTCTGGTGAGAGAGTCAACAAAATTATTAAAATGCACCAACTTGAAAAAATATGTCAAAATAAGTTTATAAATGATTTATTTGTGCATTATTTGTGGCTTTCCACATAAAAGAACTATAAACTACAAGTTTATGTTTATTAATTTTGTTTTATTGGAGTATTAAATATGTTTTTATGCAAACTCCCTTCGCTTTGCAAGGGAAAGATTTTTAGTGAAAAAAGCAAGTTCAATTGTGTTCATAATACCTACTTTTTTCCTCGGGAAGTTTTTTTATTCCTACATTTGGTAAAAACAGCGAAAAAACTAATTCATAATAGGAGAAAAGGGAAAAGTGAAAAAACTCGCGCAGAATTTTTGTTCATGATTGGGTTGAAACTTTTGGAAGAATTTTACAGTCAAACTTTTTCCAAACAAAGGACGAGACAGATCAATAAGTGCGGACGGAGCTTGTTTAATTTATCGCTTTTTAACTGAAAATGCAATACTGGCCCTGACAACAGGCAACTGTCAGTTGATTTGTTTTGTTAAAATTAGAACAAAATGCGTCACTTAGTTTCTTTTTGACAGAAATTGATAGCAGAGCAGAAAATGAGAATAAATTCAATTTGTTTGTTTTTTTTTTGGATTTTGGCGATTTTTTGGATTTTGGTAATTTTTTAGATTCTTTGCGATTTTTTTAGGATTGACGCTTTTTTTAGCTTTGACGTTTTTTTTTAAGTTTACGATTATTTTTCGTTTTTTGACGATTTCGTTTTTTTACAGTACATATTTTCACTTTTGGAGCTTTTTCGTTTTAGCGACTTTTTCGGATTTTGGCTATTTTTTAGTTTTTTGGCGACAATTTTTGTTATTTTTTTTTGTTGCCTTTTAGCAAATTCATTTTATTTTTATTTGAGCTTTTTATTCGTTTCGGCGATTTTTTTATTTTTTTTTAAGAATTTTTTTTTCGTTTTGGCGATTTTTTTAGTTTTTTTTTGCGATTCGGTTTTATTTACAAGATACATATTTTTGGTTTTAGTGATTTTTTTGCACTTTTTTTCGTTTTGAAGATTTTTCTTCGATTTTTTTAGTGACATTTTTACTTTTATTGGTCTCTTTTTTTTTGCATTTCAACGATATATTTTATTTTTAGTGATATTTTCAATTAAGCTTTTTGTTCGTTTAGGCGATTTTTTCTTTTTTTAAGGTTCTTTCGGTTTTTGGCGATTTTACTCTTTCTTTTTTACGAATTCACTCTTTTTTAGAGTTTTGACGTTTTTTTATTTTGGCAATATTTTTAAGTTTTTGTTTTTGACGATTTTGTTTTTTTTTACAAAATACACATGTACATATTTTTAACATTTAAGAAATTTATTATTCGAAATATTGTCATAATTATATTTTAATTTGACCGATCGGGGGCGGTATAGCCCTAATCGCTGCACGGAGTAAATACCTGCAGCAACTTGGCAAGCCTAGGTGCATAGTTGGCAGCCCCAACACCAGAATCTTATGGTATGGCCTAATCAGTCATTCGTCTTAAAGCAAACTGATTACTGAAACCCTTTCAAGAAAATGAATTACGGCCCTATGCTCCTTGTAGGAGTTAAAAAAAAGATTGAATTATTATTATTATTAATTAATTTTTCATGGGAATAAAAGAACTATTCCCTAAACTTTAATCCCTTGAGATTCACGATAAGGGAAACAAATTTGGCGAAACTTTGGACAAAGTGTATAAAGCTCAGAGAAGATAAAATTTAAGAAAAAAATTATTTTTTATCCAAAAGCCTGTATAATTCAATTATTAGGTCAAATGCAGCGTTTATTTAAAAAAGTCAGGGTTTGAAAATTACTTTATCAAAATGGGAAGTCGTGAGTTTTCAATCAATGTTGGAAATTATTTATACTAAGGAAACATTTATTGTCCTTAACTAAAAAAATCAATGTGATTGCAATTTTTTTTTATATTGGCTATGGTAACTAAAATAAGATATATAAATTTTTGACTCTACCGTATTTAAAAATCTATGGAAAACTGCATCTATAGTAGTGGAATTATTAGGTGTGGGGATTTGTGAAGAATTGCTCATATGCAAGTGGAAAACGTCAAATAAAAAATTTGTATTAAAATCTCCAGCCATAATAATCTGCATGAGATGCAGATTGTTACCCAATTGTCGTGCACCAGCTTTAGTGTAAGGCAACAAACAGTACGTAATGAAGATATGTTATAATATAATATAATAAATTCTTTATAAAGACTTCTCTATATTTTTAAAACAAATATTTGACATTTAAAACGGACTTTTATTTAAAAATTTATATTTATTTTATATTTTTCAACTTTTTAACAAAATTATCGCCGCTGGCAATACTATTACACTTCACAAGAAATTTTTATTAAAATTAACATTGCTCCTGAAGGTATGCTTTAAAATTCGGTTGAGTGTATTTCTATGCAGCTGTTAAGTTTCTCTGTACTTCTTATTCGTATGATTACACTAATCCACTCATACATAGCTCACACCGATTTGATAACGCTTTACTTACTTACCCAAATTTTGTGATTGTATTGTGAAAAAGATTTTTACCTGCTAGCGTACGGATGTTTACACATCAATATAATTACAAGAAATTTGTAAGAACGTGTTAATCGACAATTAAAAACAAATTGACTTATTCCACTTTGAAAATAAACGGCTCAAATTCAAGCACTATTTATGTGACGTGCATTATATTATTATCAAGTTTGCTGATATTCATCGATAGACATCTACTTACTTTGCTGGTTGTCTTTGTGCGTATGTTTTGTTATACGAGTATGTTTAATTTTACTTTCAAGTATTGGTATGCATAAGTATGCTTATTGCATTCTTCTTACTATTATGAAGTGTGGTGGCAGAAAAAACTACATATCTTGTGGTTTGCACTTAAATTACGAGTAAGTAGAATATTATACATACTTTCATATTTACTCGTCTGCTTAAACATTAATTTTAATCGTTTGCTTGGTTGGTTGTGGCACGTGTTCTGTGCATTTGAGTGTGCTTTAATGCATATTTGCTTATATTGGCATGATATATATATACATATATATTAAAATTATATTTAATATGCAATTTCATTTACTACTTAAGACTTTATATACTTTGCCTGACTGAACGCAATTTACAAATGTATAAGAATATTAACGCATTATTTTTTTTACAATTCAAAATAATAAAATTGTAGTAAGTTTTTAAGTAACAAAAAAGAGTACTTTAGAAAACTTGTACACACAGAAAAAAAACGATGTAGAATCGTTAAAAATAGGGTTAATTTTACATTTTTTGGCCATGATTTTGCTTCATGTGTGTTTCATGTTAATTTAACATGATTTATAGTAATTGTCAAAAAAAAATTCCTTTTTAAATAACTTTATTTCACGTTAAATTAACATTTAAGTACTGTTAAAATCAAAATGAAGAATCATGTTGAATCAAAGTTATTTCAAGTTAGATCAACATGAATTTAATTTAATTTAGTTATTGTATTTTATTAATTATTTAACTTACTTGTAGTTGACATAGACATCAGAAAAATAATTGTATATAAATTAAATTTGCTTCCCCGGCCAAGATTTGAACTCGGAACTCATCGCGTGGTAATCAACGTGCTTACTCCTGCAGCCACAACCACTTTAAATATTCTTAAGTTACACACTAACAGCATTATTTATAAAAATTATTAAGGCTTTATAAAGACTTTTTAAGAAAAATTTTTATGAAAATTTGTTCTAAAAAACCTTTTTAAAGCCTTAATAAGTTTTATAAATAAGAAAGACTGTAAATATGTACCATCTTGAATTAAATTCTAATTTAACATAATTTCTAGACATTTTACATACAATTTGTTTGAAAAATTTTAGTTTTAGTTAAAAAAAACAAACAAAATGCTTTGACTTGAAAAGTTTTACGGCCTGTCCCACGATGTCACCAGAAATAACACATAATACATTGTCGACTCCAGGATTCGAACCCGCGATCCTCCGAATGCAAAACTGGTATACTGCCTACCAGCCTGCAGCAGTTAACAAAACAAAAAACAACAACAATACAATAACAACATAGTAAATTTAATGCGATTTGAATGAATTTGAATTAACCTTTTTGGCATGTTGATTTTACATTGGTATTTTTTCTGTGTGTAGCAACTAAGTTAAAAGCCTGCGTGTTTTTTTTCTCATAAAATGTTTGTGTTTACACTCAAATTTTACACTAAATTCAAGTAAAAAAGATTTCTAAGTTTAAGTAAATTTTTACAAAAATCTAGTAAAAATTACGTAATATGAGTAAAAAAAAACAAAAAGTTCATATCCTCAAAAATAGTTCATAAAAATACACAATAAATTTCTCACATTTCAGGAAATGTTTACAGATTTAAAGGAAATATTTACTAAGAGTAGGAAAATGGTTATAAACTGAAGGAAATTTTATATTGAGGACTAGTCAATTTCGTCTTAAATCAAAAAATAAACTTTAGGAAATGAATTCCTCCTGATTAGTTCATGAAATTTGACTTACTTAAAAGATTTAAAAAGGTATACTAAATTTTAGGAAAATATTTACCATTTTTAAGTATTTTTTCTTTAAATTATAGAATATATATTTTGTTTGCATTAAGCAAAAAATCTAAGTAAATTTTTCATATTTTCGACGAATATTTGAACTTACTTTGAACTTACTTTACTTTTTTGTAAATAAAATAAAATTTTAAAACTCAGTAATTTCAATGCTTATTCAGGCTGCCTTGTTAGGCAACTGGTTAGAGTGCTGGCCTATCAATCAGAAGGTTGCTGGTTCAATACTTGCCAACTCTCTAGGAATTTATATGTATGTATGAATTATAATTAAGAATATAATATGAAGATATAATAAATAAACATATCATTTGGTATAGAATTTAATTAAAAATACAAATAAGTACCAGAATTAAAGACAAAGAAAAATTGGAAAATTTACTAAATTTGAGATCAAAGACGAAAAAATATTTTTACAAAGCTTTGAATTTTATGGGAAAATTTTACTTAATTTTAGGAAAATTTTACTTAAATATGAAAATATATTATTATTTTATTCAAATTTAGAAAAATTTTCCAAAGTTTTAGTTAATTTTTTTTCTTTTGAGTGTACAAATTATTTCCTTTGAGATTTATTTTCTTACGTGCCACATACATTTACTGCACACTGTAAGAGGATTTCTTTTGCGCTTTAACTTAAGTCCTGCATAAAATTTATACCGTTTGCATTTTCCATAAAATGTCAGAAATGCAAATAAAGACTTATGCCTTCTTAATGCAAAAGCAATGTAAAAATCTTCTAACGTCTAATATATAAAAAGTAAAATATTAAAATATGCCATAAGACTTCCTTCCGACAGCATGCGTATGCACATAAAATCGTGTTTAATAACAAAATAAAAATATGGCGCCACTGGCGTTTGTGTTAAAGAAGAAGAGAAAAATAAAAATACAATTGTCTAAATAAAACTAAACTAGAGAAAATTTAATTTACTTCAAAGTTTTCTCCTGTCTCTATTAAAAAAAAAAAACATTTTTTACTTTATATTCTGTTACTATTCGTTTTTCTCTTCACTTCCCATTTCACATTTAAATAAACAATAGAAAAACGTTTTGTTTAAGTTCGCTTATAAAAATAAATATTTTATTGTTATTTTGACACCTCAATTTTTTTATTATTTTATTTTTTTTTTTGCTTCACGGCTTCTGTGAACGTTTCATAAAACAGTATAAATTTTAGTTCGCCAGTCATGTGTCTTCACTAATACAAACACAATATTATTTAATGGAAAAAGTATGACAGTGGGACTGGTAGTAAAGAAGAAGATAGGTTAGGTCAGGTTACCAGGTTGTTGGTGAAAAAAAAAATAAATCCAATACGCTGATCCTTTTGTGCTATTTGTAAGTTGGATTTAGTAGAGAAAAGGAATGATAGGGCAGAAAGGGGGAATATATATTTAGATGAATAGTTACTTGAGAAGAAAAGAGAGTGGGTCAGGAAATAGTTTAGTTTATACAAATGCCATAGAAGGGGATTAACGGCCATACCAGCCACTGTTAGGAGCAGTAATAAACTAAGAAGTAAGAAAATAATACCAATGTAAAATCAACATGCCAAAAGGTTCATTCAAATTCATTCAAATCACATTAAATTTACAAGAAATTATATGTTGTTTGAGTGTGTTGGTGGTTATTTTCTTTGTTTATAGCTGCTATACACTTTTGTGCTTAGTTATATAAGTTGTTTTTGTATTGTTGTTGTTTTTTATGTTTGTAAAAAGCCGACAAAGTAGTGCTGGCTGGTAGGCAGCGTACGAGTCTTGCATTCGGAGGATCGCAGGTTCGAATCCCGAAGTCAACAAGGTATTTCGTATTTTGTATTTTTAACTAAAACTTTTCAAGTCAAAGCATTTTTTTTAACCTAAACCTAAAATTTTTTAAACAAATTGTATGTAAAATGTCTAGAAATAATGTTAAATTATAATTTAATTCAAGATGGTACATATTTAGTGTGTATCTTAAGAATATTTAAAGTTGTTGTGGCTGCAGGGGTAAGCACGTTGACTACCACGCGATAAGTTCCGAGTTCAAATTTTGGCCGGGGAAACAAATTTAATTTATATACAAAAGTTTTTCTAATTTCTATGTCAACCACACGTAAGTTAAATAATTAAAATTAAATTAAAAAAAAAAATACAATTATTACATTAAATAAAATAAATACATGTTGATCTAACTTGAAATAACTTTGATTCAACATGAGTCATGAGTGAGGAAACATTTTGTTGAACAATTACTATACATCTAACATCTAATATGAAACACACATGAAGCAAAATCATTGCCAAAAAATTTAAAATTAACCCTATTTTTAACGATTCTACATTGTTTTTTTTTTCTGTGTGTGATAACCTCTAGGTTATGTAGAATGCTAGTCTATAGTTCCATGCACCTGTTGCGTTTAGTCTAACCGTAAAATATTATAGTTTTTTATGACTATATGTAGTCATAAAAACTTTGTAGAAATTGGAAAAATTAATTTTCAAAGTAAAAGTTATTTTTGAAAAACTTAAATCTTTTGATAAAAAAGCAATTGGAAAAAATACATCTTAGAGAAAACCCATATTTGGGATAGTTTGTGAAAGAAAGTATCCAATTCCGTCCCACATTTTTTAACATATCACTAAACACACGTCGCGAGTGTTCACGCGAATGAACGGAGTATTTGTGTGTGCAATTATTGCAACATAGACATAACTCAAAAAGTTAATTTTTGGATTTAATAAAGCAGAAAAGAAAACGTTATAACATATTTAATCTTGTGGAAAAATTTCATATAGAAGATACAAAAAAAGGCTTGCACAAGCATGACATGAGAAAAGAAAATATTTCTATATCTTCTGGGCAAACTTATGCACTAATTCAGTAAGAAGATTTATAACGTTTTTGTTTCAAAATACTTTTTTTTTTAGTTCGTCCATTTGAATTCTCTAAATTATGGTTCTTGTCTTTGATAATGAAAAATAAAAATATTATTGCCAAGTTTTTAAAACATAAAAATTAAATTGAAGTATTATACAATAGTTTGAAAAATATATGAAAAAATATGTGTTGCATATAATGTTTGGAACAAAATCATAAAGCAAATACACGAAAATTCTAGCATAGACAATAAACAATTATTGTTTTAAATAATCACAACTGCGTCTTTTTTCCGTCCATAGAGACATAGACCGCACAATCGTCTAACAGAATTAGGGCATTAATTATACCCCTTTTAGACCCGTAACGTTTACTTTGCAAAGTCTTAATTCAGCTGTGTGAAAGACAGAAATAGGAACACTATCTCTTTCTCTCTGTGAAAGACAGAGATAGGAACACTATCTCTTTCTCTCAGTTGAATTAAGACTTTGCAAGGTAAACTTTCCCTGTCTTATTTTGCCTGTATTAAATTCAGTAAAAGTAACTTTTTTTGAGTTATGCTTTTGTTGCAATAAAGGAGCGATATGATTTTATGTGCATGTGTGTGCATATGTATGTGTGTGTGTGTGTTATTTGCACGTTAACTATTATATGGACAATAAATATACATGTATGCTTTTACTGCTGGTGCTGCTGCATCATAAAAGTTTACGAGCAAAAGAATTGTGTTTTTGAGTGAATAAAGGACCTGCTGCTGGTGTGTGTGTGTATGAGTGTTTTGTGAGTGTGTGTATTTTATATGTGTGCGTTTTGTGTGTGTTTTATATATATATATATATGTATGTGATGTGTGAGTATTGCTTTTGCTTGTATTTATATGTGATAATATTTTGCACGTATTTAACGCTGCAGTTCATTTATTTATTTATTTTGAGAGTTTATTTATAAGGTCACTGTGCCAGGACTTTTAAGCATATAAAAGGTTACACGGTTTAATGGAAAAACGATTAAAGTTGGTTATTTTTGTAAAGCGCATGATGATGCATGAAAATGACACCAATCGTCAAATTGTCAGTGCTATAAAAGATTAAACATTCAGCCCCATATTCATAAAATTTAAAATTAATTTGAAATGTATTTTATTTCAAATTATTCATAAAAAATTTTCCTATGTACTGAAAAATGTTTGTTGACATCCAAAGTATATTAAATTTACAAGGGGCGATCCCTTGCGACCACCTAGTATGAATTCGCCTTGGTTAAAACCATAAACAGCTGATTTTGCATTCACACTGCAAGTTTTGTTAAATTCAGGTTTTAACTCACAGACTGTCTAGTAACTTTGCTCAAAAATAAAATAAATCTCCAGCAGAAATGCATGTGTTTGTTGTTGTATTTTTTCTGCTTTTTATAACAATTATTTGACAAACTGTACAACAGCTGTTTTTGTTTGTATGCAAAACTCGGATATTTTACTACAATAAATAAATATTTTAAAATTAAATTGAACTAATTATACAAAGTGAAAAAGTGTTTGGAAATCAAGTTATTGTATCTATATAAAAAAAATGCACAAATAGATTACAAAACAAAAATTTTTTATCGGCGAATCCATGTTACCCATATCGTCCATTTGCAATTCCCTGAGGTCAATGAAAATATTTTAGTTGTTTTTCTTCCAAAAAAATTTCTTTTTCCATAATGTTTTGATTATTGTTGCTGCTGCATTCATTTTTAAGTTTAAAATTTTTCAAACGACATCTATTGTTATTCATTATCAGCTGCTTCCAGTCATTTTGACTTGGCAGCACTGAATTTAGCACAGCGAAAACAAGGTTGCATTTCATAAAACCAACTTAAAACCAAATCAAAAGTGGTTTTAAGTTGGTTTTAACAAAAACAATTTGTATGGTAAAATCAAGAGTTAACCGCTGGTTTTAACGTTAAAACCAACTTTTATTAAAACCATGTCAGTGTGAAAACACTAATAGATATTTTATTTGCTCTATGTGAAGTATGATTTCAAAAACTTTTACTCGCTTTC
Organism: Tachina fera; assembly: GCA_905220375.1. Taxonomy (NCBI): domain Eukaryota; kingdom Metazoa; phylum Arthropoda; class Insecta; order Diptera; family Tachinidae; genus Tachina; species Tachina fera. Next base: position 109,761,930 of record LR999967.1, read on the forward strand.
ATCACTTTATTGACCGCTGATCCTTAGCACTGTTTTAATATTTCATGAGTCAGTCAGTTTTAATATTTACCGAAATACCATTTAAAAATGTTCTTAAATACGAGTAAGCAAAAATTTTTGCTTGTTACTTTTACTTGCATTTAGTTGCTTTTTTTCACACGAAATTGTGCAACATTTTTGTTTGCAACTTTGAGTTCTAGCAGCACAATATAAAATGAAATAATAAAAAGGTTTTTCAATGGCGAATGATGATGATGAATACAAGTAAAATTCAGCAAACTAAAATAGCAACATTTATTTATTTATTTTATCCAAAAAATTTCAAATTGAATGAATCTCCAAACAATGATGCTTGTTTGCTTTCAACTATTCGTTCGCACTTAAATTCACTTTGAATAATGAATTTAATAAAATGAAAAAAAAAAACAGAGAACATGATTTTCAACTTTTTTTTTTATTAATGCTGGTCCATCCATGTACATACGAGTACATGCAGCTGGATTTATTTCATTTTATAAAATTATTAATACACAACAAGTCTTCTTTATTTGAGCGTTTTTTTTTGTCGGTCTGATTTTAATGGAAATTTTGTTAAAAAAAGGAAAATAAATTATAGTGCCAATAAATGCACACTAAAAATCTCTATTGATAAAATTAATTGAAATATTTACAAAAGTGTTGGTTTCATATTAACACTTAAATATTTTTCTTTACAGTATTATGAATGAAAATAATAGTTGGAATTGAGATAAATCTGTGATAAGCTTTTTTGTAAGCTTTTGTTTTAAACACATGTATGTTAAATGAGACATTTTAAATTTAATTGAACTACGAGTAGAATGAATTTTAATTCAATTCTTATTGAGGAAAATATTGTGTAGTTGTTAATGTAAATTTTAGCTGGGGGGAAATACAGTCGAATCAGCTTTAGTTTAACACGTTGTACTGAAAAAAATCGGATTACTGAAAGCGATTCAAATCCCTGCACTGATTTTAAACGCAGCTAGTCTTATTCACTTCGCTTTAGCGAAACATCGCTTTACTGAAAATATCGTATTAGTGAAAACCTAATAAAGCAAGCCCACAACTACGTTTTGTATGAAACTTACTTACTTCGCTTTAGTGAAAAAATTAGCAATGAAAAATTTATTTATTAGAAATTGATTGCGCATAACTTAAGGCTAAAAAAATTGTGCAAAAAATTAAATGTCAAAATATATTTGTCCTATTCGCTCTTACGTACTGATAACTGAAAAAAAATGGGTTTTGGTTATTTCCAATAAAGCAGAGTCTGGCATTTTTCTGTGCTGCAACGCACTTCATCAACTACCATGTTTATCTACTTGGGTAGAGGTTGTTTTTAACATCAGCTATTTAACGCAAATTTTTTTAATGAAATGGAATATGAGAAATGTTTATTTTGTGTATATTTATGATGTGATTAGGCTTAAGTTAGTAAAGTTCGTTCAGGCGGTATTTATTTATACATAATTATTATGATTCAAATTTGATCAAAATTGGTTAATAGTCAGATTACCAATGTAGAAAGAAAATGAAAGCTAGTCAGTCACATTCGAATAGTTTTTGGTTTACTAATGTCACTCACTTTCGTTCGCATCGAATCCTACGTATTAATAAGCCAAATCAGTGTCAATTCATAGGTTTATATATTTTAAAGCGATTTCCTCTAAAAGTACAAAAAATACTACGAAATTGTTTGAAGACAAATGCAAGACTTCTTCATATTGGTTAGATGTCAATATAAAAATAATATAATAAAATAAATTAATAACAAATGTTTTATATTTGTTGTTTTATAAATTAATCTCAAAAAAGTGTTTATTGTGATATTTACTTACATACTTAAAAAACATTCATTCATACCCAGTCAGCGTGTGGAAGATTGTTTCAGCAAACTGAGTCTTTTTCGACTGCCTTAGATGATCAAAAACTGATTAATCAGTTCTGCGCTTGAAATATGACTCGAAAATGATTCCCAGAAACACTTAGAAAGTGATTTGTTTAGAAAACAAAAACAAACAGCAAGCTCGTGCAGTAAAATCAAGAAAATATAAAAATTTAAAACAAAAAAAAAAAACTGATTGTAAATACTACCACAAACTGTCTCGAAAGTGAATCGAAATTGATCAGAAATGCGAGTCATAAATGACTCTTCTAGAAGACTCGCGGCTAGGGTACCATTTTCTCCCGAATGAACAGTAATTTTCGACTCGAAAACGAACGCATAAATGCTTAAATGATTCGAATATGATCATTAATTTCATAAAATGGTGACTAGGTACGTGTACAAACATTTTATACATATAAAATCTACAGAAAGTGATTCAACTTCCCAGTAAAAAAAGAGACTCCAAAAAAGTCATGAAAATGTAGAGTTTACGATGCGGAAGTAGTGCAAATTGCGATCCGATCTAATGATTTTTACAAAGGGTTGTCATTGCAAGAAGTTCTCTTTTTCGATGCCTGGTCACTGAATTGGAAGCGATATTAAGGAAAATTCCCTTTTTTGTTTTCTATGATAATATTTTCATTTAGGAAAAAGGGTAAATAGTTGCCTTTTTTAACAATTCGTTTCTTTTTATACGAATTTAACGTCGAAACACTATTTTCATGTAAATTTAAGCAAATAACTTTTACATTTTAGACTAAAATTACTTCATAAATTTCTTTAAAAAAATTATTATTTTTTAATTATGGTGAGTATTTTTCAACACTATGGAGGAGTTACAAGGTTTTGTGTGACTAAAATAAGCTTCTATATGGTTTTTTGCTCACTCTCGGCAAATTAAAAATATCGATTTTTTGGAAGCAATGAAAATGTACTTCCGCTAGAATGACTTCCATTTTTTTCACTGGGGGTTTATACATACACCTACACCTTCTCGGATGATTCCGAAGATGACGAACAAAATATTATGTTAAGCCGTCGGGAGCTGCGAGACAATCGTAATGTACTGGAGCTGTCAACGAATCAATAGTTGTACTCGCTTATTATAAATATTAATGGATAAATTAATAAAAAGTCTGCTTTCCATATCAGACTTGTTGCAAACTTTCGAGTGTCAAAAGAAATTTTTAGAATGCTTATGGAAATATAGAATTACAGCTCGTAGGTGCACCTTCTTACAGGAGTACATATATAGGCCCGGATATAAAGCTGGCAACATTTTTAAGATTTTTGGCTACTGGGAGCTATCATCATGCACAATATGTACATGCAAAGCTATAGTCTGCAAAATCATTCGGGAATGCCTCTACTTTTTTGAAGAACATATTTGTGAGCATTGGATAAAAATGGTTCATAGGTTCATAATAAAGCAAGCGTTTTTTACTACACGAACACAAAATAGCAAGTGACTGGTTTTGACATTTGTGCTCGCAGTGTTGACAACACCTTCCAAATACACAAACGCAATTTTGTATGAATATACTTACGTTTTCATTCGAGCTGTCGTTCGAGTAATTGTTAGCATAGAAGTAACTTAGATAAACCCAAATCAATTTTCTTTCGCTTAGACTGAGAACGAAGTCATTATTTCGATATTGGTCGCATTCATAAGACGTAACAGTTGCGCAACCGTTGAGTGTTTGTCTTAGAAACGCATAGTTGAGTAGTTTCGCTCCACTCAACAGTTGGGTAATTGCTGCCATTTTTTCCATCATAAAATTTTTTCGCTACCTATAGTCAACATGTTGTGCTCAGCCTGAACAGCTGATCGAAAAGACTTATGCCGTTTATAATATAATGCAACGCCTCTTTGTTAAATTTTTGTTTTGCATTTAAAATGCGATAAAGGAACGAAATAAAGGAATTAAATTAAATTACTAATTTCATCAAACATATGTATGTATATCATGCTGTCTATTTATATTATATATTACATATTTAATTCACTATTGCGTTTAAACGTTTTTTGAGCACCTGGCGGCTCAGCGTTAAAATAAAAATACTATAGGCGCGGGTCTTTCTTTTTATTGCAGTGTTGTTCAAACACAGAATATTTATTTTAGGGAGCAAATTTTATTGTAAAAATGGAAGATTCCTGGGCTGCTGACTTCATTAAATATTCTGTGTTATACATACACTTTAGCTAAACTAATTAATTTAACCAATCTAAGTTAGTTTATTTGTTGCTCTTTCGTTCGTTTTCAATTGCTTACGTTCATCAGCTGTTCATTTTGCAGTACATCCATCAATCCGTTTCTAAGAAGTAACTTTTGGGGCCAACAGCTGCCAACAGTTCCACAACAGTTGAACTCAACAGCTACGTCTTATGAATGCGACCATTGACAAACTGGCTATAAATATTTTCGGAGTGGCGGTAATTCTTCCTTTGCCTCTTATAAATATATACACATACAAACATAGGAACTAAAGAATATTCAGCTTCACAATATTAGTAAAGTTAAATAAAAGTATTTTATAAAATTACGACTTAAATGAGCTTGTCATTCTTATGAAAGTGTATTGGCAAGGAAGAATATAATAACTGTAGTGCGATTCACTAACTTTTTTTTAACGATAATTGCATCAATAAATTAATTATAACGAAACGAATTTGCTATTCAAAATCATTTTTAACGATATTCGCTATAGGTTAATGTCAGCTGTGTCGTTATTTAAGCGACACTAATTTATGTGCTGTTAATTTTATCGACAAAAATCATCAGATAGGACGCACCTGATGTCCTATCGTTGTAAATAAGTTTCAGAATCACACAATCGTTATTTTAAATGTATAGACAAAAATTATGATGGTCGGATCGTTAAAAGTTACTGAATCGCACCACTGATGTTTTTAAATATTTATTGGAATCGCAAAATATACTGAAAAGTAAAAAAACGCAAAGCAAAAAAGTGTAGAAATTTATCATTTGAAGAAAAACCTGGAGGCTTATTCTGTATTGCGATGCGAAAGTCAATGCGACTCGAAAACATGCAAATGCGAACACTTCCTATTCTGTGTTACGACGTTCGCAAAGTACTTTTTATTTATTATTACGTTAATTGTTAAAATTATTCAGGGAAACAAAGAACAAGACCACCAAATCGCACCAATTTGAAATAATTGTGGAATTTATGATGAAACACAGCCAACTTGCAAAGGGTCATTGTTGTTTTCAATGCTTCAAAATAAATTACCTTTTTGCATTCAAGCTTAGAATATCCGATTTTCTTCTAAGCAATCTTCTTTGCACCCTTTCATTTTGGTCATGCGCCTCTTCATCATCAAACCATAGTGCCACAGAATCCATTTTTGATAAATTACACAAATATTATATAAATTAATGTTATTTTGTAAGCACAATCACAAATTTATTTTTCTTTCGTAAATTTAACTTTGACGTTTATTTTAGACCAGCGTTGTTATTTTTGACCGGCGTTGCCACGATTTAAAATAAAACTCGAATGCGATTACGAAAGCCTTATAGAATACCAATTTTCTTACGCATCGCATTGATTTTCGCATCGCAATTCAGAATAAGCCTCCTGATTTTTTAACAAACAACTGCTCAGCAGCTACAAAACCTGCGTGAAACAGATAAATCTGCACACTTGGCAACGCTGTATATGCTGTTGCTTTACTTATATTGGTGAATTAGCGCTTTTTTTTTTGGTGAGATTTGCATATTTTGGTGAAATTTAATTTCTATTGTGAATTGTCAGTTTATTTATGTTGGGTCTTGTGTATGTATGAAAAAGTTTGACCCCCTTATGAAAAATAAAAATAACATGTAGTTGAAGTGTACGTTAAACCAGGGTTTATTATTTTTTTGTGTATGGAGGTAAATAGTTGAAAAATAAAAATAATTGTCATAAGAAAATTTAATTGAAATTTATTTATTTATTTTCGAGCGCATGTTTGGTGAGATTTGCATGGTGTAGTGAACTTGCAATATATGTATTTGTTGTGGGGCTTGTGATTTCTTAATTTATTTTTAAATAAAATTTAAATAATTTTAAACAAATTAATTGTCATATCAAAATTGTCTGTCTGGCAGATCATACACAACATGGTCCCCAAAAATAAATGAAGTGTTTGGAAAATGTATTTTAAACCCCGCGTCTGTATATACATATGTATATCTTATCCAATCTCAAATTATACACTGTTCAAACTAAAAAGACTAGAAAAAAATATTTACTGCAAAAAACTCTGTTGGTTCATTCTCTACTAACACAATACGAAATATGCTTAAAATTAGTTTAACTCCAGGCTGACTGAGCCACAAATCATTGCACATAAATAGAAGAAAAAAAAAAAAGAATTTTAAAAACTCTTTTAATCACGTTTTGCGCAAATTCATATAAAATGTGAGACATGTAAAGGACAGTTTTGATAAAACCGCAAGCAAGTCTTTTTCATAAAATAAAACTTCTCTCATATATAATTTAAAATAATATTTATCTTGATTTTGTAGATTTTTTTAAAGAGCGCATTAAATTGCTTAATTCCATAAAGCCTTAAGGTGGCCAGCTAAATTTGAAATTGTTTCAATGTTATCTATCATATTAAAAGGATTAAAATGATATATTGAGTTATTGTTAAAAACCTTTAACATACTTTAAAATGTTCAAATAGTTATACATATACATATGTATGCAAAAGCATAACTTAGGGAATATATGTAACTATTTTGTGTATCAAATTTTGGAAATCTAAATATGAAACTTTTTTGCGCCTCGAACTAAGTATTTTTTCCATGCAGTAGTTCGTTCCTCTTCTTGAAGAGTGTTGGTTGGGTGGTATATATATATTTTTGTTTGTTATGTTATTGTTTTGTATGCAACTAAAGTTTTTTTAACTTTTTTTTACAACATTTGGCTGCTGGGTTTCTTTTTTTTGTTATCTACAAGTACAAACACTTGATTCTCGTTATTCATTTCATTTATGTTTTATTATATAGAGACTAACCATATAACAATAAGAAAAAAAAAATGGTGGGAAAAAAGTTTGTTTTAAAACTATCTGTACATCAGCATTTGCATACACACTCACTCAGTCACTCACGCACTCACTCACTCACTCACCCACTTCTAAAAAGTTTTACACATACAAAATTTATATCTGTGTTATAGTACATATAATAGTCTCGCAACATATTCGTATGCATTCAACAAAATGTAGCAAGTAATTTTCATCATGCTGCTGCATGCTTTCAGGATTTTAATGAAAAATAAGACGAAATAAAAATATGCTTTTATTTACTCTTTTTGTTTTTTCTGTTTTTGTTTGTTTTGCTTCCATAAATATTTTTTGTTTTGTGTGCAAAATATTTGTTAACAACTGAATGATGTTTGAGGCTTAAACTTTGAGGAAAGGCTTAAATGGTTGAAACTATGGGCAGCACAAGCAAAACTAAATCTGAAGTTTGAGATTAAAACTTAATGCTTGGATTTAAAATATAAAGTTGTCTTTTTTTTTAGTTATATGTATGCATATGCGAAAATATTAAAATCTATTGTCTTGGCATCTTTAATTTTGAGTTATTTGAGGAATCATTTAATATTGAATGTTTGACTTTTTCGTTATATTAATGTATGGAAAATAATTGTTGTTAATAGAAGAAATTATGGTTTGATTAAAATTTTTTTAAGAAAGTTCCCTTCTAAAAACTGTATTTCCAAAACAAAAAAGTATTCTCCCCGTTTCAAAACAGTTGCTGTTTAAAAAAATTTTTGGTTTTTAAATCTTTCACTCAAAATTTAAAATTTCCAAAAAAAAATCGCAAAACGAAAAACAAGCGAAAAAATCGCCAAGAACTTAAAAAAATCACCAAGACGGAAAAAAGTGCCTAAACTTATAAAATGCTACAACAACAAAAAATTAATCAAAAATCAACAACACGCAAAAAACGCCAACACAATTTTTTTAAGTCTACATCAGTTAAGATATTCAGGATCGTTCGTAAGGTATTACGTGTACGTCCCACTTTACGGAATCTATTTTAAATCCTTTCTGCAAAATTAAAATTTTCAAACACTTCCCTTAAGAAAAAGTACCTTTTTAAAGAATTACTTTTACAAAAGGTACCATCTTCAAAAAACGTACTCTTTTGAAAATGTATCTTTGAAAAAGTATCCCGTGGAATGAGTACCTGTATTTTTTAAAGTTTTTTTAAAGGTTAACATTAAAAATTACTCTCAAGAAATACTATTTTGGAATTCTTTTTTTAAAGTGTTTTCTCAAATATAAAAATTGCTCTCAAAGTTTACTTTTTTTTTGAAAATTCTTCAAAAGACTGCTTTTGGCAAAAGAAAAAAAATCTTTAAAAAAAACATTTTTGCAAAAACGGCTTATAAAAACCTCTTAAAACATTTAAAAAAAGTACCAAAAAAAGTACCTCTAAAAAAGTATCTTTAAAAAAAGTACCTCTTAAATATATATCTATTAAAAAACACTTTAAAAAAGTACTTTTTTAAAAAAAGGACTTAAAAAAGGACTTTTTTTAAAAAAGTACGTTCTAAAAAAGTACCTTTTAAAAAACTTACCTTTAAAAAAAAAGAAGCTTTAAAAAAAGTACATTTTAAAAAAGTACGTTGTAAAAAAGTACGTTATAAAAAAGTACCTTTAAAAAAAAGTGCTTTAAAAAAGGAACTTCAAAAAGTATGTTCCTACAAAATGAAATTGTCAAAAAAGTACCTTTGCCAAAAGGCACCTTTAAAAACGTACCTTCTAAAAAAGTACCTGTACGAAAAAAAACTGCCGTTCAAAAAAAATTCCCTTTAAAAAAGAAGGTTTTTAAAAAAGAACCATTACAAAAGTACCTTTTTAAAAAAGTACCTTTGAAAAAGTATCATTTAAAAAAAGTACCTTTGAAAAAGCATCATTTAAAAAAAGTACCTTTAAAAAAGGATATTTTAAAAACAGTACATTTTAAATAAAAGTATCCTCTGCAAACGTACCTTTAAAAAAAGGATCTTCAAAAAGTAAATTCTCGAAAAATGACGTTTTCAAAAACGTACATTTCCCAAAAAGCACCTCAGCACCTTTAAAAACATGTAAATACTTTTTAAAAATACTATTAAATAAAATACTTTTTTAGGAAAAGTACCGTGTCTTTTTAAAAACTACTTTTTTTTGCGAAATGGACCTACCAAAAAAGTTCCTAATAAAAAAATCAATGTGTTGAAAAAAGTACTTTTAAAAAAGTACATTCTACAAAAGTTCCTTTCAAAAATGACCATGAACATATGTAGAAAAATTTCCAAATCAAAAAAGCACCCCTAAAAATTTAATTAAAAAAAGTATTTAAAAAATTACATCAAAAATTCTTTAAAAAGAGGACTTTAATGTTTTTTTTATCAAAAAATACTTCCTAAAATTAGTACTTTTTAAAAAAATTCTTTTTTAAAACGATTTTCTTTGAAAAAAATTTTCCTTCTTAAAAAAAAATCTGATTAAAAATTTCTTTTCGAAGAAGTTGCTTAAGATTCATTATAAATTATAAAAGTACTCATAGTTCTTTAAATTACTGTTTTATTACTAAAAATTCAATTTGGTGAAGACGATATGAATGACAGTGTTTATCAGCTTATAAGCCGGGTGGTCGTAAGTTTTCGGTCCTGCTTCACTATAACGTTTGAAGATCAGTGTGTTAATAAGCGATTTAGTGCTTTTTGGTACATTTAACAAATTAATAAATAAAAACAAAATTAAATAAAATTAAAAATTTTTCTCCTCACAGAAAATTACACAAATGAAATTCCAAACCAATTAAAATTAAATAATAAATTGAAATTTGATATGTTTTTTACTGTTTTCTTATTTTTTTTTTGTACTAAAGGGGGGTGTTTGAAATCTTTTGGTTTAATTATTTTCATGTAAGTAATTCTAAGTAAATAATAATATGTTTGTATGGGTGTGAGCATTGTAATCCATACGGAAAAATTTAAATATTCAAAAAGCATAATGTAGTAAAATTTTTATTTGAAAGCCAAAACAATATATTTAAATAATTTAAAACATCATGACAATATGACGACCTTATTTATCAATACCGTTTGAATCCCCCCAAAAAATTTATATAAAATACACTAGTCACAAATTTAAACCCAAAAAGTATGCTTCATATTTTATCTTAGTGGAAGAACAGAAGCAACATGTACTTCTTTGATTAGAAACTGTTCTACATACATAAATATTTAAATTTGTTAACAAACATCATTTGATGCATAAACAAAGATAAAATCTTATACAATTACATTTGTATACAAAGAGAAAATTTAAAAATGTACAATTAAATAAAATACGTGTGTGTGTGTGTGTGTGTGTGTGTAAATCATTTGGTTAATTATCATTCTAACGTTGTTAACGTGACTATACCACAAACTTTAAAAGCGACCGCCATACAAACTCAGCACACAGCAGTGGCATCAAACATCAATTGCGCGTTAACAGAAATAGAAGAAGAGTACAAAAAGTCTGATTGCACTTCCTCTAACACACATACACACACGTGCACATATATACATAAATACGTTCTTCCAGATATAAATGCTAGACAATATGTTTTTGTATGGGTGTAGATTTTTACATGTTTTACATATTTATGTGCAATTACACACATACATACATACATGCATATGTATGTATGTATGTTTAGTATACTATCTGTAGTAATATTAAACGGTTTTTCAAACCTTTTTCTTAATGGAATTTTTTGTGTGGGAGGTTGCAGACTTGTCAAACTGGAATAGACAAGTTTTCTAATGTTTTGTGCAAAGAAAATAAATATTTGAGTATGAATACATAAATAAATTAGTTTTTTCTTCTTCATGTAATCAGTAATTAAATTTGATAATTTAGAGAGATACGAGTAGACATAATTAAACTCTTCTTTTATTTAGCCTTTATAAGATACGATTAGGTTAGGTTAGGGTTGGATAAACGTTAGACCTGGCTCCAAGTCGTTCCTTTTAGAAACAAACCTGTGATCAAACCCATTTAAATTACAAGTACATGAATTTGATCATTCTATTTATTATTAAAAAAATTTCTTTCCTAAAGTTAAGTAAAAAAAATTTCTAAGTTTAAGTAATTTTTACTAAGTTTAAGTAAATTTTTACAAAAATCTAGTAAAAATTACTTAATATGAGTAAAAAATTAAAAGTTCATATCCTCAAAAATAGTTCATAAAAATACACAATAAATTTCTCACATTTCAGGAAATTTTTACTAACTTAAAGGAAAGGAAACTAAGAGTAGGAAAATGGTTATGAACTGAAGGAAATTTTATATTAAGGACTAGTCAATTTCGTCTTAAATCAAAAAATTAAACTTTAGGAAATGAATTACTCCTGATTAGTTTGTGAAATTTGACTTACTTAAAAGATGTAAAAAGGTATACTAAATTTTAGGGAACTATTTCCCAGTTTTAAGTATTTTTTCTTTCAACTATAGAACTTATTATTGATTTGCATTAGGCAAAAAATCTAAGTAAATTTTTCATGTATTCGAAGAATATTTGAAATTGAAATTAATTTTTTTTGTAAGGAAAATAAAGTTTTAAAACTAAATTATTTCAATGCTTATTCAGGCTGCCTTGTTAGGCAATTGGTTAGAGTGCCTGCCTATCAATCAGAAGGTTGCCGGTTCAATACTTGTCTCCTCTCAAGGAATTTATATGTATGTGTGGTGAATTATAATTAAGAATATAATATGAAGATAACATATCATTTGGTATAGAATTTAATTAAAAATACAAATAAGTACCAGAATTAAAGACAAAAAAAAATTGTAAAATATACTAAATTTGAGATCAACATTATTCATTAATGAACTAGAAATTTAGTAAATATTTTACTGGTTTCAAGCAAAAAACAGCTTGGCGCCATACGACAACTGTTTTTTATTCAAATTTAGAATATTTTCTTAAGTTTTAGTTAATTTTTTTTTTGAGTGTGTGCGTTCATTACAGTGGACATTAATTGTAGGGAGACTTTTTTGATTTCTTCTATTTCCACCCCCACTCCCTACCAAATCAGTTCAGTTTTATGTAAAAAAAAAAAATACAAAAAAATTTCATACCGATAAGTTGCGTTTTAGGGGGTGCGTCCGGCCTTCAAAGTTGACCTTGAAGCCCATTTTTCAATGTAATTTTTTGCATATGACTATCTTTTTAAAAAATCATTTTACAAGAATATCACATATGGCACAATATATTAGCTCTTCAAGTCAACAACATTAATCTCAAAGAAAGTATTTTGATAAAATTAATATTTTAGAAAATAATGAGGAAAATAACCAACAAAATACCCATAATTTTATGTAACAAAATTATATTTATATGGAAATTTTTTATTTTAAGCAAGCACAATAAGAGCTTATACATATATATTAAATTATTTCACACATATAGAGTATACATATATAGTCGAAATAAATCTAAAAAAAAAAAAAAATTACATTGAATATATGGGCCAACTTTGAGGGCCGGACGCACCTCCTAAAACGCAATTTATCGGTATGAAATTTTTTTGTATTTTTTTACATAAAACAGAACCGATTTGCGGTGGGGTGTTAGAGTAGAAGAATAAAAAAAATAATAACGGCCACCCTAGTGTTCATATACCTTTAGAATTATATAATATCCATTCATCTTTCTGCAATATTTTTTATAATAATTTAATACAAACTTTAACTACTTTTTGGCATTTAAACCGGAACACCGACAACTTTTTCTAAAGCTGATGACCTAATGTGTTAATACTTATGTGGGTATATGGGACTAAAGAGGGTTCGACTGGCTTTTTCCTACCCTCCATTACACTAAACACTTTACTCCAGTTATTGTACGAGTAGCAGTAGCAATAGATTGTTCCAAGAGCACATATCGGCATATATGTACAAATACATACGTACGTATGAACATACCCTGTCGGAAAATGTGTGGTTGACTACAAAAATAGTTAACTTTTCTTAGACTGACTAAAAGCTAACTGCAATGTCATCTAGAACAAATACAAAATTAATTCTTAAGTTGAGTACGTAATAGAATTTGATGAGATCCAACAAATTTATTCTTAGCTACTTTAGAACTCATTTCAGTTTTATAATAACATTTTGCTGTTGTTATTTTAGATGTTACCTTAACTGAGGGGTAGCGCATTGAGTACACAACGTGTGATGTTACATATTCGAATAATTTACTGACTACCAGGTGATTTAAATAAAGTCAACTTTAAGTTAGCTCAAAGTAATGCAGAGTGAGACAATTGACTACCGCCTAGGACATCGCAATGTTAATGTTGATTACATTGAAAAGTTGATTACATTGCAAAGTAATCCAAGTGTCAGTCAGTACTAGTTGCGAAATAGTTGGCTTAAAGTTAGTTTAAAGTTAACGTAATTTCCGATAGGGTATGTACTCGTATGTTTGTATGTCCATACATTCAACATTTTTATGCAATTTTCTATTGCAGGCAAACAGATTCGCAAAAAAAAAAGAAAGAAAATCTTTAAATAAATGAAATCTCATTGATGTTGTTAGTTGTAGTACAAACACACAAACATGCATACACACATACATACATGTACACATACATACATACACACACACCCATAATTGCAATGATTTGCATGTTGGCCTGCATACCAAGCCAAAACACATGCATGTTCTGTAGTCATGAATGTCCTGCAAGAGTACGACTATGTATCCCAGATTTGTTTGCTTGTATGAGTATTTTTTTTTTATTTAAATCATCATATAGTGATGATGCTGTAGATAAATTTATTTTTCAAAAAAAAAAATAGAATATTAAAAGTTATGAAAAAGTATAAAGAGATCCTATAAAAAGCATAAAAATATAAATTGTGTAACAACAATATGCGCCAAAAAAAAAAATAATAACCAGTCGGTTCTGATTAAAAGGCTTCTGGGGATTTTCAAGTATTTATCTATTGTTGGTGCAAGCTGAACTTATTTGCAATATATTTTTTTTTGTTTGTTTTTACTACAATTCGTAACAAACACACTTTAAGCTCTATGGTTTTGAAAATAATATGGGGCCTTCCTTATTTAAAAAAAGTAGATTTATAAAAATTTTTGTAAACGAGATTAACAAACATGCAAAATTTGTTGGATAAATCCTTGATTAAACAAATGCAACAACTATTTTAGTTTTGGCTGTTTATGAGATTTTTGTCAATAAGAATTTTTTTCCTATTTTATTTATTAAATGTTTAGGACGTACATATAATAATAAATAAATTGTAGTGAAAGAGACCAGGGGGCAAATTATTACATTCGATATCGATCGAAATGTTAATACAAAAACACAATTGAAATTGTATGAAAATTTGTTCGATATCGAATGTCTTATGGCCTGTTTCCCACCTGCGAAAGAAAACATTCGACTTACAATTTATATTGAAAACAAAAACAAATTTTCATATTTTATTTGCTTAATTCACAAAACCTCTTGTATCTCTGTATCGATTGTATTATCATATTAAATACAAGAGTGTAACATTTGTTGTATGAAATTTTCATATAAAAATTAAATACACTATTACACTTTTATTTCATATGTTTTTAAAATGTTGTATTCAGAGAGAGGCTCTCTGAGAGAATTTGTATGTAGCTTGTTCTTCTTTTTTCATTAAAAATACAAAATACGTTAATTCACTACACAGAGGGCGTTCACAATTAAAAAACAAAAAGTGTATTTGATACACAAATCCACGATAAAGATTGTTGTGAATTAAGCAATTGTTGTTTTCAATGTAAATTTTAAGTCGAACGTTTTCCGCCTTTATTTTTAATTTACACGATTTACTCGATTTTCTCAGGAACGTGTCTATCGTGTAAATTGAGGGATATGTGTATTGAAAAACCTAATGGTGTGGTGCAACTTTTGTGTGAAAATAATTGAGGGATTCACACTCTGGTATTAAGTGTCATAATGTTTTTAAATTTGTTTTTTCTTTCAAACAAAAATTTTAAAACATGACACTTAAGACAATCGTTTGAATACCCCAAATATAGTACTAACACAACATATTTTTAATCAAAAAAAGAAAGTTAGAAAAAAGGTTACTTTTATTAAAAAGAAGCACAATAGATATTGCTCTTAATTTTTCTAGAATTTAGAAGGAATCATCTAGGCTCGGCTTAAATATACTTAAGAACAAAACCAACTTTCAGCGGAAAAAATCTTTGCTCTTGGAACGGTCTAAAAAAATGCTTACAAACAATACATTGTCGCTATCTACAACATATCGCTCATTTACTTCAACAACGTCATAACTAAAAAAAAATACATAGTTTTAAAGAAATCAAGTTTAAAGTCTTAAATTTAAACACAGCTTAATGGAAAGAGAATATTTTATTTTTCTCTCAACAGATATAAGATATTTGTGTGAAAATTTTGCACAATATGAATGACAATATATGGATAAATACTGCATTATTAACTAAAAAATCGCATTTTTCGAGTTATTATGTTTTAATGCGAAAACCTTGGTAGTTGCTGACACAATGTTTTTAAAAGAGCCTTTAAAAAATAACTTAAAAAAAGACTCTATAAAAAGTACTTCTTGAAATTTAAAAAAAGTTTATGTAGAAAAATATTTTTTTTTTAATTTGTAAAAAACGTACCTGCAAAAAGTTTTTTTAAATTAAAAAAAAAATACCTTTCAAAAAAAAGTACCCTTAAAAAAGCACGATCTAAAAAAGTTATTTTAAAAAAGTACCTTTTAACAAAAAGTACTTTTAAAAAACTCCTTTTTAAAAAGTACGTTTTAAAAAAGTTCCTTTAAAAAAAGTATGCTTTAAAAAAGTACTTATTAAAAAAGCAGTTTAAAAAAAAGTACTTTTTGGAAAAAGTATATGATGGAAAAATTACCTTTTAAAAAAAGTGCCTTTAAAAAATAAACCTTTTAAAAAAGTACCTTTAACAGAAAGTACGTTTTAAAAAGGTACCTTTTAAAAAAAGTAAGTTTTAAAAAAAGTACATTTTTAAAAAAGTACGTTTTCAAAAAAGTAAATTTTTAAAAAAGTACATTTAAAAAAAATTAATTTATAAAAGTACGTTTTTAAAAAAGAACGTTTAAAAAAAGTACATTTTAAAAAAAGTACGTTTTAAATAGTACCGTTTTAAAAAATTACCTTTTTAAAAAAGTACCTTTGAAAAAAAAAGTACCTTAAAAAAAGTACATTTCAAAAAAGTACCTATGAAAAAAATAGTTTTTAAAAAAATATTTTTTGAAAAAAGTATTTTATGGAAAAAATACTTTTTGAAAAAAGTCTCTTCTGCAAGAAGTATCTTTTAAAACTTACATACACATAAAAAAAGTAAATTTTTTAAAAGAGTACCTTTTAGAAATGTGCCTCTCAAAGGGCACAAAAAGTAAATTTTTTAATTAGTATCTTTTAAAAACACTACTTTTGTAAAAAATTATCGTTGCAAAAAGTACTTTCTTTAAAAAATCTCCTTAAAAAGTACCCTACAAAAAAGTACATTATGAAAAGGCACCGTTTGAAAAATGGACCTTTTGGAAAAAGTACCTTTTGGAAACAGTACGTTTTGGAAAAAGTACTTTTTGAAAAAGAAGTATCTTTAAAAAAAGTACCTTTTGAAAAAGTACCGTTTCTAAAAAAGTACCTTTAAATAGAGTACCTATTAAAAAATTTACCCTTTTAAAAAGTACCTTTTAAAAATCGACTTTAAAAAAAAGCTACAAAAAGTACTTTATTTTTTATTCGCATCTTTTAAAAACATTACTTTATTTTTAGAAATGTGTTTTCAAAAAATACTTTTTTTATAAAGTCCCTTGTACCTTTTAATAAAGTACATTTAAAAAAACTACTCATATAAAAAAAGTACCTTTGCAAAACAATGGCGCATATTCAGACTATACTTTAGAAATTAAAAGCCAGTATTACCATACAAAATACTGGTTTAAACTGTTTTGATTATGAATATGCACCAATATCTTTAAGAAAGTACCTTAAAAAAAATTACTTTTAAAAAAACTACAAATTCTTAAAAAAAGTAAGACAAAATTCCGTAAAGTGCGCTTTGCCTCGCACAAGAAGGATTCCGTACGAACACTAAAATACATACGAACTTTTTAGTTTTGACGCTTGTTTCTTTTTTTGGCGATTTTTTCGGTTTTTTGCGATTCTTTTAGTATTGAGGCTTTTTTAGTTTTGCCGTTTTTTTTCAGTTTATGCGATTTGTGTCGGGTTTTGGCTATTTTTTTTCTTTGCTTTTTACAACACATATTTCTAGTTTTGGCTCTTTTTTTCCTTTTGGCGATTATTTTGGTTCTGGCGATTTTTTTTAGATATTTGGTGACCTTTTTACCTTTGGCCATCGTAAAATTTAACTTACACGATATTTACCTGCACACCAAAAGAAATCTATTTGTAAAAATAAAGTACGTTTTGTGAAAACAGGGGACCTTTCAGAAAAGTACCCTTACAAACTACCCTCCCCCAAAAAATCCTAAAACGACAAAAATGGTGTTGCACCATGGCGTCAAGTAATGATATACATCGTCTGCATATTGCCAGATCTGGCAATATTGTGAACAAAAATGTATTAGGAAGTTCACAATAGCGTTTCAAAATGTGTCTTAATATGACAACGTTTCAATTTTAATACTTTAATATGGTCTATATATAAATAATATAAATATGTGTGTGTGTGTGTGTGTGTGTGTTTGCCTGACTTTGATATACACAGAATGTGTATTTATATCGTTGCCTGCTCACAATGAAAGAATCAAGATGGCACAATATTGCCACATTAAAATTTTAATATACTCATTGTGAATTCCTTATATATTTGACTGCAGAAGATTTGACCCGTTATCTCAAATAGAGCTGCCACTTTATTGAAGGAGATAAAACTTAATTCCACAATTTTTTTAACTTCTTTTTAAACATCCATGAAAAACCTCATTCCCCTTAAACACAGCAATTGATATTTGCTTTCCCAAAGATGAAAAAAAAATCCCTCTTAAGCAAAAAAAAAAGGAAAAGTCCTGATTTCAGCATTTCACCATGTTAATTATTTTGTTTTTTAAATACCACCGTACTTTTGCTTAAGTCGCGAGCTTAAGTTAAATAAAAAAGGGATAAAAAAATAATATAAGCTTTTGGAAAAAATGGTAAAAACAAAAGAGAAAATCGTGATAACGCCGACACAAAAAACTCATATATCAAATGCTCATACAATGATTTATGTATTTTAAAGCTGATTTTGTTTTTAACTTTAGTCTCTTTTTATTTTGGTTGCGATTGTGTTGCACAAGCAACACAACATAAATACATGCATTTATGTATGTATGTATGTATGCTTG
This sequence comes from Tachina fera, assembly GCA_905220375.1. Taxonomy (NCBI): domain Eukaryota; kingdom Metazoa; phylum Arthropoda; class Insecta; order Diptera; family Tachinidae; genus Tachina; species Tachina fera. The sequence goes on from LR999967.1 coordinate 109,780,265, forward strand.
CCACGCTGAGGCATGTATTAGTTCGCCGATTGGTGGCAAGTTGTAACAGTAGTTGTGATAGTAAATATGCAATTTGAAAGATTAAAATAGTTTTTCATTAAAACAAACACATATGAATTTATAAAAGCACACTCACACTCATACTCACACTCCAACAATAGAAATTATAACAGAAACGAAACAAATTTTAACTGAATTCGTTTTGTTCTAATATTCTTATATATATTTATTTTTTTTGTCTACCATTTTAATTTCCAATTTAGATGTGATGTTGGCAGCCCGTGGTGTCCACAAATTGGAAATCTCTTCGTTGGTTAGCGAAGAGCTACAGCCGGCCATACAAATGAAAGTAGCTGCAGTGGTGCTCAGGCCCAGCGAGTCGAAAATATCACCATTGAGTTCGACACGCGACGTGATACCCGATGGCCGTCAAATTTATCAAAACATACTCACGTACACGCTCAACGTGGCCAAGCCCATGGAGGTGTCCATCTATGCGCCCATCTTTAACTCTGTGCTCTACGAGTCCGAGTACGAGTCACAATTGTGGATGATATTCGATGCCAACAAGCATTTGGTGGCTTGCGGTGATGCCAACTCTCACACTTTCTATACGAAATTGGATAAGGGCGAATATACGATTCGTCAGCAGATACGCCACGAGAAACGTGACATGCTGGAGAAAATCAATGAGGCCAATATGGTGGCACTTTTTAAGCTGCCCAACGGCTTGAATTTAGAACTTTATGATCATTACAATCAAGCGGTGATAATGGGTCGTAAGTTCAACTTTTGTACGGTTAAACAGGATTCTCCTAAAGTCTTGTACGTGTCAACTTTGTCGCAAGAGAAACTGAGCAAAGCCAATTTGCCCAATAATTGTGCATGGCTGTCTGGCAATGTTACTTTGGCCAAAGATGAAATGGGACGCAAGGCTGACGTACAAGAGTTTACTTACGTTTTATATCCACCTGAAGCGGGCAAAAAGAATGGTGGTGCTAATGGCAGTGGCAACAGTAACAACAGTGCATCATCTAATGCTGCTGCAGCTAATGCTAATGCTAAAGCGAAAAATAATACTGCAGCAGCAGCAGCAGCAAGCGCTACTGCCTTACCCAACTCTGGTGATGCTGCTCAGGGTTCACCCAAAAAGACCAAGACAACAGTGGATGAATATGCAGAGGGTTTGCGTGATTTCCAATGTACAATGTTAACTAAATGCGGTGAGTTGAATGAAATTAGTTTCATTAGTTGGGTGCAGCAAAACTTTAAACACACAGCATATGCACAATGACACAATGAATGCCAATGAGTGACAGACGTAATATGTACTGTGTTTGCAAAATTTAAACTCAGTTGACATCCATTCAGTAACATTTTCTTTGTTTTGTTTTGTTTTTTTTTTTATTGGGAAAAAAAATTAAAACATACAGAGCTTTAATGAGAAATTAAGAGTTCGAAAGGGTTTCTAATAAATGTTTAACTTTTTAAAGATATTTTTTTTTAGCTAGAAGTCACTTCTTATAAAAGGTGTTTCATACAAGTTACTAAAAAAAATTAAGTATTATGAGAGAGTTAAAAAACAGTTTAAAATGTACTTTGCATCAGTCAATTAAAAAAGTTTTTTTTTTGAAAAAGTACAAAATGTAAATTTTTTTGTAAAGGTTTGTTTTGCTAAAAAAAATAGTTTAAAAAAACGTACTACATATTTTAAAAAAGAAATATTTGCACAACAATAGTTTTTATAAGACAAACAATTAATTTGTACAAATAGGTACTTTTTCTAAACATTTTATTTTTGTAAAAAGGTACTTTTGCAAAAAGTACTTTTGGTGAAAAAGTACTTATAATAAAAAGTACTTTTGATAAAATTGTACATTTTGTAAAAGGTCACTTTAGATACAAATTTACTTGTGGTAAAAACGTACATTTTTATGAAGGTACTTTTGTAAAAAGGTACTTCTGGTAAAAAGGTACCTTTGGTAAAAAGGTACCTTTAGTAAAAAGGTACTTTTGTAAAAAGAACTTTTGTAAAAAGAATTTTTTTTAGAAAAGTACTTGCTAAATATTTTAGTAAACTGTTATTTTTTGTAAAAAGGTACTTTTGGTAAAAAGTAATTTTTTGTAAAAATCTACTGTCTGTAAAAAGGTACTCTCTGTATAAAGGTACTTTTTGTAAAAAGTTTTTTAAATATATTTTTTGTGAAAATATACGTTTTGTAAGAAGTTATTTTTTTTTGTAAAAAAAACATGAAAAGATATTTTTGATGAAAGGTACTTTTCGAATAACATTTTGCAAAAAGGTACTTTTTTCTCAAAGGTACTTTTTTTAAAAAGATACTTGTTTTTTAAAGCTACTTGTTCTTAAAAGGTAATTTTTCTGAAATATACTTTTTGTAAAAGAGAATTTTTGGTAAAAAGGTACTTTTTGGTAAAAAGCTACTTTTGGTAAAAAGGTACTCTGTCAAAAGGTCCGTCTTGTAAAAGGGTATTTCTTGTAAAAAGTTTTTTTAAAGGTAGTTTTTGTGAAAAGTTACTTTTTGTAAGAAGAAAAGGATATTTTCGTATAAAAGTATTTTTTTCCAAAAAAATATTATATAAATCCTTAAAATTTGCTTTCCACCGAAAAAAAAAATTTGCAAAAAGGTACTTTTAACCAAAATGTACATTTTGCAAAAAGGAAATTTTCTCTTCAAGGTACTTTTTTAAGATACTTTTTTCTTAAACGTACTTTTTGATAAAAAAGGATTTTTTAGTAAAAAAAATGTACTCTCTAAAAAAGTACTTTTTGTAGGTTATTTTTTGTAAAAAGTTTTTAGATGTAATTTTTGTGAAAATTTGCTTTTTGTAAGAAGTTTTTTTTTTGGTAAAAAAACTGTGTAAAACTCGTATAAAAGTACTTATAAAAATTAATTTTCCTTCACAAGGTACTTTTTTGTAAAAAGATATGTTTCTATAAAATGTACTTTCCTGCAAAATCTACATGGTATCTACATGGTGTAAAAAAAAATACTTTTCTCTTAAAGGTACTTTTTGCAAAGAGTGACTTTTCTCTTAAAGGTAGGATTAGGAAAAAGAGGACATCTTTTAAATTTTTTTGCGAAAACGTTCTTTCTTCTCTTAAAGCTACTTTTTCTAAAAACGTACATATCGTATTTTTTTCAAAAAGATACTTTTTGTGAAAAGATAAATTTTTAAAACTACATAGGGTGATTTTCACAAGAATTTATTTTTTTTTTAAAGAATATTTCTCTTAAAAGTACTTTTCTCAAAAAGGTCCTTTATTTTGGAAAAACTATTTCTATTTACCAAAACGTGCAATTCATAAAAATGTGTTTTATATAAAAACTCCTTTTTGCCGAAAGCTGCTACTTCTTGAAAGTTATTTTTGGGAAAGGGCACTTTTTGAAAAAGGTACTTTTTAAAAAAGTTCTTTTTGAAGAAGGTACTTTTTGAAAATTGTCTTTTTGAAAAAGGTACTTTTTGAAAAAGTTCCTTTAAAAAAGGTACTTTTTGAAAAAAATGTACTTGTTGAAAAAAATGTACTTTTTGAAAAAGTTCCTTTAAAAAAGGTACTTTTTGAAAAAAGCTACTTTTTGAGAAATGTTTGTTTTTTTCGCAAAAATTCACTTTTTGCTTAAAAGTACTTGTTTGGAAAAGGGTACTTTTTGGAAAAGGTACTTTTGGCAAAAAAGTACTCTGAAAAAAAAGTAATGTATTTGTTTTTTCGTAAAAATTTACTTTTTGCTTAAAAATGTTTACTGTGAAAGCTTACTTAAAGAGAAGTACTTTTTGAAAAAAAAATATGCAGATATTATTTCGTAAAAATTCACTTTTTGTTTAAAAGTGTTTATTGTGAAAGCTTACTTTTTGAAAAGGGCACTTTGTGGAAAAAGTACTTTAGAACAAAATATTATGTATATATTATTTCATAAAAATTCACTTTTTTCTTAAAAGTACTTTTTGGGAAATGTTATTTTTTGAAAAAAGTACTTTTTGAAAAACGTACTTTTTGAAAAGAGTACTTTTTGAAAAAAAAAGTATTATTTATTTGTTTTATTTTCGTAAAAATTCGGAAAGGCTGCCTTTTGCAAAGAAGTACTTTTTTAGAAAAAAGCTCTAATTATGCCCGTAATTTTTATACAAAAATATATTACTTATCATTTTAAATCTTTAATATTTCTCATTAACTCGCGTGGTGCCGTCTATTAAATTTTCTCAACCAATTAATGTCGCTTAATTAACTATTTATTAAACAAGCACCGATAAAGATCTTAATGTCACATTAAAATAACTAACTTCCGTTCATTAAAGTTTGCTAAATACTACTGCTGGCGTGCCATCGTTAAGTTATATTCTCTGTCGGAGGCTATAAAATATTAAAAAAAAATTTTAAATGGCATAGTAATAGTAACTTTTTAAATTTTATTAAATTCATTGAGCAGCATTTTTATAGCAGCATTTTAGGGTGTGTCGGATGTGGCAATGCTGCCAAATTGAGAGAAAAAAAACAAGTCTGTGTTTTTTTATTCAGTTTTTCCTGTTTAATTTTTCAATTTGCAGAACAATTCAATTTCAGTAGAAAAAAAAAGAATTGAATGAAAAAATACAATTAAAATAAGGAAGGCGAAATTGGCATAAGTATGAAAAACCGCAAAGTGCCAAGTTAATTAAATTCTTATTAATTGTGTTTTTTTCTTCTTTTTTTTAATAAATGTTTAAGCTCATTTAGTTTCGTTGTTGTATGCTCATTGTTCGCAGTAGTAAATGAAGCTGTAGTGGACGCTTGATTGGTTGTAAGTCCAGTTCACTTGATTAAATCCATTCAAATTTTTTTCTTATTATTGAAAGATAAAAAAAATTTATAATATTTTATGGGATTTTATTCCTGAATTTTTCTTCATTTCCATTCAAACATGTGCTGTTGGTATATTTTCATTTATTTATATGGAAGTATTTTTAATAATGAATATTTTTCCTTTTTTGCTGGTTTTCTTCACAATGCAGAACTTGATAAAGCTGAAAAAATTTATGAAGACGTAATTGCTGCACATCCCAAACATTTGGCTGCCCATTTATTGCTCATACAAAACATTGAATCATCAGCCGAATTGAAGGCTCAATATCCGTTTACATTTGCCAAGTCATTAAAAGCAAACAATAATGTGGCGGCAGCAACAGGAACTGAGGACTCATCATCAACAACCACCACATCATCGACAGATAGTGGGGCTGGGGTTGCAGCAGGAAGCGATGTGGAGGATAAACAAAAGGAAAATAAACAAAAATTGCGCAGTGCTCTCGAACGCATTGTTTTGTTGGCGGACAATGTCATTAGGGATACTGATAAAGATGCATTGCTGGCATACTATGGCATGAAATGCGATACTCGTTCTGATGCAGCAAAGATTAAAACGTAAGTTTTTTCTTTACTTTTTGATTTCTATTCTTTTTTCGCCGAAAAAAATTTTTTTTTTCAAAACAATTATATGCTCGAGTACTTTAATTTTTTGTTGGTTTTTTAAATTTTACTTGACTCTAAGTCTGTTGGCTATTAGCGGCTGTATTTTTTGTGCTTTATAGAAAAAAATTATTAATGTATGGGTCCTCCCTCGTCTGCAGGCTGAGGGAATTTATAAGTGTAATTATAAGTGTCGAACCGAAGGTGCTTATGTGTTTTTATATACGAGTATATATTTTTTCACAAACGAAACTGTTGCCAAATCTTGATTTATTAGCAATTTATTTTAGGATTTTTTTTATTGAATGTATGGCATGTGGCTGAAATGTGTATGTTGTTGCTATTTACCAGTCAATAGTAGAAAATTTATCGACAGCTCATGGAGTTGTTAGCCAAATGCAATACAAATATTAGGAATATAAATATAATGAATAGTAAAAATTTTTATTATTTAGCAAAGTTAAATTAAAGCAAAACTTTAAAAGCTTTATTAAAAAATTTGCATACGAGGGCTACTATTTACATATATTTCATGAAAAGCAAATAAAATAAATTCAGTGAAGGCGACTTTGACCCGCGCACAAAGGGTTTCGTACGGGCACGAGATATGCAATTCAATCCGAACTTTAGCTTATATAAAATATAGTTTTGGCATTTTTTCCGTGTTTGGGTTTTTTTGGTTTTAATCTTTTTTTTAGTGGAGGGGTTTTTTGCGTTTATTGGAGCTTTTTTTAGTTTTGGTACATTTTTTTCTCGTTTTGACAATTTTTTTTTTTTCGTTTTGGCGATTTTTTTCGGTTTTTGGGGTTTTTTTTTAATTTTGGCGATTTTTTTTAACTTTGGCTGTTTTCTTCATTTAGGCGATTTTTTCGGTTTTTGGCGACTTTTTTCATTTAGTTTTGACACTTTTTTTTCTCATTTTGGGCGATTTTTTCGGTTTTTCGCGTTTTTTGAATTTAGCAATTTTTTTCATTTTGGCGATATTTTTAATTTTTATGATTTTTTTTTTTATATAAACAATTATTTTGGTTTTGGCGACTTTTTCGCCTTTTTGGCGATTTTTTTCGGTTTTTGGCATTCTTTTTTTCATTTTGGATTTTATTTTCAATTATGCAATTTTTTCGAATTTGGCGATTTATTTTAAATTTTTGTCGATTTTTTTTTGGTTTGGCGATTTTATAATTTTCTGATTTTTAAGTTTTATCGTTTTTGAAAATTTCAAGAGTTTACCTCTTACGGTTTCCAAGATATAGCAAGTTGACAAAATTATATAGTCAGAATTGCATTAACTGATGGATCACCCTTTAATTAAAATTTTTTTAAATTTTAGTGTTAATTGTTGTAGCCATTATCAAAATACACTAATTTTACAAATTGTATGTATATTACAGGGGATTTTAAAATTTTTCGTTGCTCGTTTTGGAACACCCTTTACTTTTTAATTCTCATGTTCGGCCAAGGTTCTACATACTCTGTCCAAATTTCAGCTCCGTAGCTCTTACGGTTCCTGAGAAAATAGCGTGTGACAGACAGACGGACAGCGTAGCGAAAACAATAGGGTGGGTTCCTTTTCACCTTTGGTGTACGGAATATTCTCCTTGATGATCAAACCATTTGTCATGCACTTTCTCCATTCCTCTGCAGACATTTCCACAAAGAATGGTTTTTGAACGCTTCAACTGCCTCTTCGGTGCTCGTAAATCGTTGACCAGCTTACCTTTGATATTCGGGAACAAGAAGAAGTTATTAGGTGCCAAGTCAAAACTCTACTAAGGATGAGTCATCAATTCGATATTTTGACTGCTCAGAAATTCACTTGTTTGACAAGATGTGTCATGCTGAAGAATGACTCGTCTTCTGGGGTTAGTTTTACGAATTTCTCGGAACACTTCCGGCAAACAACTGGTCGTGTACCACTCACAATTGACAGTTCTACGTTCCTCAAGCGGAACAGTGACCACATTACCCATTTGGCCGAAGAAGCAGGCAACCATTCGCTGTATTCGTTGTACTTCTTCCACGAACAACTTTTGTTGGATTTAGCTTGTATTGGAATACCCTCACGGTCGATTGCTGTTTCGTTTCCGACTCATAAGCATATCGTCAGCTCATTATTGGTTTGACCCACCGAGCATTTTTTTTAGAAATATTTAGGTATGGCTTATTTTTTTCGAATATCTCCTTTCTGAATCCAAAACATATTTCGCGAAATTAATTACGGTTTAATAAGTATTGTCTTGTTTTACATGCCACAGTTTGGCGTTTTCGTCAAATTCTTCATACAAAAACATACGAAGTAAAGTTAATTCTTGTTTTGCTTCATTTCTAAAAGAAATGAATAATACAAAATGAAGGTGCCATAAAAAAGCAAAAACCTCATCACCCAGACTTAGACGCCGATTAAATGTTTTAATATAAACTTATTAAACACAAAAATAAAATAAAATAAACTTTGAGTATTACAGAAATCGTTTACGTTCATTCTTTATATTAAATACACTTTAATTATTTGTTTTTCTTGTGTGTAAGTGTGTAAGCGGATTGATAGTTAAAAATATTACGGCGGCGGCTTCTTGGTCGCTCTCTAGACATCAAGAAAAATAAACCAAACAACAAAATCCTCAATTCACAGCAGTTAAGTATGCGTATTTAGCACAAAAAGCTACTTTTTGAAAATAAATTAAGAAAAGTAGTGTATGCGGCACAAAACTTATTTTTGATTTTACAATAAAGTAATATTAACTTCTAAGTTTATTCATGAAAGTTTACTAAAATTTACACATTTCTTCCAGACATTTGTCGGAAGTAATTGTGAAAGTACAAAAAAATTGCATCGGGTATACTTTGAGAAAACTTCATGTAAACATTCTTTGTCGTTTTACTCCCATTCCACTTTTTGGCATATGCTCCAAAGCAATAATGGGCTGACGTTAAATCCATGATTCGTCACATGTTACGATTTTATACTTGTCGTTTGGAGTACCACGGCTGAACTTATTAAAAATTTCCTTGCACCACTTGATGCGATTTTTTTTTGAGTGAATACGTTCATTATATAAAAAAAATTCAAAGTTTATTATGGCGTTGCCAGATTTTAGCTATTGACATTAGTGTTGCCAGTTCTCGAAATATAAATAATAGCCCTCGTATAGGCATTTTCATGGGAATGTCAACTTTCTGTCGCCTGCGACACCAAACAAACTGTCTGTCTTTTTGTCTTTATCATATCAATAGCAAATAATCCCTTCAAACACTTGAACTAAAACAATAACATTTCATACTTAAGTGCCTGCGAAATTATTTAATCGCATTATAAAATATCATACCCAAGAAATATTTTAATGGTGTGGAAATTTGACTGGTAATTCTTAACTGAAGATACCATACATACATAGATAGAATATTTGTTGTTACTTGTTTACAACCGAATAATGTTTGTTGCTGGGGCTGGCAAACTACTAAAAGGCTAAATCCATTTATCGACTGTTTGCATATTGCTTAAGTTGTCATAGTTGTAATTTTAAGAACACACCGTCAAATAACATCCCGTTTGCATTTTACAATCACTTTTAATTGAGATAAGGATACAAAATATGCAGAAACAGGATGTGTAAGCAGAGAGTATTAACAACAACACGCACAAAGACACAGGATATACTACGAGTACACAAGCAAGGACAATTATGGCAAACAAAAGAAACTACTTATGAAACGCTCGTACGTTGTGCATGGTAACAAAACATTAATGGAATATGAGGGGCGTCTTAGAAAGGTTTCTCAGAAGATTTCGCAAAAAAAAACGAACTATATATCTGATGATATTTTCATAAATATCCGATTTGATGTAATGAAGGAATAATGAAATAGTTGTAACCTTTTCCTAGGATTGTTAAAATTAAAAAAATATTACGAGTAATTACTCAATCAGGGGTCAAATTACGGCATTCGATTCGTTTCGAAATCTTAAAATATTTCCATATAAACTCTATTGAAATCTTTCGTAAGTTCGTTTAATAACCAATGCCGTAATTTGCCCCCAGGCTTATTATGAGCAGTAGAGACCTGCGTACATAGTCCTGTTTTTTAAATGTATTCCCGTGGCGTGTATTATACTAAACCAAAAATAAATGCTGTCGAATGATAAGCGAAGCAGGATGGATGTATTGGTGTTTGGTGTTAACAAGCGATGTCGCCAAGACTTCTTGTTCATAACAAACAATCAACAGAAGTAGTGTTGATGCGTATCTGCTTGTTATTTTGCATATTTTAGGTTTGAGTGTGTGCGTGTGTGTAAGATGTGATGGTAATTTATTATGTGTTTAATGCAGTTTTTTAAGCAAGCGCACGCAACTAATGTCAATGCATGTGTGTGTTTGCACTTGCATGAAGTTTGTATACGCCCCCATGCGTATGAAAAAATAAGCATCACAAATTTATCCGTCACGAAGTATTTTTTTTCTTTACTCCTATACCTACAATAACTGAAACAAATGTCTTGTCAACAGTGTTGTTTATTTAGCGTTTGTTTTAGAACATTTCGCTGTAGTAAAACATTTGAAAAATCCCTCATGCCCTTAAAAGTTCTTGTAAGAGGTCTTGTGCAGGTCTTTAATACGAACTTTATCCTATATAATTTGTAGCGTTTTTTCCCGTTTTAAGAATTTTTTCGATCTTTGGCGTTTTTTTCAGTTAGGCGATTTTGTTCATCTTGGCGTTTTTTTTCATTTTGCCAATTTCTTCGGTTTTTGGCGATTTATTTTAGTTAAAATTTTTTTTTATTTGGCGATTTTTTTTCGGTTTTTAGTGATTTTTTTTTGTTAGGCGATTTCATAATATTTGGGAATTTTTAGTTTTACCGTTTTTGAAATTTTAAAGAGTTTGCCTCTTACGGTTCCGAAGATACAGCAAGTTGTCAAAATTACATAGTCAAAATTACATTAACTGATAGAACACCCTTTGATTTAAATTTTTTAAATTTAAGTGTTAATTGTTGTAGTCTACATACGTATATAAAAATACACTAACTTTACAAATTTCAAGAGTATATACATACATACATATACATTCGTTGCTCGTTTTGAAACACCCTTTAATTTTTAATTCTCATGCATTTGTTGTTGTATATAGTTCTACATACTCTGTCCAAATTTCAAGTCCATAGCTCTTACAGTTCTCGAGAAAATGGCCGAAAATAGCGAAAACAATAGGGGTCCTTTTCACCTTAAACTCTAAGAATTACCACAATATCCTTGAAAACTTGAGGCTTTAGAAGGTAAATTATTAGCTTGTTCCTGCTGTTTTGTGTTCACTTCTCACCCAAGAGGTGTAATTATAGAAAAGGTTTTCATGAGAACTCTTATAATTGCCATTTGTGCAATTGGGCAAAATTGCGAGACTTGTTTCATGCAGCCCCTTTTTTTAACCTTTTGTGCAAACAAATAATGTAAATTTGAAAAAAACGTCAAAAAATTAATTAAATAAAAATAAAATAATATAATTTAAAGCAATTTTTAATTAAAAAATATATATTTTATAGAAGTCCATAAAAGCAAGAAGGTGATGTTTACAAAATGCACAATTGCACAGCTTAAGGTTACGACTCAAAATTATTGGGCAAACTTAACAGGTTTGTGTAAATAAATTTCTATAAAATTTTTGACATTTTATTTACGAGAGTGTAAAAATGCACAATAATTGCACAGTTTGCGAGACTTTTGAACAGTCTCATGAAAACCCTTAGAATATTTGAAGCTTTAATAATATAAATTAAGTTTTGATCCTCCTTGAAAATTACCAATATATTTTAGTTTTATTGATGCTTGATTTTTGTGAAGATCCTTCCAGTTCCGCTGTAGCTCAATTTTCAAAAGACTTTTCCAACTTATCCCTAACATATATATTATTAAGTATTACAAATGGGTGAGTTCAATACAAACACGTAATTATAACTATTTATAATATACATACATACATACATATGTACATACTTACATATGTACATACATACATATGAATGTATGTGCTAATTTGCAACATGCGGATGCACGTACAGAAAGAAGCTTGCATTAATAATTTTTATCACACAACACATAATTACGTATATGTATGTATGTATGTATGTATGTATGTGGGTATGCAGTTTGCTGCTTGACTCCAATCTGTGCAACCGACAGTAATTTTCTTTGTTAAGCATAATTAATGATTATCTACACTTTTTTTCTTTGCATAATTTTATATACATTGTACATTTTAGTGTTTGTTTTCTTATCTAAACAACATTAGAGTTCATAACTTTATTCTTGTAACTTTATAAAAACCAAGTGTGACGACAAAAGGGCCAATACATATGTTTTAGAAGCTGAAAATAAAATTAAAAAATTCAAATTGGCTGGCAAACTACAACATGTGTATAATAACCCAAAAAAAAATAAAAAATAAAAAATACAAATAAATATATTAAAGTACTTACATATGTCTGGTTGGCTCGCTATTGCCATCATCTTCTAACACAACTTAACATATTCATTTGTATGTTTTAACTTGTTGTTATTGCCTTCTTTTATGTTCTTTTAAAACACATTCACAGTGTCTACACAAGTTCTTGTACATACATATTTATAACAAAAATTCTATTCTTGTCGTTGTCGTTATTATAAAATAAAAATAAAAAAAAGAAGTAAATAAAATATGCACACAAACGCACACACATACCCCCATACATACAAGTGCACTTAGAAAACAGCCAAAACATAAACAACACAAACATGTTAAAATTCCTGTAATGGCGCCAATGTTAAGTTACGGCCATACTTTCTGCCGGCAAAAGTGGTGAATAATTTTACAGTACATTAACAGTAATTTTAATTTAGAGTAACAGTAACTTTAAATGAGAGTAACAGTTCAAATAATATTGCATGAGTTTGAATATTTGAAAGAATTTTATATCAACTGATAGAGAAATGTTAACATTTTCGAACATATTTACAGGGGAAATAATGTAGAGTATTACATATGAATTCAAATTTTCAACTAAAAAAACGTTACATTTGTGCATAATAACAGCAGCAAGTGTTTATTAAGATTTTGATAACATTTCATAATATTTAGTGTAAATAAGAAATTTTGCTTGTTTTGAAGATTGTTTTTAAGTTTTTTATGAATAGACAAAATAATTTATACTGCAAATTGTTGGCAAAGTGTAAAAATGTCTTTAGTTATTTTTCTTGTAGATATGTATATAAAATATATGCTTACGTTATTTTAAGGTTCCGTACACCAAAGGTAAAAAAGGAACCCTATTGTTTTCGCTACGCTGTCCGTCTGTCCGTCACACGGTATTTTCTCAGGAACCGTAAGAGCTACGGACCTGAAATTTGGACAGAGTATGTAGAACCTTGGCCACTACAACAACAAATACATGAGAATTAGAAATTAAAGGGTGCTCCAAAACGAGCTACGAAAAATGTTAAAATCTCATGTAATATACATACAATTTTATGTACATATGTATGTATATTGACACTTGAAATTTGTAAAATTAGTGTATTTATATATAGACTACAACAATTAACACTAAAATTTAAAAAAAATTTTAATTAAAGGGTGGTCCATCAGTTAATGCAATTTTGACTATGTAATTTTGACAACTTGCTATATCTTGGAGACCGTAAGAGGTAAACTCTTGAAATTTTCAATAACGGTAAAACTAAAAAATCCGAAAATTAAAAAAAAATCGCCAAAAATTTAAAAAAAATCGCCAAATCGACAAAATTAAAAAAAATCTAGCACTAAAATAAATCGCCAAATTCGAAAAATCGTTTAAATGAAAAAAAATCGCCAATATGAAAAAAACGCCAAAAACCAAAAAAAATCGCCAAAACGCGAAAAATGCGCCAAAACCAAAATAATTGTTTATGTGAAAAAAATCGCCAAAATGAAAAAAAAACGCCAAAATTAAAAAAATCGCCAAATTTAAAAAAATCGCCAAAACGAAATAAATCGCCAAAATTTAAAATAAACGCCAAAAACCGAAAAAATCCTCAAAACGAAAAAAAAGTGCCAAAACTAAAAAAATCGCCAAAACCAAAAAAAAATCACCTATATGAAACAAACGCCAAAATTAAAAAAAAAATCGCCAAAATAAAAAAATCGCCAAAATAAAAAAAGCCAAAATAATAAAAAAAATCGCCAAACCGTGAAAAAAGTGCCAAAACTCAGAAAGCGCCAATAAATTCAAAAAACCCCCAAACTAATAAAAAAACGCTTAAAACCGAAAAAACCCAAACACGAAAAAAATGCCAAAACTATAGTTTATATTGTTCGTATTGAATTACATATCTCGTGCCCGTACGGAACCCTTCGTGCGCGGGTCAAAGTCGCATTTCACTGAATTTATTTTTTGATTATGTATAACTAGGGAAAGGATTTTCATGCATTTAAAATCACGTTTTATGTACATAAAATATGCAGTAAAAATATATAAAAATATGTATTTAAAACTAATAAAATATGCATTTATCAAAAAAATTTTCACCATTTAATAACATTAGAAACTTAAAAAAATCAGATTCATTGCTTTCTTAGCAAACATTTTGACATTAAAATCTTAAAAAAACATAAAAAGCTCAGCTTTAATGTTTTTTTAACAAAATTTTTTCAAAACATATGGAATGCAAAATATGAGTAAGTTCAGTCGAATTTTTATTTACGTACATTAATGAATAAATGTTTCTTTTTTTAAGTTGTAAAAGGTAAATATCTTTGACGATTTTTTCTGAAAAAAATTTTATGTAATAAAAATTAAGTTATTTATTGGTGCTTATTTAAATGCTGTTATTTTGTTTGTGGAATATTCAGTTTCAAAGTTTTTAACAAGCTTATATTTTAATGCAAAGCATGATGCGCTTTATTGCCCTATTGCTTCAAAAACATGAAAATCTTTTACCGGGTATATACTTTTCAACTAGTAAAAAAACCAAAATTAGATTAATAGCATGAAAAAAATTAAAAAAAATTATTAAAAATATACATTTATGATGAAATATGCAAAAATATGTATTTATTATAAAATATGCAAAAATATGCACTAACAAATCGATGCCATTTTCTCGCAAATTTGTTGATTCGCAAAGATATTTTATTTACGTTGATCTACGACCAACGACAGAAAACATGTATTTACATGAAAATCCTTTCCCTATTTATAACTATTTATTTGACCTTTTTAAGCATATAAAGCCTTATTTATAAAAATTTTTAAAGCTTTGTAAAGGCTTGATAGGAAAATTTTTTTATAAAAATTTCTTTTAAACACCCTTTATAAAGCCTTAATAATTTTTATATATGTACGTATGTATGTATGTGACCTTCTCCGAGAAAAGGGACCTCGTATGTCAAAAAATTTGTTCTTGGGAAAATCGATAAAAATGAGAAAACTTTAAAATCTGAAACTTTAAATGCGTTTTTCTTAAAACTTAATTTTCACACACTAGGTCCCTTTTCTCGAATAAGGCCACATATAATGCTGTTAGATTTTATTAATTTTGATACAAATTAAACTCTAATTGAAGTAACGAATGAATGTATTTTAATGAGGAATAATTTCTTAATCGGGATTAAGTTCAGTATTTTTCAATTCTTATTGAGTTAATGAGTTTTATTAATTAATGTGATTTTCTAAAGATGAGAAGAAAAATTAATCCAGAATTTTTAGGTGGGGAAATTCCGGAATTTTTTCGTCAGCACCCATGTCTATCTAGATTGTTATTAATATAATACTGGGCCTAATTACCAGTGTCGTATTTTGACTGCGACTACCATGATTTTGTACTAGATTAAAGAAAATTTTTTCTTATTGTTCTTTAATCTAATTTGAAATCATCGTCGTCGAAGTCGAAATATTCCACTTGTAATTGAGCTCATTTTATTATATTTTCAGTATTTCGTTAACAATTGCTTACATATATCCTGACGATGTTCACAAACTGTTGACGAAATGTCGATAATTTTAGTTTAATAAAATTTTTAGATAATTTTAGTTTAATAAAAATTCGGCTTGACTAGCACCCATACATATGCACAATTAAAACAAATAAAAAGAAAGAAAGAAAACTACAAATAATGGCTCTGTACAAAGCAAAAAAAATTAGTTCTTACAACTGTTGTTGTTGCATCCAAGTTACTTCAAGTTGAAACAAATTGAAATTTATGGTGAAACAACTCGATGAACCCATATTGATTCATATTATTTCACATTGAAATAAGATGAATTTGAATTGAATTTAATGTAGTCATTTTATTTTATTAATTATTTAATTTACGTGATTGTGTTGTGTGTGTTGGCACAGGCATCAGAAAAATATTTGTATGCATAAGTTGGCTTCCCCGGCCTGGACTTGAACTACAACTCATTGCGTGGTAGTCAATGCGCTTACCGTTGCAGCCGCATAAACTTTAAATATTTAAATAAATATCAATCTGAATTAAATTGTAACTTAAATTTTAGTTTAACATTTTAAAAATTATTATTTTACTTATAGAGTAAAATATTTTTTATTTTTTTTAAATACATTAAAATGGATTATTAAGGGGTTTAGCTGGATCCTATGCGCACTGTTGCTAATGCAGATCGTCAGGGAACCTTTACCCAAAAATCTTTTAGAATAACTAGAGTTATTGTGTTAAACTTTCGTCTAAACAAATGATAAGCTCAACAAATAACAAAGTTGAAACAAGAACTCAATAATCAACATGTTTTTTTTATATTTTTACTTTAACGGTGCTACATTGGCTGACTTTTTTTCAGCCCGAATTGTAGTTGTAAGAAGTACTTCAATTGATTATTTACAATAAAATTTATTTGAAATTAAATGTAAAGATTTGCAATCAAAAATTTTGCATGCTGACTTTACATTGGTATTTTTTCTGTGTGTATTATCATTTTAAGTTTTCAGAGTTTTGAAAGTTTACATTATTGGCCTTATTTAGAAGAATGTTTAACTCTCCTTCCTCCAGTTTTTTTGTGAATCTTGTGATTAATAATCAAACGGTACCCTCGCATTTTGTGTTTAAAATGTATTTACATTATTTTAACTTTTATTTACATTACAGCAGCTATAACAGCACTAAACAGCTGTAACTCAGAGAATGAGAAAGAGAGACAGAAAGAGCGTAACTTTGTTTATCCCGTTAACATTTCCTGTCATGATATAAATTCGTCATAAAATTCCACCAAATTTCCTAAATAAATTTCTCAATTTTCTCTGAAAAATTAAAGAAAAATTTTTGTGAGAAAATTCTCTTGGTTGTAAAATGATTCTCTCACTTTTGTGAAATTTACATAGGTATATGGCGTTCGGGTAAATGTGAGTGCATATCTGTGGCGGTGGCAATTGCAAGCAAATCATTCGTTCTCATTAGATGGAACTAAGCCGAATGTGTGCGTTCTTTAAAACGGAAAAAGGATATAAAACTATATCAGATGAATGAATGCAATATGTGTTACGTTGCTGCTTGACTTGCATATGTTGCTTGTCAATTTGTGTTATTTTTAATTGAGAATTTGTTTCTCCATATTATTCTTGACTCGTTTATTGTTTGTTTTTTTGTTAGTATGTTTTGCTCGTTTTACTTGTGCTATGTATGTATATGTGTCTGCCCTAAAAAGTATTTAACCTTCACTCATTCATGTAAGACGCAGCAGTACGTATGACTTCAAATAAATATTTGTTTTACACATATTAACCACTTCAAGGATATTTTGTTGGCATTAACTCTTGTACATATTTACAAGTGGTTATGTGTGCTGGTTTTTGTTGCTTGGGTTCTTGTTAATATTTTGTTTTACAAGTTTTTGAACATACATTTGATTTTATTGTGATTTTACTTGATTTTTTGAAGATTTTATACAAGCGCTTTTACATGTGCAAATGTCGTGTGAAAGGTTTTTTTTTGTCTTAAGACTTACCTTGCTCAAATTTGTGGGTTGAACTACATTTTTGCAGTCAATGAATGAATGCGTGAATGAAATGAAATTGTGTCAATATGTTCATAAAAGAAAATTTAAAAAGTTGATTAAATAAAACTTTCAATATGCTAAAAATCTGTTAGTTGAAGGCTGTATATTGAAATTCTTGCTTTATGATCGTCTCAAAGGCAAAATAATTGCTTCCTTATTTATAAAACTTATTTATTTATTTATTAAACATATTAATGCAATGTAAATTTGCATAATATGGTGTTGCACAAATATGGGCGTAGTAACGTAGACCATATGCCCAAGATGGTATTAACAGTATTTTAAAAGGTTTTGTGACTTACTGTACACGACCTATGCCTTCACATAGGAAGTAGGTAACGTGGTTGTTAAAGAAATTCCATCCAATAATCAGTCAACCACAGTCAAGTCAGTGCGAGCGAGACGAAAAACTCTCGAAGACCAAACAACACACACCAGCCTGACCGCACTTAAGAAATAATTACGATGACGCGAGTGATGTTCCCCGACCCAGAGCTGTTTAACGACTGTTTATAAAACTTATTAAGGCTTTTTAAAACAAATTTTCATGCAAAATTTTTCTTAAAAAGTCCTTCTGAAGCCTTAATAATTTTTTATAAATAATGCTGTTAAAATTTTACTACATTTCATAATTTTGGAAATAGTTAAATTTTTATCATATTTTCTATATTCAGTTACTCCAATTGAAAAAATGTCTCCACAGCGAACGCGCGATGCTCCTTAGAAAACGATAATTCCAACGGCACTACCCTCCCTCCGCACCGTTTATTGCTTTTTGAAATAATCGTATTTAAAAATATAGTAAATTTTGCCACCAGACACACTGTGTTAATTAAGTTCATGTTGTTTCAACTTGAAATCACTTTGATTCAACATGATTTTACATATTCTGTTAAATCCAAATTGGAATGCTACGGAATTAACATGCCGAGAAATGTTAAATTAACATTGTTTTCATAGAATTTAGTACGACGTTTTTCTGTGTGTAAATTCACATTTCAGTTGAACACATTTTTAACGCAAAGCTTTAATCATTAAAAATATTTCACGACAACAGCTGTAGATGGTGGTAATTTGGCGCACCATTACAGAGATGAGGTCTCCATATTTTGATAGTTACGAACTATGGGATTTTGGAAATAGTCTACAAATAGCTTTACAATGTTTTTTCTAATTCTATATAAATTGTTTACATCCCAGTAAAAAAGAGCCTCCAAAAAGTCATGAAAGTGTAGAGTTTGCGATCTCGAAGTAGTGAAAATTTTGATCCGATCTAATGATTTTTACATAGGGTTGTCATTGCAAGAAGTTCTCTTTTTCGATGCCTGGTCACTGAATTGGAAGCGATATTAAGGAAAATTCCCTTTTTTGTTTTCTATGATAATATTTTAATCTAGGAAAAATGGCAAATAATTACCTATTTTAACAATTCGTTTCTTTTTATACGAATTTAACGTCGAAACACTATTTTCATGTAAATTTAAGCAAATAACTTTTAAATTTTAGACAAAAATTACTTCATAAATTTCTTTAAAAAAATTTTTTTTTTTTATTATGGTGAGTATTTTCCAACACTATGGAGGAGTTTTAAGGTTTTGTATGACTAAAATAAGCTTCTACATGGTTTTTTGCTCAAACTCGGCAACATAAAAATATCGATTTTTTGGAAGCAATGAAAATGTAGTTCCACTAGAATTACTTCCATTTTTTTTCACTGGGATACATTAAATTTTTTTATGTTTTCTAACACCTTTGGGCAGGGAAATAATTTGAGTGAGTTCGGTAACCTAATACCATTAAAAATTTACATATGCGGCTGTTCATGAAAACCGCAAATGTATTTTTTTCTTATTTTATTTTATTTTATATTTATTAAACTTAAACTCTTTTGTAAGCAACACAACACAAAATGTTTGCGGTCATTGAATTTAATTTAAAATGCACAACATTCATAGTTGTTGCACGTTAAATACCTTCAAATAGCAGCAAAGACGCTTTGTTTGCAGCAACTGCTCCATTTTTTTTATTTTTATTACACGCAAACAAATACATATTTGTTCAAAAGAATTTTAAAATGTTTCTATGTCAAATGGAGTCAAGTAGATTTTATTACATTGTTCAAATAGCTTTTAAGTTCATATCGGCTTTCTTCTTCCATTGCGCAGTGAAAATGTAATAAGTACATTTCATACCATTCAATTGTATGTACGAGTGCATACATACATACATCTGCTTTCATTTCATAAGACGAAGAAAAAAATCTTGCATATTGCATTTACAATGTGGTACTCGTATTTAACAGTCATGACAACTTTTACACAAATTCTCTGTCTTTATTTTTTTTTATTCTTCTTATACATCAACAGCAAAAAATGCAACAACATACATACATACATGCATATACTACATGTTGTATAATGTATAATGGCAACAATAACAACAATAACAACAACAACATAAAATGTGTAATATATTTAACAAAATAAGAAGCATCAGTACAACGGACAACAATAAGAACATAAAAATGAGTATGAAAAGAAGAGAAAAAACAAAAAGAGCAATTTGTTTACAAAGATAACAAACAATATCAACAACAAGTAAACATATTGACGTATGCACACAGCACACTTGCATGAGAAAATATTTGCTGTATATTATACTTGTTTTTTAACACTAAAAAAACAGTTTTAAAAGCACACGGACATAAATATGCGTAAAAGTAAGAAATTGTAAATGTTACTACAAATAAAGAAGAGCAAATAATTGTATGGAACATTTTATATCCTCGTTCAAGGACACTTTTATGATAACTTTTTAGAAAGAGGCCATAAAAACGTCTTACTAGGGGTGTCCACTAGCCATGAACTTATTATGGACATCATGTCGGACATTGCAAATGGCTAATGAAGGCCGCTCATGTCTATGTTTTGTCAATGCTTTGACATCGATGCCCGAACATATGTATATCTGAGCAACAATGTTTGCCATGAGACAGTAATAGAAAGACAAAAGACAAAACAAAATTGGTAAATATACCATATCTATTGTACTACCGCAGAGTACTCTGATATGCCTGAACATGAACATCGCACGTATTCATCACAGCAAATAAGTTGATGATTTTTTCGCTAAGCTGTCCGTCTGTCTCCCTGTGCGTCACACGCTATTTTTCCAGTAACCGTGTGAGCTACGAACCTGAAATTTGGACGGAGTATGTAGAACCTTGGCCGTTACAACAACAAATACATGAGAATTAAAAATTAAAGGGTGTTCCAAAACGAAAAATTTTAGAATTCCATGTAATATACATACATACAATTATATGTATGTATATTGAAATTTGTAAAATTAGTGTATTTTTATATAGACCACAACAGTTAACACTAAAAAATAAAAATAATTTAATTAAAGGGTGGTCCATCATGTAATGCAATTTTTACTATGTAATTTTGACTACTTGCTATGTGTTGGAAACCGTCAGAGGTAAACTCTTGAAATTTTCAAAACCGGTTAAACAAAAAAATCCGAAAATTATAAATCGCCAAATCAAAAAAAATCGCAAAACGAAAAAAATCGCCAAAACGAAAAAAAATCGCCAAAAATTAAAAACAATTTCTAACACTAAAATAATTCGCAAAATTCGAAAAAATCTTCTAAATGCAAAAAAAATCTTCAAAATGAAAAAAGCGCAAAAAACCGAAAAAATCGCCAAAATTAAAAAAATTCGCCAAATTGAAAAGTCGTCAAAAACCGAAAAAAATCGCTAAAATGAGAAAAAAAGGTGTCAAAACTACAAAAAAGCGCCTAACTGAATAAAGTCGCCAAAATGAAGAAACGCCAAAAACCGAAATGCGCCAAAATTAAAAAAATCGCCAAAACGAAAAAATCGCCAAAAAATAAAAAAACGCCAAAAACCGAAAAAAAAATTCAAAACTAAAAAATGGCCAAAATGGAAAAAAATCCAAAAACCGAAAAAATCGCCAAAACAAAAAAAATCGCCAAAATTAAAAAAATCGCCAAAATTAAAAAAAAACGAAAAAACGAAAAAAAATGCCAAAACTATATTTTGTATAGGCTAGTAAAGTTCGTATTTAATTACATATCTCGTGTCCATACGGAACCCTTCGTGCGCGGGTCAAAGTCGCACTACTGAATTTTTCTAATGCCTGTGGCAATACACACAATCGCCTAAGTTAAATCTATATACATATGTACAATTCGATGGCTTAATATAAAAAGGGCGTATCTCAATTTTTTGCGAAGTCGCTTTTTTAACGTTTTCATGAGGCAACCTATAATTGCATCCTCCTCAAAATCAAAGACTTATGGCAACTTAAAAAATTATTTCTGCATGTAAATTCTTGAGTTTTTCTTCAGTTTTTTGCTTCTTCTCTAAAATATCGAAAATTTGAGTTCCGCCTTTGTTATATTAAGTCATCGATATATGTATACATATGTATGATTCTCGTGTCACGGTGTGTGTGTGTGTGTATATTAACTCCTCCGAAACGGCTTGACCGATTTTTATAAAATTTTAAATGTATTCAATTTTATTCTTTAATATTTCGATTTATTCATTAATTTACGTCCATTAACGATTTTTTTTGCATTTACGTGTGCTCTCAGGCAACAGAAAATGCAACCAAAAACTATGAACAAAAATAAAAATAAACTATTTTGCTAAAAGGTGTCTGTCTGTCATTTACCATAAAAACTTTTCTCACTGTGCTTATATTTTGCAAAAAAAAAAAAAAAACTTAAATTACATTCCTCTAACACATAAAAGTTTTAAAAAATATTTCGCACCAAAAAAAAATATTTTTTACATGTACATGTATATATGAGTGTATATTTAGTTCCTTTTTAATTTAGATAAATTACAAAAGCAACCATGATTTTTTCAACCCCCAAAGCAATTGATAAAATCACTCACAGAAACTCACTTGTTATTGCAAGAGTAAGATTGTAATAATAAATTCAGTAAAGTGCGACTTTGACTCTCACACGAATGATTCCGTATGGACACTACATATGTATGTAATATTATAGGAACTTTAGCCTATATAATCGAAAATCTTACGAATATCAGACACGTATTCATTAAGTTAAACAGTTTCATACATACATACATAACTAATAGTTAATTTTGTAGAATAGATAATAATAATAATGATTGGAAACTGTTTAAATGTGCCCATGCGCTTACTCGGCATTAATATTTTCGATTCCCTGCTTTCGATAATATCCCTTGGTTGCCAGTTTGTGCGAGCTGGACTAGCGTTGCCACTATTACAGCATGCACAATAGTATGACTTGGTTACCAGGCTGTGTGTGTCAAGTGTTTCCAGTACTGCCACTAGTACTGCATTATTACAGGGTGCACAATAAATTAAAA
The DNA here is from genome assembly GCA_905220375.1 of Tachina fera. Lineage (NCBI taxonomy): Eukaryota > Metazoa > Arthropoda > Insecta > Diptera > Tachinidae > Tachina > Tachina fera. The sequence continues at coordinate 109,803,137 of LR999967.1, forward strand.
AACTTATTGGTTTTTGCAACTACCTTGTTTGTTTAGTTTTGTGTCAAAACTTTTGAATGCGAAATTTACTAAAATTTATTATTTATTATTTGTTTGTAATAACGATCATGGACATCGATCATGGACATCATTGATAAACTTTAAGAGCACTTTTTACTATTTATCGAAAATATGAACATATTAAATATGATTTTTTTAGCTTTTGAGATTTAAAAATTTTCTTCTCTCGGTATGTCGAGTGAGTAGTGACTCAGCAGTCTTTTTGAGAAGATTTTATGCCTTGTAACGTGACACACTTATACTCTTATTCCATAAAAAGTGCAAATGCACGTACCTTTTACCGTATACCAGAACAAAGCACGACATATACATATAAGGCAGACACCACCGCTGATTGAAACCGAGCCACAACATGCCAACGCAAGGTATGATTCTCACTCAGGTCATATTTTAGTTGGCATAACTAATCAACGTTTGTATACAATAAGGAACAAGTGCCGATACCGTACGTACGACAACTATAAGCAAGCCACTTAAAAGTGTCGTCCGAAAGCTGTACTGATTCTTGTTCTTAGTAGTTAACTCGTATGTCAAGCTTTAGACTTGGCAGTTCTTCTTGAAGCAATTCTCTTCAATTCTCTTTTAAAACTGCTCGTTTGTGTCTGAGTGTAGACGGTTTCTTGTTCAATTTTCGTATTGTTTCAATGCAGCAAGTATCTGCCCCTCTTCTTTCATCTTTCCTCTCTCCCATAAACTCAGACTTGCTTCAAGAAAAACTGCCATGTCTAAAACATGAGTAAGGTCTACCGAATTGACTTTACATTATTTCCCGTATTAGTAATATTATTTTTTAGAGTACCCGAATACGAAGTCTTCCGAATTTACTTCGTGACATAATGTCACCTCACGGATATACTTCATACTCTTCAGTTTTTAATAGTGTAGACGTTAGAAGTCGTGAGTTCGCATATAAAACTAATTGTGTTAAGATAACAACATCTATATACTATCGAAAGGAAGCAGATCTTTGACTAGACCCTGGGCAGACTGAGTCATACCCCAGCTGAAAAATAAAATGCGTTAAAGGCTTGCATTAGTTAGTTCAACCAGTTACGTTGGTTGATGGAAATTTTGAACTAATCAAATGGGTTAGATTTACCTTTAACTTTCTTCTATATAAAATTTCAATTCTTTTTTTTTTGTCATACATTATTGTTGTTTGTGTTCGTTTTGCACTTAAAATTTTTATTCTTTTCATTGTTTGTTTGTTATAAACTGCTGATTCGCCAAATATTTTTCTTACCTAACGATGATATTGTAAGGTAATAAGGTTCTTCCTATTCTTCCTATTAAAAAATAAACTTTTTTCTTAAGAAGCAGAAGAATTTTATCTTTCCCTATTAAAGGACAAGCTTAAAAAGAAAAAAAAACAAAGAAAACAACAGCAATAAACCAAACACAATTAAGTTGTTTTTAAACATTAAAAACATAACAATAACACTAAACCTGCAACACAATGATGAGGCAAGAATTAAATTAAACAAAAATTGAAAACAACAGCAACAGCATTGAACATTAAAAGTTGAAAGTTGAAAAAATCAACTTGCAGCTTGCAGCAGAAGGAAAGAAAACAATAGCAAAACACAACAAAGAACAATTGTAATAAAGTCATCATAAATTATTTTAACAGTGTTAACTGAAATTTATGATCCTTTAACAAACGGCCAAGCTGAAAAGTTATTTTAGTACGTTTTAGCATAAAACCTGAAAAGAGTTTTATGCAAAAGCAAAAAAAAAATCAAATAAAAAATTAGTTTAAAAGTTAAACTGAAACACAAATAAATAATTTCTATACAAATGTATATGTAGGTTTGATGCTTAAGGTCCTTTATATTTAAGGACATGTTTTACTAAAAGCCTACTCCTCCATTTCCAGCTACTTGACCCATAAACAAAAAGGTCATTCAATCTCGTTTTCTAAAAAAAAAATATGCAATACTACTAGTATTTTTATTTTTATGTTTCAAAACATTGAAATAAATCTACTAAAAAGACTTTTGTAAATCCTCCTTTTCAAACATTTACCTCTCACTCTTTTCTTTATTAACCAAACAGATGGTTGAAACAAGTCCTTAAAAATTAAAAATAAAAAAATTCTGAAAAGTACTTAATGGTTTTTTTTCTATTGACTGACTTGACTGCCTGGCAACACAAAGTAGCATAATGAAAATTTTATTAAACATTAATGTCTCACAGCCTCACAGCGTGTCCTTTGTATTGTATATTGAATTTTTTTCTTGCTACCTATGGCCTTGATACTTCTTGACAATGTCTTGTATTTGATTTCTTTTTCTTAAATTTGTTTTACATTATTTTTAAAGACTTTTTTATTGACTTCCATCTGTTGACTTTTTGTTGCTGAGAGTGACGACATGCTTTTAGGAATTTTTCCATTATTTTTCGTTTAATAGGAATTTCGTTGCAACTTATTTTGTGTAAAATCTCCATCTACATCCACATCTCATAAACATGACAAATACTTCATTGTTTTGTTTTCTTTTAATAAATTGAAATTACAAAGTCATTTTAAAGTAGGTTTAAGTAAATGTAAATAATGAAAAATATCGATAATGGTAAAGCAATATTATCTTCCAGCTGAGGTTGGCAACAAGCAGCCTGTCACAGTTTTTACCCCAGAAGTCTTTGTAAGAGTTTTTATCAATGACTTTCTTTGCTCGTAATGTATGTATATCATTGTTTTTCAAATATTTATGAAATAAAATTTAAAATACTAAATTCATTTGATAAAACTGAAACGTCAATAAATTTTATTATTATAATCTTTTAAATATTATTGCATAAATTATAACTTAAAATAATCTTTCTTGAAAAAAATCAATTCGGATTTAATTAAATAAAGTTGACATTTAAGATTAAAAAAAAAATATTTTCAAAGCAATTTTTTATTGTGTCTCTCCCCACACAAAAACTCTTTTATGCATTTTAATGCAATAATTCCTCTATTATATTTTTTTTATAATCAATGTAATAAAATACCTACACACACACACATAAAGTTTGCTAAATTGTTAGTTATATATGTGTAAACGTTTACAATAATATTTCATTTCATTTTTAATATTCTTTAGTGTGTCATAAAAGATTTATTTATATAGAGACTCTTTTTATTTTTAGATATGAAAAATTATATTAATTTTATATTAACTGCAGTCTGGTTTTTGTTGCTGTTGTTTTCTATCTCTCTCTCTCTCTCTCTCTCTTTAACTGTTGCTTTATAAATAAATGAGAACAAAATGGCAAGATAAATAAACAAAAGGGCACAAAATTATAAGGGACATCTTTGTTGACATCATCATTGTTCATGGTCGGTTTGTTAGATGTCGCCTAAAGGTGTCATGAGTGAACTTTGCATGGTTTGATTTGGAAAATAAACTAGAGGACCAGGAACTGGCAGAGTTGCTATGATAAAAAAATTGCACCAAATGCCTTTTTCTTAGGCCTTTGGGTGTTGTAAAAGCAAAAAAAAAATATACAAATATGTGGTCTAAAACCAAGAGCCCAATTTGCATTTTTACTAAAAGTTCTAGAGAATGAAAGAGAAATATTTTCTGGAATATCAAAAAAATATGTATATCGTAATTTTAATATAGAAAGGCCGTAACTCATTCATTTTTTTAAATCAAATTTTTTATATACTTCGATTGAAGAACATCTAATGTATCGAAAAATGCAAAAATCTCGATTAAAAAAAATACTGAGTTAGGGCCTTTCCATATAAAATAACGAAAAGCACTGCCGCCGAATTTTAACAATTTATACTAAAGGTAAAATTTCAAAACTACGACAAGTTTTCTATTTTTGGCTCATTTAGGGAATTAAAGTACCTTTTCATTCTGGGAGGCAAGTTCTATTTGAATTTTATGCTAATTCATTGTACTTAGAATTAGCAAATAACTAAGATAACAAATTAAAGTCCGATATCATAAACTTGGACTCCTATGCGCTTCTAAATATAATGACACTTCTATACGTTCTGCAGAAGCAGCTCGTTATCGGGTGAAAATTAAACTTTTAAGAAAAAGTTCCGTCTGAACAGTGCATCAGCCTGAGATATAATTCTTATTTTTTCTGATGATTCCGGTAATTTTTACACTTGATTAGACTTTATCACCCCACTGTGACAGAAAATTATGTACTCGTATGTACGGGGGTCAAACAAAATAATTTTCTTAGCAGCATCATGTCATGATGTCTGGCAGATAATTTTGTTTGTGTTTTGCTAAGGATTTAAAATTAATTGTCTATTGCCAACATGAAATTTGTTTTTGTTGTTACAAGCATAACTGTGTGGGTATATTTGTATGTATAGATGGATATTAGAGGCCTGCGTAAACAGTCTTGAAATGTAAATATGTCTTGTTTTTTAAATGTATTGTTGTAGCATATGCATATATTGTATCTTGCCAACAGTGTTGTTTAGCGTTTGTTTTAGAAGACTTCGCTGTAGTAAAGCATTTGAAAAATCCCTCATGTCCTTAAAAGTTCTTGTGCAGGGGTCTAATATGTATGTGAGTTCGTGTGTTTATGTGAGCATAGACAAGTTCATTAATGTTTAAATATATTTATGTTGGCTTGAAAGTATGTGCAGTATCTGTGGCTACACACTGGCAGTATATTTAAACACACAAACACACACTCTCGCACTCAAAATAAACAATATTAATTATTTCAATATATGTATGTACCTTAGTTATTGTTTTTGTTACCAAAAATAGCCATTGGCTTTTATGACATTTGTTCTAGTAGTCTTGATTATCAAAAGAATTTGTTTAAGCAACCTCGTTGTGGGGGCAACATCAACAGCATTTTCTTCAGCACGATTACAAATACATATTGCAGCCTCATTCAAGAAGAAATAATTATAATAATAAAGTGCTGCTCCTTATTGAAATTTAATTAAGTGCCTTTAATGGCATTTTTTCAGATTTTTCTTGTTTTAAAGTAGGAGTAACCGGAGAGATTAAGTGCAAGGTAAAGTGTTATGATTTTGGATGATGCTTTCGATAAAGGAGGATTTTAAATATATTTATTGTCCTTTATAAGCTCTGATTTTTTGCAAAGGTACTTTTAGCAAAAATGTACTTTTAAGAAAAAGTATATTAGTTTCAAACAGATTTTTAAAGGTACTTTTGCATAGGTAATTCTCTTAAATAGTGATTTATGGAAAGGCACTTTTAGCAAAAAGGTACTTGTCGAAAAAAATAATTAAAAAACAATTTCTTAAAAGTTACTTATTAGAAGTACTCGAACTAAAAACATTTTAAATTTAAGGAAAATTATTAAAAAAATTTTTTAAACTTGTTAAAAAACTGATTTTTTAAAAAAGTACTTTGTTAAAAAAGTACTTTTTGAAAAAGGTACTCTGCTAAAAAAGTACTTTTTGAAAAAGATACTTAATAAAAAAAAAGTACTTTTTGAAAAAGATACTTGATTAAAAAAAGTACTTTTTTAAAAAGATACTTTATTAAAAAAGTACTTTTAGAAAAAGATACTTTATTAGAAAAACTACTTTTTAAAAAAGATACTTTAATAAAAAAAGTACTTTTTGAAAAAGATACTTTATTAAAATAACCTTTTTGAAAAATGTACTTTGTTAAAAAAGTACTTTGTTAAAAAAGTCCAATAAGTACTTTTTGAAATAAGGTAAACAACTTCTTAAATTAAAATTTTTGATAGGTACTTTTGTAAAAATGTCTTTAAAATATCTACATACATTTTTGAAAATGTACTCTCTTTAAATTTTTTAAAGAAATTTATTATTCGACATATTGTCATAATTATATTTTAATTTGAAATTTATTTGCTGGTGGTTCAGCTTTGTCTATATGCATTACATTGCTTAGAAACTTATACAAAACCTAATTACTATGCTTATTTTTCTTTTGTGATTTTCAAAAATATTGTTATTTGTGAATTCTCAAATAGTTCTTGAAAGTCTGTGAATAAGATAAGAGGTTTGTGACTATTCAAAATGTGTAGTTGGAGTCTACTAATGATTTGTTACAGTAACAATGAAATGCATATAGACAAAGCTGAACCAACAGCAAATAAATTTAAAATTAATTTTTTTTAATTTGCCTAGCCTATTCTTTTTTAAATATGTGTAGTTTTGTAAATACTTTTTGATAAAACTACTAATTTGCTTTTTGAAAAACCTACTTTTGTAAAAAATAAGATTCTATTTTAAAAAGGCACTTTTAAATTGGTACAGTTTTAAAGATAGTTTTTGGAGTGCTCTTTAGCCAGATATTTTTAAAATTTATTTATTAAAAAGGTACTATTTCTTAAAAGGTTTCTTTTTTTAAAAAGTTCTCGTGTTAAATTTAGTTTTGTTTTAAAGGTATTGTTTAAGAAGGTTTTATTTTAAAAATGTACTTTTATGAAAAGGTACCTTTATAAAAAGGCACCTATTTAAAAAAGTACTTTTCTAAAAAGGTACTTTTATTAAAAAGTACTTTTTGAAAAAGATATTTTTATAAAAAGGTACTTTTCTAAAATGGTACTTTTATAAAAAAGTACTATTTTAAAGAGATACCTTTATAAAAAAAGGTCCTATTTTAAAAAGGTACCTAATCAAAAGGTACTTTTTTAAAAGGTACTTTTTGAAAATGTACTTTTACAAAATGGTACTTTTATGAAAAGGTACTTTTGCAAAAAGGTACTTTGTGAAAAAGATACATTTACAAAATGGTACTTTTACAAAAGGACATTTTTATAAAAAGATACTTTTATAAAAAGGTACTTTTATGAAAAGGTACTGTTATAAAAAGTATTTTTATAAAAAGGTACTTTCATGAAAAGGTACTGTTATAAAATATATACTTTTTTTAAATTAACACTTAATAAGTTACGTTTTTCAAAATGAATTCATTAAAAAACCAATTTTTTACAGTAATTTTTAAAAAAAGTATTTTTAATTTAAATTCTCAGATACATACTCTTTAAAAAATGATTTTTACTCCAAATGATACTTTGCACACTTCAATTCCGAAGACTTGACACTGATATAACTTGCTGCACTGGCCACTTTACATTTGAGTACGTCTATGGTTCATCGGGCATGGATGGGAGTTCGTGCTTTCTTTCTAAAAAAAGTGTGTTCTTAAATTTTTTTTATGTAGACCATTTGTTGATTTCTTACCAAGTGATCACCAGCAAAATTATTTTCCACTGAAATCATTAGTTTTATTTAACCAGCCCGTAAATAAAACACTTAACTAAATACTCTTATGTATTTGAAATATTTTTGCAATTTCGTGTGATAAAAATAACTATTTGAACACACATACATACATACATACACGTAAATACATAATTGTCCTGTAAAATAATAAATTAAGATTGTCTACTTACACTTACAACTAAATAGCAAATATTTTGGTTGGCGTCCGTTTTTTTTGTTTGGCTTTTCGTGTGTGTGTGTGTGATGGGGTTTGTTTAACAACTATGTACTCAGCTTAATTTGTTGAGAGTCTTTTTCCTAGCAATTAGGTGTGTGTGTGTGTGTGTTTGAGTGTTGCTATTTGGCTTTTTCTTTCTTCCTCTCTGCAACTTGAGAGTGTTTTTTTCATTTTTCGCTATTTCGTTGTTTTCCCAGCGTCAACAGGAAGTATTTTATAAATCATTCCTATTAGTAGAAACGAAAAAATTGCTAAATTTCAGTTTATCACACTTGATATCATCACACACTTGTACACACAATAAAAAAAGTAAAAATTTGTCGCTAAAAGCATTCAACATGCCACAAGGCAGGGGAGCAAAAAAAAAACGCCGAACAACAAAGATGTTAAAAATTTAAACGAATTTCCTACACCGCCAACCGTAGTGTAAATTTATAAGAGACTTAAACACCAGATTATTTCACAATCAAAATTTTCATTTCATCGAAAATTAAAAGACGTCACTTTAAATCCTATTTAATACTTTTTGTGAAATTCATAGGAGTGAGGTTAAACAAAGAAATGGGCTGATATATTGAATTAATTTAAATTTCTCATCTTTATATTCTTTATACATACATACGAGTAGGTACATGTTTGCTAATATCTTGATTACTTGATTGCATCATGGGATTACTTTGTTAAAATTATCTCTAAAGTCACTTCAAATAAAATTTGATTGATTTAAAATTGCTCTGCCACAATTTATACATACTCGTAAATACAAAAAAAAATAGTTTGTAAGTAAGAATTGAATTTGCCACTTCGCACAATTATAAAAATTTTTTTAATACACTTCACTGACAATATTGTAAGATGCGACAACCTTTACAGCTTGGCCCACGATGTCGACAGAAAGAAAATTTATTTTTGTAATCGAAAGGACGTTTTCTAGCGACATCGTGGTGCAGGGCTCTTAGATTCAGTAAAATAAAAGATTAATTATAATATAAGAACAACCGAAAATTCCACAGTATTTCTTGCGCGGGATATATCTCATTAGTAGTGTGGCAGTGTGCTTTCCCGCACATAGCTGGCAATTAAGCCATATTTGTGCATGAATTGCAAGAATTTTTAAACTTTATTAAATCTTTCGTTTTAATATTATTCAATGAAATATCAAACATTTGCTGCTTAACTTTTTTTCTTGCAATTAATTGCAACACGCTGATGCTGCATCCAGCAATAGCTTTAAATCCGCCTTAGGAAATATATGTGTTAACATTAATTTTAGGCCAAGTACGTGTATGTTGTCACATTAAAGAAATAAATTTTCTTGTGTAAGTATTTATTTGCTGCTGCTGTTGTTCGATGTTAATTCTTCAGGTGATTGATTTGTGGAAACAATGGCCGCCAGCGAATTCATACTGTGGTTGTGCACAACACATTTATGCAACCACACACAAAATATGTTTATTTATATCCAGTATATTATTAAAGTAAGAACCCTGTAGGAAGTGGCTATAGTAAAATAGTACAGATTCACTTTTCACTTTTTCAATAGTACTCATGGCCGTAGAAAGACGAGAATTGATCCCTGGAATTTTTAAAGATAGCCTGTAATTAATTATTTTAAAATTACTCAAGAAAATCATGAGTATTAAGGGGTCTCTCGAGGTGAATCGGCGCCAAAGAAAGCCAACATGGTGTTATATAAATTCAATAAAGTGCAATCGTGACCCGCACACGCACACGCACACTGTATTTGTAATACTTTACAAACTTTAGCCTATATAATCAAATATCTTACATGTACCTGGATTCAGTAATTTTTATTACGATAATCTTATCGCTATAATAAATATAACGAAAATTTGTCGACTTTGCTATTCAGTAACATATTTTAGCGATGTTCGCTGTCGGTTGGAGAAAATAAAATTAAGTCACAAGATCTTTTGGTTTTCGCTTATTTTCATATTTTCCATACCAGAGATAGCAGATAATATTGAATTAAATGGGTGAGCTGGAGACCATCGCAAAAAATAATCACATTATCATTACCGTAAGCTAATAAATATGTCGATAAGCATTACGATTTTCGTTTCGCAAAATGTTACAGAATCCCGGTACTGATGACATTAGACATTAAAAAAAAATAACGTACCCGGTAACATTTTTTCGGCTTTTGGCGATTTTTTTAGTTTTGCAGCTTTTTTTATTTATGGGGCTTATTTTTCTTTCTGGTTTTAAGTTTTTTGGTGTTGGTGTTAGTGTTGGGGTTTTTTATTTCTGGCGATTTTTTTCGGTTTTAAGCGATTCATTTTAGTTTTAGAGATTTTTTCCGGTTGTGGCGATTTTTTTAGTTTAGGCGATTTTTTCTGGTTTTTGGCGATTTTTTTAGTTTTGCCTTTTTTTCTCATTTTGGTGATTTATTTTATTATTATTATTATGATTATTTTTTTTAGTTTTGGCGTTTTTTTATTTTGGCAATTTTTCGGTTTTTGGCAATTTTTTAGCTTTAACGATTATTGTCAATTTTTGGCGATTTTTTAGGTTGGTGATTTTTTTTTAATTTTGGCGGGTTTTTTCATTCTAGCGATTTTTCGGTTTTTGCTGATTTATTTTAGTTGTAGCGATTTTTGTAGTTTGGTGCTTTTTCCTCTAGCAATTTTTTCAGTTCTTAGCGATTTTTTTAGATTTGGCCAGCATTTTAAAATTTTCCGATTTTTCGCTTTTTTAGTTTTGGCGATTTTTTCGGTTTTTGGCATTTTTTAGCTTTAGCGATTTTTTTAGTTTTGTCGATTTTTTTTCGGTTGGCGACAGTTTTTAGTTGAGGCGTTTTTTTCATTGTGGCGATTTTTTCTTTTTTTGGCTTTTTATTTTAGTTTTATAGATTTTTTCCGGTTTTTAGCAATTTTTTTAGTTTTGACGTTTTTTTTTCATTTTGGCGGTTTTTTTTGGTTTTTAGTGATTTTTTATTTTTAGTTTTATAGATTTTTTTAGTTTGGCGTTATTTTTCCTTTTTGGCGATTTTTTCGGTTCTTGGCGATTTTTTTCGATTTGGCAATTTTTTTTAATTTTTCGGTTTTTTTGATTATGGCGTTTTTTTAATTTTGGCGATTTTTTCGGTTTTTGGCAATTATTTAGCTTTATCTATTTTTGTCGATCTATGGCGATTTTTTTTAGGTTGGCGATATTTTTTAGTTTAGGCAGTCTTATTTCTTTGTGGCGATTTTTTCGGTTTTTGGCGTTTGTTCGTTAGCTTTAGCGATTTTTGGCAATATTTTTAGTTTTGCGAATTTTTTAGGTTGGCAACTTTTTAGTTTTGGTGTTTTTTTTCATTGTGGCGATTTTTTCGGTTTTTTACTGTTGATTTCGGTTTTATAGATTTTTCCAGTTTGGCGCTTTTTTTCTTTTTTGCGTTTTTTTTCGGTTCTTGGTGAATTTTTTTCGGCTTGGCGATTTTTTAATTTTAGGATTTCTTACGGTTCTCGTCACAGACAGACACCGTAGCGAAAACACTTTTTTGTATACTGAACCCTAATAATATTGATGATATTTAAATGTCAAACAAGTATGTGACTCTGCCTTAAAAATTCATTATGCCTTTTAAATTTAACTTTTAACTTTTCTCTGACAACCCTTGTCTACTTCATTTATATTTTTTTTATCTCGTAGAGTTTTTTTGTTTACATTTGTATGTCTATTGGTATTTCCGTCTCTGTAATACAGCTTCTCTTTGTATGTGTTAATATCTGGCTGCTGGCCAGTGTAGACGGAAAATTCCACCAGTATCATGTAAATGTGTGGCATGTCTATAGAAGCGATTTTTTATTTTTTTTGTCTTTATCGTCAGTCTGGCATGATGGAAATGCGCCACAGCTTTAAGAGTGATAAAAAAATAATAAAAAAAAATGGAAATAAATCAAGCAAAAAAAAAGTGGTTTAAAAATCAACGTCATTGTGCGTGCATATGATACATTTGTTTTTTTTTTCTTTCTTTCTTTCTTTGTTGGTCCCTGAATATGGTTCATTCGCCCCACTACACGACGATCACACTTAATTTAACAATTTTGCTTTTTATGCTGGTATTTTTTTAATTTGTTAAAGGCGAAAAGTTAAAGTGTGGAATAAACCCGAAATTCACTGCAGTTAAAAGTGTGTTTTTTTATATGTGTGTGGATTAACTTGTTACTGAGCTGATGCACACACATACACACATACGAACATATTTGCAAGTGTTAACTAGAGTGTGTTTGTGTGTGTGTGAATGTGCTTTTTGGACTTAATTGTTAAGTAAACGAATTTCTTTTTGCTCTTGGCACATTGTTGGACCTTTTAAAGCTGACAGAGTTTTATTATTATTTAAAATGGATATTGTGTAAAATGTTTAATATTGTTTTCAATTTCAGCAAAGTGATTTATTAGGTTTGAATTCTTTGTAACTTTTTAAATATGACATTATTATAAAAACAAATTAAATTCAGTATTATTGAGGAATTTTTGCTTTATTAGCTTTGAAAATTTTTATCCTGCAAGTGGTGGACATTTTATGCTTCCCCCATACCTGCTCTTTTAATGTATTTTCCATAACTTTTTCGCAAAATACCGGGTGACATGAGCGTGACATCTTTTGCTGGTTTTTTTCGCAAAATACCGGGTGACATGAGCGTGACATCTTTTGCTGGTTTTTTTCGCAAAATGTGGGGTGACATGGGCATGATTTCTTTTCAAATGTTGGTTTTTATTTGGTAAATGGTTCTTGGCGAACATTGTGTTGAACATCTGCTTGTTGATGTTGTGGCACTATGCTGTACGCTCGCCCTGTACACGTTCAGTATTTTTAGTAGGATTCACAATACACGGTGTGTGATTTTTTTTTGTCAATTTGTTGAGTAGCAGTATTTTGGTATTTTTTAAATGCACATAATGCACTTTTTAACCGACTTCAAAAAAAGGAGGAGGTTATCAATTCGTCCGTACTTTTTTTTGACATTGTTACTTCATAATTTGGTACATTTTAGACCGATTTTAAAATATATTTTTTTTTTGTCTGAGAGGGTATAGATTTCCATTGGGCGAGACTACGCCCATTAAAATTTATTATTATATTTCACTTGGTTCTACTTAACCAATTTTTATGAAACTTGCCACAAATCCGTGAGCACTAAAATAGACACAATCTTGCATTTAAAAAATGGATGGAGTCACGCCCCCAAAAATTTGATTTATTATTTGATTTACCTGTTTAAAAATAAAAATTTAACACACACCCTGAGCTCTGAAAAATACACAGTCTTGCACTTCAAAAAATAGGTGGAGACACGCCCATTTAAATTAAATTTTATATTTCACATACATATGGGTAATTCCAGAAAAACGTCAACCAAAAAAAATTTTTTTTTGCTCGAATATTTTTGTTTTGTTTTAAATAATAAAGCATAAAGTTCTATACTTTACAAATGTAAAAGAGTTTTTAATTTGTGAAATTTTTTTTAGCAAAATATGGGACTTTTAAGAGAAATGTTTTCTTTGCTGAATTTGTTTTTTAGCGATTATTTAAAGTAATTTGTATTATTTTTCTTTTTTTGTAATTTCCAAATTTCCTACCAACAACAACCCACGCATTAGCATTAGAAAAAAAAGAAGACTGGAGATCTAATAAGGGAAGTTGTTTGAGGTTGCTTCCACATATACCTTAATGTCGCATACGTCGCATAAAATCAATATTTATTAACTTGTTTCAGTAGTAAAAATAAGCGTTTGTTATCGTTTTATTACTTTTTTTATTAAAGTTCAATCAATATTAGAAAGGATACTGCGTTTAATTCTCATGGGAAAAAATGTCGCGTCCGTATTTGTACTTTAACCATTTAAAAAAAATAATAAAACAAAATTTTCATGTTTCCTAAATCTACACATAAAAGATCTTCTTTCACCTTCTTTTCTAAATTTACAAAAAAAATCTTTATAAAATTTCGCTGAAATTTTATAAGTGCACAAAAATAACTCCTGTTTTTTTGCGCGTCCGTTTCTTGCTGACATTTGCTTATATCTTTTTACTATGTTATTGATATCGCCCAGAATTTTTTCTTAAATATACTACTCCTTAAGTGCTTTAAAACACTTAAGATATATATTGGATTTTTCCATTCCTTTCTTGTTTTTTGCTCAAATAAATAATTGCCCATATGTACTTCTTCTTAAGCAATAGATTTTCAAAATTTTTGTTTTCTTTAAAAGACTTTACTTCAAGTTTGGTCCCATAATTTTTTTTTCGAAAATGTTCTATCAAATCTTTGCATTGAAGTCGGCTTTTTGCAGGATTATTCTAATTTCAGATGCGTGCTGCGGAACCTTAAGTTAAAGTTAAGTTTCCTTAAAAGTTCCTGATTAGTGTAAACTGGCTGATAAATCCAGCAAATATTAATGTTCCCAGTTGCTTTCAGCCATCTTTTATTGCCCTTATGACAGTTATGTTGTAGGGTCCATTTTTTCAATATTAAAATAAGTAAATTTTTAGTTTTATTATAAACATGTAAATGCTTTTAGTTTAACAAAAAAAAAAATGCACTCAAATTTGTTTTTATCCTTTTTTTTCTTTTAATCTACAGTGCAAAATTGTTATTGCAGGTTTCAACGGAAAAGTTTTACATTTGCTAAAGTATTTCAAAAAAAATAAACTAGACATTCTGCCGGGACAAGATATTATTGTTTCAACTGAAACTTTGTTTTATTTATTTATTTTTTTTAAAGGTGGCAAAAAAGAATTCAAACTTTTGACCTGCATAAAAAAAAGAGAAACAAAAAAGTGAAATACAATTTATTACTGCCTGTTGATATTTCAAATAAATGTTGCACTAAAAACACCAAACTTAAATTCCTTTATTGTTGACAGTCAATTGGTTGGAACACTTGCAACAAGTATTATAACAATATCACTAAATATAATTGATGAACTTTTTAAGTAATGTTTCGGTTTCGTATTTCGTGAATTTTTTGTAAAGTTTATAGAGTGGACTTATATTTAAAAATTAATAAATTTTAAAGGATGTTTAGGCTACTCGGACTCACTCGAGCAAAGATTCCGAGACGTGCGCAGGATTCATCCAGAAGCAAGGCAATTTTTTTTATTTGTTATTTCGTGAGTATTTTTTCCCTCGAAATATTTCCCTTTTCCCTAAAGTTGCAATCGTGAATTATTTCCACAAGAAAAAACTCTCATGTCCAAAAAAATATGGCATCACCGAGTTTTTTCCCAAAAATGTGTGTGTTTTTTCACAAACGTTTTGCTTGGGAATAAAAAATAAATTCAGTAAGTGCGACTTTGAGAGATATGTTATTCAATACGAACTTTAGCCTATATAAAAAATAGTTTTTTAATTTTGGCGATTTTTTCGGTTTTTGGGTTTTTTTCGGCTTTAAGCGTTTTTTTAGCTTTGGAGTTTTTTGCGTTTATTGGCGCTTTTTTAGTTTTGGCACTTTTTTCTCGTTTTGCCGATTTTTTTTTTTGGTTGTTGACGTTTTTTTAATATTGGCGATTTTTTTAATTTTGGGGATTTTTTCGGTTTTTTATTTTGGCAATTTTTTTAGTTTTGAAACTTTTTCTCGTTTTGACAATTTTTTAGGTTTTTTGATTTTTTTTTAATATTGACAATTTTTTCGTTATGGCGATTTTTTTAATTTTTTGCGATTTTTTTTCATTTAGGCGATTTTTTTAGCTGTGTCAAATTTTCGGTTTCTGACGTTTTTTAATTTTGGCGACATTTTTCATTTAGGCGATTTTTTAGTTTTGACACTTTTTTTTCTCATTTTGGCGATTTTGTCCGGTTTTTGGCGATTTTTTTCATATTGGCGATTTTTTTTCACATAAACAATTATTTTAGTTTTGGCGCATTTTTCGCGTTTTGGCGATTTTTTTTCGGGTTTTGGCGTTTATTGCAATTTGGCGATTTTTTTCATTTGTGCGATTTTTTCGAAATTGGTGATTTATTTTAGTGTTAGAAATTTTTTTTAATTTTGACGATTTTTTTCGTTGTTGGCGATTTTTTTTTAAATTTTTGGCGATTGTTTTTTGGTTTGGCGATTTTATAATTTTCGGATTTTTTAGTATGGTTTTTGAAATTTTCAAGAGTTTACCTCTTACGGTTTCCAAAATTGCATTAACTGATGGACCACCCTTTAATTTAAATTTTATTAAATTTTAGTGTTAATTGTTGTAGTCTATATAAAAATTCACTAATTTTACAACTTTCAAGTGCCAATATACATATGTACATATGTACATACAATTGTAGTGTCCTGACCATTATAAGACCTTTCAAGACATGAGATATTTTTCAAATACTTTACTACAGCGAAATATTATAAAACAAACACTAAATAACTGTGTTGGCAAGACATTTATTTCAGTTGTTTGTCTTGCCAATAGTGTTGTTTAGCGTTTGTATTAGAATATTTCGCTGTAGTAAAACATTTGAAAAATCTCTCATGTCTTGAAATGTTATATAAATGGTCTTAAGCAGGACTTTAATGCCAATTTGTTGTTCATGGTAATAAAAAAATTATTCCCTAGAATTTATTCCCTTGAAAATTATAAAATAAAATTCATCAATTCACAATAGCATGTTAGATTCACTACAGATGTTTATTTTGTTTTTCATGGGAATGAAAATATTATTCCCAATAATTTATTACCTTGAGACTCGCCATTAAGATGAATTAGAAGAACAATGTGGTATCATCCTCTTGAAAAAAAAATTACTTCTTACAATTGAATTCACAGGCTCAACTAGAAATTTTGTTAAAATTCTTTAGCACTCGTGCTGCAAGTTTCGAAAAATAAAAGAGCAAACTCTTAAGCCAACTAATTAGCTTAACAAAATTTATAAAACTTTAAATTAGTTTTATAATTTTCAATCACTACAAACTTTATATGATTAAAAAAAACAATGAAAATTGCAGAAGAGCTCTTCACGTTGTAATTTTAATTCAATCAATAAAAAAAAACCTCAAACCAGGAGTAGTGAATAAAAAAAATGTACTACCTTGCTCACACTTTGGCCTAACTATAAGTTTAAAGTAGTTGCAGTACACCAGCAACTTAAATTTCAATTGAACCCCATGGCATTTCCAAATTTCCAAACAGAAACCAACTAATTTCCCTCCTTTGCTTAGATGTGTGCGTTGGATGGGTGAGTGGGGGAGTGGGTGGGTGTTGCATAATTTAAGCAATTAAACAAAACTACAAGAGCTACAAATAAACGGCAACAACACCAATAATGAAATCATGCAAATCTTAGTGATGTTGTGAGGGAAGCAGAACGAGCAAGCAGAATTTTTGCACAAACAGGAAGGAAACAAGGGAATTCGCACAAACACACGCACACACAAATTCTAACATAATTGTAGAGTTGCATGAGTTGCGTACATATACAAACTTGGCTTTGCATTCCTCCTCTGAGTAATTTTTAGACAAAAACATTATTTCAAAATAATAAACTCCTAAATTGACTCCAACAGCGCGTTTATTATTTGAATTTTATTTTCCAGTTTATTTCAACGAAATGTGTTTCCAATTAATTTCTTTCTCTCTTTTTTATTTTAAATTTTATCTTGCCGGTATTTGCACAATTACGAGCATTTAAATGTTTCTTTCTCTCCAATGAAATTCTATTCTGTTTTTAATTTTCAGCCAAATGGACAATCAGCGTAAAAATCTATTGGAAGCATTGACCAAAAAGGGTATTGCTGCTGCTAAATTATGTGTATTGGACAACAATATTAAAGATCGTTTGGAGGATATTGATGGCTTGTACACAGAAATCATTAAATTTGTGGATGCCAGCGATACGAAGGTAAGTTTGAACACATTATTTTGGTTATTGTTTTTCCATTTATGTACATAAAATTTCTGTAATGCATAATTTTGTTTATTTATTTATGTACACATGCAATTTGGTGGTTTCGAAGTTGGCGGGTGAGCGGGCGGGCGTGTTTTTGGTGTTTTATGTGTTTTTTTTTTGTTCGACCTAAATTGTAGCGCTTAGTTGTGCTTATAAAAAAACTGAACAAGAAAATTATATAAATTTTACATAAAAATTGTTTAAAGTGGAAAATCCTAATTACAGGGTGTTTCAATCAATTGTTGCATTTTGAATAGCCCAACATTTTAACAATTTTACATGACACATGCTGTAACAAAAATAAAAATGGAACAATAACTTGCCCAGAACAGTATCAGTCAAGTCAAGACTGGTTATTTTATCGGTAGCCATGCAGGACATATTCATCATTGTGCAGAAGAATGTTTCAATCACTATCACAATCACGGAAAAATTAAAAATGTCGTGTTAATTTTTGTGTACGTGTAATGTTGCATCTTTCTTTTAACTAATGAATTCCGTTGGCTATATATAACGAATTTTCGAGATGATTTCGCTCAAAAATACTCCGTTTTTTATATATACGGCCAGGTTCTGAAAACCATTTCGTTTTGAAACCGACAAATTTCAGGAAAAACAAATCAACAAGAAAGCCCACTTATTGCAGCTTTTTATTTGGTTTTATAAGATTTCATATGCTTGAGATATTTAATCCGAACTTAATTTCGAATGCACTAAATTATCTGATAAAGAAAACACTGTTTTCCTTTTTTGAAACTTTGCGATTTTAAAACGAAATGGTTTTCAGAACCAGGCCGCCGTATCGTAAAGATTGATAAAGAAAAATTTTACAAAAAAGTTGATAAATCAGTATTAAGAAATACAAGCGCTTGAAGAGATATGGCAACCCTAACTTTTCGACGAACATCTACAAAATCACTATTGTGAATAGCTATTAAGGGAAATTTGGTTCTCTATTTTGCAACTACAAAACAGTAGGAGAAAAATATTCAGTCGAAATGTAAGCAGTAAATAAATAGAAAGATATAAATAAAATATCTTTAAAAATAAACAAAATATTATATTTTATGCACACTGCGCGTGTTATGAGCAACAAAAATCTATTTGCACGCCTTGTAAGCTTGATGGAAGCAAACTCGGACATTGCGAAGGAACTCTGCTCAAAAGTGGTTGGCAAAAAAAAATTTTACTATTATAAGATAGAGTTGAGTAGTTTAGATCCTGTTGAATGACATTTTCTATTAATTTTTAAATGAATCCTGCGCACAGTGCATTTTAATTTTGTAATTTTTCCCCCTTGAAATGCATATTCACAATTGCGAATATCTACTTAATCATTCACAACTTTATCAACTGATTTTCGAAATAATCGTAACTATTTCAACCTTAGTTGACAAACTTTTGCACTTTTCAATTAGTCGATGTTTGCTATTCATAATAAACCTAATCAAAATGAAATCTCTTAATGGAACACCCGTTAGTAGAGCATTAGTAGTGTTTATTATGCAAATATTGCAGTGCACTTAAATACACAAATGCAAATAACTAATTTCGAACAAACACAAAAAAAAAACAAACTAGAGAATCCCAAGGGCTCTCAGAAATTGTATACCAAATAAAATTGTAGTTTAAATTTATTTCACTCAAACGAGTGTGTAACAGCATAATAAAAATTCTTCTTCCTGTTACTGCATTTGAAAAAAAACTGATATTTAGCATAGTTTTAATTAAAGGCGTGCAAAAAAATTAAAAATTAAAATCAATAAACTTTTCAGTAAATATGGGAAATTCGAATAATTTCCCATGATATCACATATGAAGGCCTGCTATTGCAATACAATTCAGTTTTTTCTTTTCTTCTTAAGTTTATAGCAGCAAGTAAAGCAGTATGGAATGATGCTAAAGGCCGTGATACACTATCCTACAAAGTCGTGCGATCTACGAAAAAGTACATCCCTGGTATGATGGTGTTTATGAAAATTTTCAAAAGACAATAACAAGTCAGCACACCAGGGTTGTAGTTTTTCGTAGATCGCACGACTTTGTATGATAGTGTATCAAGGCCTTAATTATTCAGTGCGTGACTTTTTAAAAGATTTTCCATCATTTATTAAACTGCTTGACAAAAGTTAAAGTTTGAGCCCAATTACACTGTAGTCTACAATCGAACTTTTTCCAAAAATAATAAGGCTCAAACGGCAGATTCCTGTAAAACAGTTAAAGACTTACTAAAACTGTAACATAATTTTACAACTTTAACAGGCTTATTATGAAGGGCTGGTTTAAAAGTGCAAAAATTAGTCAACTAAGTTTGAAATAGTTATTTCAAAAACCAGTTGATCAAGTTGTGAATGATTAAGTAGGTATTCGCAATTGTGAATTATGCATTTGAAGGGAGGAAAATATAACAGCTGACAAATGACAAAAACAAGATGCAGTGAATGTGCTGAATTCGTTAAAAAATTAGTCGAAAATTTCATTTAAGTGGACCTAAAACTATTTAACTCCGTGGCATATTTCTCCCATTTTTCCACCAACCACTTTTGAGCAAAGTCCCTTTGCAATGTCTGGGTTTGCTTCAATCAAGCTTACAAGCCTTGCAATTTGCTTTTTGTTGCTTATAGTATGTGCCCTGTGCAAAAAATATATAATTTTGTTTACTTTTTAACGATATTTATTTATATATTTCTATTTATTTACTGCTTACATCTTTCGGGGGAATATTCTTCTACTATTTTGTAGTTGCAAAAAAGAGAATTAAATTTCCCTTAATAGCTATTCACAATAGTGATTTTGTAGTTGCTTGCACTGTTGCGATTTGTGGTACAATTGTACTAAAGTTGGTACAATTACATTTGCATTGGTACACTGGTACACTTTATAGTTTTTGCTTTGCATTACAGTAATAATAATTTCACCTTACATAGTTGCTTAAGACCGAGATCCTACTATCGGCACAGTGTACCGATTTTCGTCGGTTTACTGAAAAAAAGTCATAAGAAATAAGCTAAATTGGCCTTATTTCTAAACTAATTGAAATATGAGGACATAATTGCGCCACACTGTATTGGTAATAAAGTTATATAGACTTATTTCACAATTAATTGAGAAATAAAACCGTATTGGCTTATTACTTACGACTTTGTTGCGGTAAGCCAAGGAAAATCGGTACATTGTGCCGATAGTGGGATCTCGGCTTAACACTGATCATAAGTACTAAAACTTGCAACATTGGTAGTTAATGCTCATGTTTTTCATTTGTTTTGGTAGCACTTGTCCCAGTTCTTTATGGTTGGTACAGACTTAGGAACGTGTTTATGCAACTAGACAGGTTGCATTGTCAGTCGCAGAGTGTGTAGTCTTGTTTGTAGTTGCGTTCGAAATTGCATTCGAAGTTTCGAAAATATCAAAATGATTTTATCTTTATAGGTCGCATATTAGGTTGCATTGTCTGTGTCAAAGTATGCAGCATGTGTTATAAACGTGTTGCGAAAACACTTTGCAAAGCTTGTACCACCTATTACTCGCAGTTAATTTCTTTATGTTTTTGTTTTCAATAATTGAAAAATAGTTATGAATTCTTATTATGTATGCTTAGTTAGGAAATGGTTACATTTTGGTACAATTGATGTTTATTTGGTACAATTTTACCATTTTCATGGTACAATTTAAGAATAGCTATTTCGCAACACTGGTTGCTTGTTGAAAAGTTAGGGTTGCTACCTCTTTTCAACAGCTGACATTTCGTAATACTGATTTATTATCAACTTTTTTGTAAAAATTTCTTTTATCAACCGCTAGCTTGTACATCTAGGGCACTTTGTTTCGTGTAGAAGAAAAGCATGCTTGTTGAGTCTGCATATCATTCTCTTCATAAAAAATGAGTAGAAGCAGAATGATGAAATTTATAAAATATATTAATCTGCAAAACAATAACTTCACTGTGTGGACACTTCTGCAATTTCCATAGAAGATCTAAAAATCTTCCTCTGCAGATGTTTCATAGTGTGAACGAGAACTTTATCTATCTACCTCTTGCCAAATACTGTTGATTCAGCACATTTGCCATTTCTCCCTTATTGAATTCATTAACTTCTTCATTTTGAAATATTGGTTAAATTAAGTTCCCATTTGTTTGAAATATTGTTTGTAATCTTTTGTACTTTTGAGGTATTTTTTTTTCTTTCATTCTAAATGCAAATTTGCAGAGTGAGTGCACTTGTATTTATTAGTTGGCCATTTGTAATTTTCAAAATGAAATTGATGCATTTTGTTGTTTCAAAGGAAAAATTAATTACATATCGTCAGGTGAAATGCGAAACCGAAAAACTGCGAAACTAAAAAAAACGCAAACATCGAAACACATGCCAATGAAAATGAGCCGAATTAAAAATTAAAATAATAAAAACTTTACTGCTGTCACTTTAATAATTTTTTTTAATTTTTTTTTTGTTTCCTATAAAGTTTTAAAAAGTGCAGTTACGTGATTTTGCATTTCAGCTAACAATTTGTTTAGGCTGATAAAAGAAATTTTTTACAAAAAAGGTGATAAATCAGCAGGGGGCAAATTACGGCATTCGATACGGTTCGAAATTTTAAAATGTTTCCATATAAACTCTATTGAAATATTTCGTAATTTCGTGCGATAACGAGTGCCGTAATTTGCCTCCCGTATATCGAAATGTCAACGGTTGAAAAAAGGTAGCAACACTTACCTTTCAACGAGCAACTACAAAATCACTATTGTGATTAGCTATTAAAGGAAATTTTGGTTCTCTTTTTTGCAACGACAAAATAGGAGAAAAATATTCATTCGAAATGTGAGTAATAAATAAATAAATAAATGTGCCCTTAATTATGAAAGTGGTCTAAGTCATATATTTGTGCCCTTAATTATGAAAGTGGTCAAAGTCATGTGCATTTTTGCTTCAAAATATCAAATTAATCCTTAAAAAAATTTAATAAATATTTAAAAAATTGTAACTATACCTATATAAATCGATACTAGCACAACTCTTAATTTAAATGTTGCACAATATAAAATTATTTTTAAGTTTGTTCAAATGTAATCTACTAAATATCTCGACAACAGAAATATATGACTTAGACCACTTTCATAATTAAGGGCACATTTATGTTGTCGAGATATTTAGTAGATTACATTTGAACAAATTAAAAAATATTTGAATTTAGCGTTGTACTAGTCTCGATTTATATAAATTTATTTAGGGTCTAATTATGTAAAACGCAACGTTTAGCGTTGACAAATTTTCTATGTATTTTGTTTTTGTAATTGAAATTTTTTCCATATAAAATTTGTCAACACTTGGCGTTGCGTTTTACAAAATTATGCCCTTAATATTTATTAAAGTTTTTTAAAGATTTATATGATATATTGAAGCATAAATGCACATGACTTAATAATTAAGGTCACAAATAAGTATCATTAAAAATAAACAAAACAGTTGATTTTATGCACAGGGCGCATGTTATGATTAATTTTCCAGCTGTTATTTTTCTCCCTTTAAATGCATATTCACAATTGCGAATATCTTCTTAATCATTCACATCTTTATCAATGGGCTTACGTAATAAATAATTCAATCTTATGCCGAGTCACACACTATGACATGTTGTGACATCGCAATAGCTTATACTGTTGGCAACGTTTGTCATATCCAATATTTTTTCGCTGTGTGGCATTGCTTTCCATATAAAAAGAATAATGGGAACGGTGTTGCACACATTTTGAAGATGAGAACAGAAATGCCACATGTGTACTCGGCATTAGTTGTCAAATTCTGGCACCTTTCAACCAGTTGATGGTTGCTGTTCATAATAAACCTGACTGTTTCATATTTGTAAGAACAAAAAAAAAAATTTTTTCTTGTTTTCAACTTTTTATTTCGTTTGTATAAGCCACAATATTTAATTTGGGAATAAGCAGTAAATAAAATTACTGAATGAAGAGTTTCAACTGAGTTTTGTAAAATTAAAAGTCCCATAATTTTAAATGTCAATAGTTCCATCCCTGTATGGTGCGAGAGGTGAAGTCACATCAATTTTGCAACATTATCCTGCCTGTTCTGTAAATCGAGTCGATTTAAAAACGAATTTTTCAGACTTTTTTGTAGTTTTCTATTTTTCAGAGCTTGAAATATCATATTTAAAATAATTTCGAATGTATGATTTAAAACACATCAATAGGGCCATTATTTGCGAGTATTTTTGGAAAAGGAGAAATTTACTCGTATTCGGTTTACAGAAAAAGACCGATTCTCTTTAATTTTAGAGTGAATTTGTTTTAAAATCAAATATGGTCCTTCGAGCAATAGAGTGTTATAGTTAATTATATTAAAACTTAAATCAATTTAACCAACTTGTAATTGGTCGACTAAATGTATTTCATTTCAAGTGTGACTGACATTATTCTTACAAATGCAAAATCAACTTTCACTTTCAAAACATTAGCCTTAATTGTAAGTTTCTTAATGTCTCCATTTCAAATAGAGAAACAAATTTGTTTTGAATTTTCCACCCCTCTCCCCAAAACAAAGTCCAATGTCTTCTTAAGTACTATTTAAAGTAAACATTCTTAATTGAGGTGCTTATTTGCTGGCAGCAATTAAATTTTAACAGACATTCAGACAGACAGTAAAGCAGACAAAAAGACAATTGAAAATAGTTAATTGCATAAGCTCACCTCCTGTGGCACTATAAATGCATACATACATACAGACAGACAGATAGACATTTATTTGTACTCGTATGTATGATATGCCACTATTGTTTTATATGTGTGTAGCACCTACAATTAGAAAAAGAAAAGAAATCTATTTCAGAGCATTTATTTACTGGCTTGGCTTTCAAATCTCAGTGTGTCACTTGGTGACATAAAAATTGCACAAATAATGCACGCACACACTCACGTGCAATTGCACATGGACTTTAGTAAATAAAAGCTATAGAACATTAGAAACAGTTAAAAAAAGTACATATGAAAAAACAACAATATATAAAACAAACAAAAAATTAAAGTAAAATGCATTTAATAGGAGTAACGTTAAAAACCCTGCATTTCAGAAAATCTCTGGCAAATATTCACCTTAAATAAAATGCTTTTTGGGCAAATGTTTTCCATACATAAAAACATTTGTCAACAATAAGAAGGATGGAAATATATTATTAGCTAAAGAACATAATACACAAGCAAGCACACAAACATACCAGACGATTTGGAACAATCACAATGAGTGAAATTCACAATGAGTGAAATTCACAATGAGTGAAATTCACAATAGCTATATTAGCTATTCGTTCGAAAGTTGCTCATAATATGTTAATCAATATTATTTTTAACCGACTTCCTCTTTATTTTTTTTACTTTATATTTCCGCCATTTTTAGATCAATCTTAAAATTGTTAATGCTCTAATAATCAGCAATTTAAATTTAAAATTTGTTAACGCACTAATAATCCCAAAATTATTATTTTACTTATTCAGTAAAATATTTTTTTTTTAATAAAATACATTGAATTGGGATTATTAGTGCGTTAACAAGTTTTAAACTTAAATTGTAAAAATTCCCAATAAAAAACAGTAATTATTAATTTGACTGCACCCGGTCAAAAAAATACTTGTGTGGCAACACTCTATTCTTGAAATAGTTGTTGTTGTTATTTACATTTATTTTCTTTTTACATACTCTTTATATCTACAATTTGAAGCTGAAAAAAAGTCAGCCAATGTAGTAATGGTAAAGTAAGAAAATAAAAAATATGTTGATTATTGAGTTCTTGCTTCAACTTTGTTATTTGTTGTTGAGCTTCTCATTTGTTTAAATGAAAGTTTATAATATAATAACTCTAGTTGTTCTAAGAAGCTTTGTGTAAAGGTGCCCTGATGATCTGCATTAGCAACAGTGAAATGCGCATAGGATCCAGCTAAACCCCTCAATAATCAATTTCAATGTATTTTATTAAAAAAATATTTTACTGAATAATACCTGATTTACATTAAGCATTTTTTCATGAAATTTCAGGAATTTTGTTGCACGCAACTTTTTCTATTTGCTAATTGTAGCGATATTAAAGATAATTTTATTAAAAAAATGACGTAGAATGATTCTCTGATGCATTTTGGGCAACGCTTTTGATATAAATTTCCTTTTCAGGCCTCATATTGTAAAATAAAAATTTTTCATGCAACTAATTTCATGAAAAAAATGCTTAATGTAAATCAGGTGTAAGTAAAATAATAATTTTGGGATTATTAGTGCGTTAACAAATTTTAAACTTAAATTGTAAAAATTCCCAATAAAAAACAGTAATCAGCAATTTTGTTTTTTTTTAAATACATTTATATTGATTATCGGTTTCTTATTTTTTGTCGGAAAGTTTATAGCTCTGGTGTTATTACGAAAAAAAAATGCACTGGCCACTCTCTCGTAGTGACACTATCTCATTATTAATAATTTAATATTTCTTTTACTTAACAGATTCTTAGGAAACTTCGCATATACCTTACACTCTAGAAATAACACGATCTTGCATTAAAAAAAGTTCGTTGGGCGGGTCATGCCCATAAAGTTTAGTATTACATTATATGTACTTCTACTCATACAATCCCCATGTAACTTGTCGAACAGTTAAGGCCCAACTATAATATGAATATGCTAGCTTAAGCTAATGCCAGAATTGAACGATAAGTCTGTCAAATGTTTAAGCAATTCAGATATGACTTTTAATTGGCCACAATGCACTTACATGCACTTAAGTATTCTTTAGCCACACTTGCACATATAGGTATTGTTCAAATTTTTTTAGTAATTTTGTTTCTTCTTATAACTACTAAATGAATGCAATTCAATCAAATTAACTTGTTGGAATGTCCTAATCTATTAAAAATTAATTAATTATATTATTATTATTATATTAATTATTTATGTTCACCACTTTATTATTTGTTTTATTTGTTTTGCCTACCAAAAAGTTCAACAATGAACATACATAAATAATCTCATGTGTATGTGTGTATATGTGTATTGTAAAACAAAGAATGAAAATAAAATTTTTGCTTTTTTTCTGAGTTTAAAATAAGAAACAATAAAAAAAATATTTAAAATCAATGAATATCTTCTGCTGCTGTTTGCTTGAGTTTAAAAAAAATGCAAAAACAGTGTTTTCCGTACGGAATGTGCGTTCAGTTTGGCACTTAACTTAAGCAAATGACATTTGACGAAACTTGACGAAAAGTTCCATAAGTACATTATAGTTTGCCACATACGTTTTATATGTAACCGCACAGTTGCTTAAGTTCGCTTATTTCTATTATAGTTGGGCCTTTAATCTGGATTCACCTATTGTTTCCCAACAAAATTTTTGTCCCTAAAATTTTTTTTTATATGAAGTTTGACGTTTCTCTTTTTGTGAGAGAGAGGGAAGAAGAGAACAAATTTTGGTGGGAACATTTTCTGCTTGAATTGGTTCAATTTTTGTCCGGACAAAATCGAACTGAGCTGCCAACTATTTTTGTTTTGCAGCCAAAGTTAAACTGAGCTGCCACATCATGTTATATGAATAATAAAAGCACAGAGTATACTTGTATTTATTAGAATAAAAATATAGGAAAATTATAAAAAAAAAACATACATACATATGTATGGAGATGAACGAAACAATTGCATTAAACAATTAAAAAGATGTGTGTGACACAGAAAATTGTAAAATTTGCCGCTGTGCTGCCACTTGTAAAATTAATACGCATCGTTTGCACACGTATTTCATATGGTAGCTTTGATTTTCCATACAAAATTTTCGAAATGGATGAATAGTTTTACAAAAAACTTTCATTAAAAAAAATTTTCTTCAGACAAACATTTTGTTCCAAAATAATGGGTGAATTCAACTTTGAAATGGCATACTTTTGTGCTTAAAATTGAGCGGAAACTGGAAAAATTTAAAAATTTCGAACCGTATCGAATGTCGTAATTTGCCCCCTGATTTATCAACTGTTTTGTTTAAATTTCTCTTATCAACCACAGGTTGCTGTTCGTAATAAGCCAGATTATATTACCATGTACTTCTACTTGAGCGATTCTTACGAATCTCTTAAAATGTGTGTGGAACCACTAATGTTAAAAAAAGTGGGCGTAAATACGACTCTGAAAATTTAAAAATGTAAAAATATATTTAAAAAAAATAAAGGTTTTCCTAAAAAAATTAACCTACTTCAAAAATAAACACTAAAAAGCTAAATATAATTTAGATTCAGTTAAAAAAAACATTTTTATTTGCGTGCTATTCGAAATCGATGACAAAAATAATTACATTTAATTCACAATAGCATTTTAAAATATGTCATGCCCTAATTCACTAAAAAGATTTAGGACGTTTTTGTTTGAAAATACTTTTGAGTTCTTTTGTGTGAATTGTCTAAATTATTTTCTTCAAAAATGGTTGTTGTCTTTGGTAATGAAAAATAAAAATATTATTGTCATGTTTTTAAAACATACATACAAATTAAATAATGCGAGTAGAACAAAAATCTCTATATAAAAATATATACCGTTTACACCGACTTTTTTAACATTTATCAAGTTTTTTGTCCAAAACAAAACCCATTAACTGAAAAATGTCCAAGCAACTGCAATGAAGTCAATTCACACACTAATTCACTCGTCTTTTTTATAAATATTTTGTACAGTGTAGTAACCAATAAATAAAAATATTATATTTTTATTAGATTTCCTACAAATCTTCTGTGACAGAATATATTTTGTTTTGTATGGGAAATCTAGTAAAACAACAGCAACATTTAGCTCCAAATCTCGTAAGTACTAGAAACAATTTAAATGCCCTATTAAAGTATTATAAAGCAAATACATGAACCTTCTAGCATGGACAATAAATAATATCTGTTTTAAAGAATCACAACTGCGGCTTTTTTTTTCGTTCATAGACAAGACGATACAATCGTCGAACAGAATTGGGGCATTAATATTGTAATGCTTACATTTTATTGCCTTAATATGGGGTGACAAGTTTGTTGGTTTTCTTTTCGTGTGTAAATTAAATTTAATACCAAGTGTCAAAGTTAAAAGTCTGGACAGCAAGACATTTTCAGTATGACATTTTATTACGAGTATAATTATAATTAAATGCATACACAATATAATAATTTCTCATATTTCATTTCATTAAAAAAAAGTTAAGTTAAATAGCTGATGTTAAAAACAATCTCTACCCCAGTAGATAGACATGGGTTCAGAAAAATATTGGTATTTACCTCCCGGCAAAAAAGTCTAGTTTAATTTTGCTTCTCTTCTTCACACACGTAACATTAAATAATAAAAATATTTCATTCAATAAGAATTGAAAATAATTACTGAACTTAAGCTCGAAAGAAATAATATTGCTGATTAAAATATTAAATATTAAAAAATTTTGTTTTTTTATCGTTTCCCGTATTTTATATCGTTGCCTGCTCACAATGAAGATTTCCAGATGGCCCAATGTTGCCACATTCGAATTTTAACATAACTATTGTGAATTACGTAAATGATAAGTAAAGGTGTTGAATATGTTAATGTAGATTTTAATACGGCACACGATATCGAACGAAATTAGGAAATATTTCGATACAATATTTTAAAATTTCGTTAGGTATCGAATGCCATAATTTAACCCTCCCCTGATTGGCATCGACTTCGAATGGCACTCGAGGGAATGCATATAAAAATGTTTTATTTAACTAAATATATCTAAATTATGTTTTACTTTTTAGTGGTTTATTTTTGAAGTCGGTTTATTTTTATATCTTTTTAAAGAGCTGCTTATAACAATCATAATGGCCCATGTGACCATGCCAACCACTGTACGTACATACACTTACTGTATGTTTTGTGGTTGAGGACATTAAAATAAATCTAAAGTGCATTAAAAAGTGCACAGGTGAAACTTTTTAATGTGTTTATTTGATGATGGTAATAAACTGTATTCCTAAAGTTTTTCATTAAATATATTTAGTTATTCTTTTTTGTTAACCAATATTATGCTCTACCTTTAAAAGAGTTTTAAAACTTTATCTTTATCTTTTTTGCTTTTCAGGTAATACAATTCTCTTTATGGCATGCTTATGTCCATGAGCACTACGGTCGCATGTATAAATATTTGCAAAAACTTTGCGACGAGAAACGTAACCGTGAAAACTTTGAAGAAGTATATTTAATTGCTGGAGCCTTAAAGTATGAACATTTGCAAACGGTTGTGCAACGTTTGACTGTCGCAACATTTCCACACAGCTATCGTTTGTTTTAAACAAACAACAACAACAACAACAACAGCAGCTACAATTACAGCAGCAGCAGCAGCAACAGCATTAGCAATTATTAGTGAAGCAAAAGATAAAAGACATACGTACACATTTCACACTTTGAAAAAAAAACTTATATTGTGTCTTAAAACAATTGGCGCAAATGAGCCAAATTGCAAGAAAATAAGCAACAGCAACATCAAGATGTTTTTAAGCCAATAATACAATAATAGCAATAATAACAACAATAAAAACAATAACAACAAACAGCAATTAAGTCCTTTAAGAAAGCAACAATTTGTGACACAAATAAAAAAAAAATTATTAGAAAAAATATGCAACAAAAAAAGGAAAGAAAGTAAAGAAAATTAACTTTAGTCTTAAGGTACGTTCACACTGGGCAAACAAACATTTGCCCAAGAAAAGCGTAAATCACTAAATACAAATGAAAGCCCTTTTTTAATTCAGACACATTACAATCATGTTGGATTCTATAGCAAAGTCTATAAGTTATGTATAAAGCTTAATAGATAAGTTTTTGAATCAAATAGATTTTCATTACTATTTAGTGGTTACGCCTTTTTTGGGCAAATGCTTGTTTGCCAAGTGTGAATGAAGCTTTACTCTTAATGCAACCACACATTCACTTGCAATTATTTAAACAGACTTCTTGTCATCAGCTTGCATGCTTTACACATCAGGCACATTCCTCTCCAACTTACAAACGACCAACCGTATATTACATTCCCAAACGCATTCATCATCAATGTCACAAATTTCATACATTCATACATCCATTCATTCAGCCACTCATTCATTCATTCATGCACTTATCCATCCAACGTATTATTTCATTGAGTTAAGGACGCCATAAAAGCAACAAAAAAAATATAAAAAAATAAAGAGAAATAAAAAGAAAGAAAAAATAAGTTTGAAAGTAACGCACAAGGCCTGGTACATACGCACGATGCAACGTGCCGGGAAAGACAAGATGACGTGAAAACTATTTAGAATGTTGACTTCATTCCTTAGTTTTATTAAAAACTTTTTGAATTTCAAATGATGTTATTACTTTTTGTTTTTCTTTTTTGTTTTTCTTTTTTTGTTTAGCATTATGTTGTTCTACACCGTTTCTTTTGTGAAGGATAAAAAAATAAAAATTAAACGGAAACTTTACAAAATTGAGTTTCAAGAAATTATTCACCTGTTCAAAATTGCTAGAGCATCAGTTCAACGTAATGTTTGTTCACAATGATTTTCGATGGAAAAGAACGATTTTATAGAATTCAATAAGATGCAGATCTCGTGTTCTACAAGTGGCTCAACAAGTTCCCAAAATGGTAAGAATATATTTTTACTTTATTTTATAGATGCTATAGCAAATAAGTGAAAATTTTCGCTTTGCGAATTCTTATATTTGGGTGTCACGTGCGACATTAAGAACAACAGCAGAAAGTCAATCAAATATTCACTACAAAGAATGCAAATAAAATAACAAAACCTTGCTGAAATAATAAAAAATATATAAATTTATGATGATCCTGTTACCTACTATATATAAAGTTGTCACGTGCGATATCGTAAGTGCAAAATTAAAACAAAAACAAAAAAAAAACAGAAAAATAAGCAGCGTTATTAACGTGGAGAGAAAAAGATAAAATACTATTCAGGGCTCGAATCGCCGTCACAGCCGTGATAGTATTGGCAATCGTACGAAATCGTAGTGGCATCACTACATACGTTTGCCAAGAGATCAAAATTTTCCTTAAAATTCACAATAGTTTTTGAGTTCCACAGCACTTTGAATAGTATATTAAGTTCACAATAGATGCAGACCTGTCAAAATAATTAAAAAATTTATATAATGGGATTTTACAAATTTAAGTATGGAAATGGTATTGTTATTTTTATTTAAGTTCGAGTGATAGCGAAGAAGATGAAAAAATAATGAACTTAATTTAAAACAATCGGATATTTTAATTTTCAATGTAATCTAAACTAAAATTCCTATGCACTCGTAAAAATCGTACGTTCAAGTTCAGTACGATCACGTATGCCATAATCTAAAATTTTAAAAATTTATTTTATGTGAGGAGTTGCACGTTCACGGATGTAACAATTTGGGCCCAGGTTTATTGTGATCACCAACCATCAACTGGTTGAAAAGTGCAAAAATTTTTCAACTAATGCTAGGAACACAATTGGGACGAACGACGAATTTCGTCCACGTCGACGAATTCGTCGATAAACATTCGCTGCGTAAATTCGTCGTGTGAAGCACAATAACGACGAATTTACTCACCGAATTCCTCTCTAATATTTGATAAAGTTGGTTGTTGAATGTACAAAAACACAGAGAGAGAGAGAGGATTTTCTCTCAATTTTGTTTTTTCGTCGTTCGTCGGCGTACAAAATAGAAATAAATCTATCTCAGGGTTCGTCACGCACTACGAATTTCGTTGTACGGCGGTGTTGTGTTCATTTTCATATGAACAAATGTGCTTTACTTTTTATGACGAAAGTTCGCACCGAAAAATTCGTCGTTCGTCCCAATTGTGATCCTAGCATAAAGTTGAAATAGTTATTACGACAAAAAGTTGTTAAAGTTGTGAATGATGTCGTAGGTATTCGCAATTGTGAATATGCAGTTCAAGGGGAAAAAGTAACAGCTGACGAAATGACAAAAATAAACTAGTCGAAAATTTCATTTAAGAGAACCGAAACTATTTAAAAAGAGGGAAAAAATTTCTAGGGAAAAATTATTCACGATTTCAATATTGTGAAAGGGTGGGGGGGGAATTACGGGTGAAAATAGGGGTAATAATATTTTATTGCATAAACCAAAACCCAACAACCAACAAACCATGCATTGTCGTTTTTTTTTTCAAACCAGTTTTGGCAACGGTGTAGTTGCCTTTAACCATTACCAACTATCTCTTGTTAAACTCTGAGATTCTTGAGCGTTTCATAAAGTTTTGGTAAGCAGTTTTCTTCATTTATATCGTCCTACATAAATTTCCTGCTTTCATACTCGTATCTTGCATTTCGTCGCTACGCAACAAAAACTTAAATAAATTAAATTGCAAAAAAAAAAATTAAAAGAAAAATTGTTCGTTCTCCTATTCCTTTGCAGTGGCGGGCATGTACTTGAATAAAAAAAATGTCAGCAAACAAAACTATAAACAACAACAAAGTAATTAGAATTATTTTCTTTTAAAAATATGTATGTATAAATGTATGACACATTCTGCTGCTGCAGCATTCTGTATTTTATTATTTACACACATACACATCACATATTCATCCTTATTTCCTTTATCATTCTAATATTGTTAAAAATTCTTGATTTTTTTTAAATATTTCTATGCTCAAATCATAAAAAGTAGTTAAAAAGTTAAATACAGAAATAGTAAATATAAATATGAATAATACTATATATGTATGTATGCATGTATATTTGAAAGAGTTTTAGTATGTGTGGTATAATTTGAAAGTAAGAAAATAAGTTTCTTTTTATTGTTTTTTTATGGGAATTATTACAATCTAAAGCTGCGGTCACACTTGTCAAACATTTGTCCAAAAAAGCGTAACCAACAAACACGAATGAAAAGAGTTGTGATCCAGACACTTGTTTATCAAATTAAACATTTTCGAACACAATTAATAGACAATGTCATAGAATCAAACATTATTGGCTACTATTTAACTTGACAAACTTTTGTCTGAATTGAACATTTTTTATTAGCATTTACTGATTACGCTTTTTTGGGCAAATGTTTGACAAGTGTGACCTGACCGTAGCTTAAGTTTAATATTTATTAACGCACTAATAATCCCAAATTATTATTTTTTTACTTATTCAGCAAAATATTTTTTTTATTAAAAATACATTGAAATTTCTTATTATTTGTTTGACTTTCAATTATTTTTAAGCTTTATAAATCTTCTTCCCCTTTCTTACATTCAGTGGGACTGATAGCGGGTAAAGAAGTACACGGAAGATTCACAATAGCATATTTCCCTTCACGGGAACAACAAAAATTCCAATTGTTATTCACAATAAGGGTAACGATTTGGATACTGTGTAACGCATGTATCTTAAGTCTTTCGCAACTTGAAACAACAAATGCTCTATGGGATATTTTAAAGATTTAAGACAGCAACACTCAATTTGTGAATTTTTGTTGTTTTAAGGTTTTTTTTTTATTGCGGATAACTGTGGGAGGCAAAATGATCGGCAGCATTTACTCACACCAATTGATGGCGAAAAGCACTAGTAAATTTTCATGCGAGCAAATTTTTATAAAAAGTACCTTCATCTCAACTACTATTTCTTCTTCTTTTTCCAACGCCAGTAGTGCAAAATTAAATATACTGCTCCAAAAAACAAAATACTCATAACAAACAAAAGACAACCATGAATAAAATTCCGCCCGAATTTTATGAATTAAAGTTGATTTCATAAATCAGCTTTAATTTAATTATTTATGCAAAACAAGCAAAACAAGTGTTTTAAAATTTTAAATATTTATAAAATTAAATTAAGCAAATATTCGTGCCAAAAAAAAAAGAAAACGAAAACAATGAACATAAATATTGGTGTTGAAACTTTTAAATACAAATATATTTTTAAGCAAAAACAAAAATATAGTTTTTTCCAAAAAGAAAAAATATAAATAAATTTGCCATAAAGTCATAAAAGTTTATAAATACTTTCGTGCTGGTATCTGGCTCGAGCGTATACACACGCATACATATAAAATAAATGAAAAATAAAAAGTTAAAGCGTGCGAAACGGAAGGAAGTATATATTTTAAATATTGCTGCTTGTTTTTTTTTGTAGATTCCCAAATGTGCTCATTGTTGAAGATAGAGGAACTTTAAATTATTAGGGGTGTATTTAATTAATTGTGCAAATTTGGTTGTTTGTAGGTTTGATTATTCAATCGAAAGAAAACCCGGTTAAACTGATGAAATTTTGCTTACAGCTGCAGGAAAATTAACATAAATTTAAAATATATATTCTTTCTAATTGAATCCTGAATCTGAATCCTATGAAACTTCACCAGCATAAATATTTATTAACTCTACTCTGGACAAAATTATATAAACTCATCAATCATATAGTTGAATGCGTGCAGTCATGTTCTTTTCGGCTGCACGCATGCATTGTCGCCAATGGTTGATGAAAATCACAAAGTTTTTATTTGATGACTGATTATTTGAACGTCTCCAACTCTGATTGACAAAAAAAGCACCTGTTTCCTTGTGATTCTTGTTAATGATG
This sequence comes from Tachina fera, assembly GCA_905220375.1. Classification (NCBI taxonomy): domain Eukaryota; kingdom Metazoa; phylum Arthropoda; class Insecta; order Diptera; family Tachinidae; genus Tachina; species Tachina fera. Next base: position 109,838,102 of record LR999967.1, read on the forward strand.
GAGAAGTGCGCGGTCGGGCTTAAGTTAATATTGCGCTATGAAGTCAAAACAGAAATAATGATTGACGTGTGTATTTGTATGTCTTCTTTTAAACAACAAACATACGACACTCACACATGTTAGATGATTTATTTGATATTCTCCAGGGCTCCTTAGACATGGTTCATGTATATAAAGTTCTCTTGCGCAAGTTTTCATTTTGTACTAAGAAAGAAAAACAGAAGTATACAAACGTTATAAGTTTATTATTATTATTTTTTTGAAACAAAATTATTTATGAATGATTTATGCAGAGGCAAATTTCGGCACTAGATGTCGAACAATATTTCATAATATTTCAAAAGGATTTTAAGCGCAATTAATCACTCTTATTCCAGTTGTCTCATGTCAAAAATTTGGGACTTCTCGTACCGTTGTCGAATAGAACTGACTGCTATTTTCTAGACCTTACGGAGCAGAAATAGACTGGCAATAGTACAAAATTGTGCTTCAGAGCGCTAACACAATCCCAAAAAACTTTTTTTATGTTGTAAAGATGTGAGGTCGATGTTGATAACTGGTATAAGGTTGAATAATATCGTTAAATTTTGTGAATCTCCATTCCATTATTCGAATAATTAGAATAATTAGTTACTGAAAATATTTGGTCACACCCGTCACACCAACGAAAACTAGATAAAGGAAGAAATTTAAAGACAATTAAGCAAAATATGATATGTGTAATTTGAGAGAAAGATAGAGAGAAAGAGAGTGTGTGAGAGAGAGAGAGAGAGTGAAATGGATAAGAGAAGCAGTAATGCTACGGAATTTATAATAGAAAAAAAATATTAGAAGAAATAAGACATAATTATCGAATAAGTAAACTAAAGAGCAGGCAACGGAAAAACGATGAAAGTCAAATTGTAAGCGTTTTGAACACATCTAACTTTGGAAGTTTTAAATCACAGCATTCAAACAAAAAAATAATAATATTAAAGTTAAACGTAACATTCGTTGTAGTCCATTAAAAAGGAATTTGTACTATTACACAACTCTTTGAAGAGTTACCTTCAGTATCTCTGGTGCCTCCAAGAAGCACAGAAAAGAAAATTTTGACTGGTTAATCTTAAATTTCCTTCAAGTTTTCATACTAGGTCACACCCGGCACATATTAGAAAATGTTTTTTAAGGAAAAAATAATTTTTTTCAAATATATATGGACCAATTGTGTGTGTTCTAAAAGTAATAATTCTGCTAAAATGGAGATTTGTGAGGTCACACCCGTTACAGCATTTTGAAAACCATTCTGAACAGAAATCAAGTTCTATCAGTTTCTACCTATTATTTAATGATTTTCCCTTTTAATCGCACCCTTTTTTCCAATTATAAATCTAATATTTTTTAATTATAACAAAAAATTTTGAGTATAGTGGTCACACCCGTCACATTGAAATTATCTTTATGTGTCTCGGTGCGAAAAACTTTTCATCAGTTACATAAACGAGGCGCCATCTTTAATTTTTTAAGTGTTTAGTATTCAAGAGAACACTACAGGATGGCACTTAAACAAATTTGACGTGAGATGACGGAAGATTATTTCAAATTTCACACTTTTTTTATTTAGTTTTAATTATTTTTGTACAAACTTTATTTGTATCTTTATTTATGATTCGTTTGGGCTAAAGTTTGTATCGCTCTAAAAGCTAAAGTACTTGTGATAATTTTTCAGACTCTTTAATTTCGATTAAGAATGGCTTTTCATATTCTATGTTATAAAATACTCGTATTAGAAAATGGCTTTATTACAGCTTTCTCACAAATAATATCGATCCCTCCTAATATTTTCAAACTCTGTACAGCTATTTCACTAAAAATAATATAAAATAAAATAAAAATAAACCAATTTAGATAAACGTCAGTTAAGAGTGCAAATTAAACGTATTGAGCGACAGTCTTATTTTATTTAAATAACATTTATTAACTTCAAAAAGTTTTCATCTCTGTTGTAAAATTTAAAAACAAATATTTCTTTTGTGCTGCATTTTCAACCGTTTCCTGCCACAATTTGTCTTGACATGTTCAGTTAATAAGAGTTTTTTTTTAGCACGAACGTGGAATGCTGCATCATCTTCAGCATCATCATCATCATGGTTGCGGTGTTGTTTTGTGGTAAATGTAAATAGAAACCTTTTGTTTTTACTTTCCTTTCCAGTTTGTGTGTGTGTGCTGTAATTTATGTTGCAGGAAGATGTTCATAATTTACCTGGGTTTGTTTGTTAAAATTGCAAACCATTGTATTAGTAGGAAACATCCATCGACTATTTATTATGCCACTTGTATTCAATATATCCTGCTATTGCTGAATAATGCAGACGCACACATAAACATTTATACTCATATACCTTCTTCATAAGCGTAAATGCTGAAGCGCTGAAATATGATATTTTAAAAAATTGGCTGGTATTTATTTTGGAAATTACTATGGACTACGGGAATACAGTGTGATTAGTAAGTATTGCAACAATTAATTCCATATTTAGCTTTATTTAGCCAAAATTTAAAGTAAATTGCCGTCTGCTAGACAGACAGGCCAGACAAAATATTGTAGCAATAAATCATCAAAATAACTATTAATATGGTAAAAAATAACTTCAAGTAATGCGCCTACTTAACACCAGAGGCGCTGCAATGATGCTATAAAAAATATTTAAATTCACAATAGCAGAGTCTTAGTTTGTTGTTATTTATAACAGAATTGCATTGTGAGCACATATGTTACATACGAATTGACACAAAAGAGCAGCGTGACCGTTTGACCGACTAAGTGGCAAATTGCCACTTTTTCGACTGCCCTACCACTTTTTGTCTCCCTTTTTTTTAAAGGGAATTGTATAATAATACATTAAAAGTAAGAAATTGTAGTGTAATTGTCTCGTTTTTTAATGTTGTTTTTTTTTTTTTTTTTTTTTTTTTTTTTTGATAAATCCCCTATTTTTTGCCACTTTTTGAAAAATGTCATCGGTCACCATGCAAAAGAGCAGACCCAAACAGTAGTCGAGAGATATAATCTATTATATTTTGAGAGAGTTTTTTTCTTATTCTCTCACATAAATACATATAAATACCAGGGATGGCAAAGTTGGTACAATTTTACCTTTTTTGGTACTATTTAAACTCGGAAAGTACAATCTCCGCATTTTCACTCCGTATTTCTTTTCAAACGATTGCATATGTCAATTTTCACTTTTGAACAATGAAACTCATATTATTCTCCTTGAAAACAGTCTTGTGAAAGCAAAACGTAGAAAGAAAATCAAAAAATGTCAACTATTACATCAAAAAATACAATTCCATTTCCAAATCATCGGATGCTGGAGCACATGATATTACTTTGTACATATATTTTAAATTTCAAATTAAACAGGTGTAACTTACAAGAAAATTTGTGAAAATGATTCAATGGCCATAAGAAAGTCAACTGTTTTAATAAAAACAAATAAAAATATTTAATTTCAACTAAAAAAAATATTTTAGTACAATTAAGGTCAAAAAAGTAAAATTTTTTAAAGTTTTTGGTACAGTTTTAAAATTCTCAATGCCTTCCCTGATAAATGCTCATTCTCTTGAAAATGCTACCACCATACTTTCAATAAATTAAATTAAAATAACTGCCGCGATTTTTCCTGAACTTGCAGACTTATTATGTTTGACCATGGAAGATTCTCTTCTCTCCCTACTCTCCTAAACCTGCCCTTACCTACGTTTTCTAAATAGTTTTTAGATAATTTTCCTTCGTATATTTTCATAAGCCCATAAAATACTTGGAGAATGTGGCATATTTGTAGGTGTTATTTTATGAGGAATTATTTCAGCTTTTCACTTGATATATATTTCATTATAAAATGATTATCAGATATTAGGATTTATGTATATCATTTCAAGTTTTAAGAGTAATCGTTTTTAAGAACAAACACAACCTGCAAAGCGATTTGCTTGTCTGCGCAAAACACCCAGTGTATATGGTGGGAATCGAACCTACGACCTCTGGACTGAGGGTCTAAAATGGCTACCACTAAGGCACAGGGGCAGCCTGTGAAATAAATATTTTGTTGAGTTATTCGTTGCTAGTTGTTTCATTTCGTAAATGAAATACTTACCACTTTGTATTTAAACTTTTAAGACACACTGCCTTATATTATAATTTCCCAGATAGTTTTTTGTGTTGAAATTTTAAGTATAGTACTTAACGTTCGTTATATATGAGAATTTATTGCGGTTTTAAAGGCTTTGTTTTATTGTATTGGCTGAAAATATGCTTGTATACAAATATCTACGTGTGTTAGTGTGTGTATGCATGTGTGTTTGGCTTGTTATTATAGTGTAAGTAAATGTATGCTGGTTAAATTTCGACTAAAACACAATTACCAACACACATCTGGTGTATAATATTAAGAAATAATAAAAGGTAAAATGTATTGTTTAATATTTATTTAATTCTCACGCTTGCCGTTCGTTTGTACACTTAAAAGAAAATGAAAACTGTAATGTATGATAAGCACCAGGCTTTCATTACAATAATTTGTTAGTTGCTGTGTCATAAAAAAAAAAATTAAAAATGATTATTTATTTACAGCCTTATTTATGTACACATGTATAAGAAAAAACTGGCATGAAGTTAGCATAAGTAACGAAATTGAGCTAGTTGTTAACGAGTTCCTCTCAATACAATTTGACATTAAAAATCGTGGCATAACCCACTATTAAATTTTTGCCTGTCAAAGCAGGTTAAGATCTTGTTCAATTTTGCCAACTATGCAAACTTACACTTACATTTGAAACAAAAACGAATATTTAAAATTTAGTTCCTATGTAAAATAATTTATATTATAAACGCTCTATTACTACGTTTATACGCGCACTATTTGCAAAAAAAAAGTATGAGAAAAGTACAAAAACTTGGTAGAAAACTTACTTATGTTGAGACAAAAAAATAATCGGTCCTGTTCTGTAAACCGAATCCGAATAAATTTCTCGATTTCAAAAAATTAATAATGGTTCTGCAGCCGTGTTTAAAATTATATACGATAATTTTCTTTCAAATATGATATTTAAGAATCTATGTAATAAAACAATTTAAATAAATCTAAAAAAATTATTCTATTGTAGGAGTTAAGTTTCTAAAATCGTGCGATTTCAAATCGATGGGTTTAAAGAACAGGGCCGAGTGTAAATGTATAAAATATCAAATAATAAATTGTATTAATTAGCATTATTTGCTTCTACCAATGTTTTTGTGCAATATTTATCTACTTATTTTTTTCGCCATTTATACGGCTAAATTCTCTATTTGCAGTATTTATTTGCCAATAAGTCGCCCGTTTAAACGTATTATACATATATACTAATGATGTAACGAATGCCAATTTTTGATATTCACGAATACGAATATTATATGTGAGGTTTATAGACATTAAATTGAGGTTCTATTTACGCCTGCAAAATGAAATATGAAAAAATTTCTATAAAAAAGAAATTCATACTAATGTTGGCGTACCTTAAAGTTAATAAAAACTATACAAAATTTTAATGATCGTCATTAAATACGAAAATATGAAATCAAATTTCTTCAAAAAAAATATTTTTATCAATTTATTTAAATTTTGTTTAGGATTTATGCATTTATTTATTTATTTATTTTTTGGAAAAATATTCGTATACGAATGCGAATATTCGTGCATCACTAAAACGTACATATGTACATATGTATGTATGTATGAATGTATGTCACGCACAACAATCATTTTTTAAATCCGACGTATACTTAATATTTATATTAATATTAAGTATACGGCACTTGTTAATTCGTACAAGTATAAAATAAAAACATTAGGAATAAATATTACAGCATACTTTGCAGAGCAAGAAAAATGTAAAGCGTATGATCAATGTAACTAGATCTAAAAATAAACTGCATTAAAAACGCCTGAGACATATTCAGGCAAGAAAAAGTGGAATCAAGAAAAAATAACAATAGTAAAAATATAATAATAATAATAAAAAAAAAACTAAAATTAAAAAAAAAATAAAATAAATAAAATAAAATAAAATAAAAAAAAAAAAAAAAAAAATTAAATTAAAAAAATAAAAAATAAAATAAAAATTATTAAATAAAAAATAAAATGAAAAAAGTAATCAAAATTAAAAAAAAATTAAATTAACAAAATATATAAATAAGTGCCAGTTAATTTGGAATTGCTTTCTTATGGAGCACTTCTGTCTCGCTTTAAGAAATTCATGCATTAGAGTCATTACACAATGGACAATTTTGCTTAACAACATTTCCTTATACATGAAAATAATCCCCGTTGGAAATAAGTACTATATTGTTGAGCATGGTTTCCTCCTGGTCCACCATTCGTAGAATACTCTGACAAAATTCCAAGCGAATAGACAAGCCCGCGAAGTCTTATTTATAGGCAAACAATTTCAAACCTCTGTGCAAATTTGTCTGCAAATGGAAACGAGTGGAAAAATTTATTGTTGAAACGTGGGGTGGTCTGTATGGCAGCTGCTACAGCAGCAATTGTTCCTTGTATACTTGTTGTATAAGACCTTCGACAAACTATCGCCCTTATGTATAACAAAAAAGCGGTATGAATTTAGCATAAGTGGCAATATTTAAAATGGTATTAACGTGTTTTGCCATAAAATTTGACATTAAAAATCATGCTAGGATGTAATCGTGTGTTATAACTACATTATGCGCTGATTTGTAATGTCAAATTGTATAGAGGAACTCGTCAACACGTGGTTCAATTTTGTAACTTATGCTAACTTCATGCCAATTTTTGATTATACATAAGGCCGTATGTGTCTTGCTCGGCATAGGAGTTTATCAATATCATTGCTCTCCACCTGATACAAGCGGAAATTATTGAATTTATGTGCGTGATAGCGGCGCAAAATCCAAATACGTTTTTCTGTCATTTCAACTTTAGATTTTTAGCAAGTTTAGAAAACGATGTAAAGTTAAAAAAAAGTTGGCTGATAACTTACTTAGAAATAAAAGTTATTACACATTATTTTGGTAGCGTAATTCATGAGCCGCTCTATAAAAAAATTTGGCGTATTAAGTGCGAATATTTTAATATTTGAAAAAGAGTATTTTCTAGCGTTTTTAAAGAACTATTTACCGATAATAGTTTTTGAAACACTAATAGTGAAAATTAAAGCTTCATATTAATGCATTCCCACTCTCCCTTCCATCTCATCAATAGTTATGTATTTCTCTTTCGCGTGAAAATTGTTTGCTGATTTATGGAATTTTTTTTTTGAAATATTTATTCTGTGCTTGACGTGAAAAAACAATTTATTTTATTCCTTTATATTGATTTTCCATTAAGCAAGTTAAGCATTTCTCGCGCAGTGTAAATACAAATTATAAATAATCTACACAAAAAAAAACTACTTAACACAAATACATACATAAAAGCTACCTGACCGCATTTAAACTAAAATATGTAGAATTAAATAGCGATTTATCATTGAATCTATAGATTTGCGAAAAAAAACCAAAAAATATTTCAAATACAATAATACCTCAACAACATAACTTTCCTCTAAATTATAAACCAAATATTTATAATTTTCTTGTTTTTATGCAATATCTACATTTATACAATCTATTGGTGTTTACACTTTAATTTATTGAAATAGGAAAAATTATATATGAAATTTCCTCTCAGTAATCATTGCATTTGCATATGAATCTAAATAGAATAAATGCAAAACTCTGTAATAAATAACAAGAATATGTATTTAATTGCAATTGAATTTAATGCGCTTGAATTCTAATGTATGGTTTTCAGTTGAACTATTTCTCATATTTTATTGGCATTTTTAGGCAATCCCCAGTTATGAAAGATGTAATGCAAAAGTTTTAGCTTTAGTTCTTTTATTTTAATAAATATTTACAATACTTGTACTTTTTTGTTGTTGAACAGATTGAAATTCAAACTGCGATGAATTGTGCAAAGTAGAAACTTATATGCAGACATATTTTCTATATCAACAAATATGATAAATTTAATGCTACTCGGCTGGTTGTCTGAAAATTGTATTAATGCCCAGCAGTTCATAAAAGAAAGCTTCTTGTGTTTTTAATTGAAAACAAAAATATTTTAATTTCAATATATATTTTATATTTAATGCTTTTGTTTAGGTTTTTATTTTAGTTTTGTTTCGGCTTCAAAGTTACACTCTCATTACAGAAAAATGTTATCAACATCCCGAAAGTCACAGCACATTCAACAATGTATCAATACCAGCCTTTGATCACGTCAATACTCACGGTTCACATTATGAAATTTTTCTTTCACGCTTTTGTGTACTGGAAAAAAAACTGACGTGTTGAAAGTCAGCCAATATATTATTAATTAAATCAATAAAATAAATTAAATATTATTTAAAAATCTTTGATAATAGGTTTGTGCATTTAATGAAAATTATTACGAATTTGTAACAATTGTTGCTGGAAAGTGTTCATTAACTCAAAAAGTTTGCAAGGAGAGAGCGTCAGAAGAGAGAAAAAAAATTGAGAGACAAACAAATTCCTAAAAATTATTACTAGTGAAATTTTTACTTGCAAGAATTATCCTTTGAACCTTTTGTGTGTTTTGTTGTCAAATAAATTATTTAAAAAATATTTGAAAGAGGAAAACTGAAAAAATTTGCATTTCTTTAAAAAAAAACATGTATACGCATGTTTTCTTAATTTATTGTTTTTCTTCAATTAAGCCACATAAATTAAATTTTACTGGCAAATAATTTTGTTTGTTTCTGATATATGATCAGAGATGGAAAGTCGAATTCTTGTATTTGTTAATGGAATAAAATTAAAAAAGTATGAAAAATTCATAAAAATGGTAAATTTATATGAAACTGTGTAAATTTAATTTCATATTAAATATCAATTTCTTAAAAAAATTGCAATTTAAAATATTATCAAACAAAATACATCAGAAAAAGTATAATTGTATCATGACTTCCATCCATGGTTCTGATATGAATAAAATTTTCTTACAAGTTCTTACAAGTAAAGCGTTTATTTACTTTTTCATATTTGGAAAAGTAATTTTGAAAATTTCTGCCTTACTCTCTCGTTGCTAGTTTCTGCTGGGAAAGTAAATGAACCGACAACAATATCAACAATACTGCTGGGTAAATCTGACACATGAATAAATGCCTGCATTGAAGTGTTATATTTCTAGATTTTGTTCTATTTATAAGCCTTTTAGTTATTCAAATGAAAGTAATCACAAATTTTGTGATTAAATGATACACATGCATCGTCATACAACAAGTTCAATATAATTATAAGCTCTAAATTAAATAATTTCTAAAATAAATATCTATAACATTTTGAAATATTTACATTCATTAAATGAATAAGAAGATTATTTAATAAATTAAACATGTTATAATGTGATGATCTTTAGAGCACAAAGAAAAAAATTTCAAATATTTTAATTAATAACAAAATAGATTGATAACTAACTTTCTTTGATATGCTGCAAATATTTTCAGCAATATCAGATAAAATAAGAAAATTCATTCTATTTTTGGTTAAAATTAAGCTGAAAACTTAAAATTGTATGAAAACATTTAAATTTCAATATTGTTCAAATGAATCCGAGGCCGTCTCGAATACATAAATTCTTCAAAATTAAAAATTTTTTATTAACGCATGAAAAATTTATTTGTCTAATAATCTTATTACGAAAAAAATATTGAGATGTAACAATGCATCGTCTAAATCCTTAACTAAGTAATTGGAAGGAAGTTTAAATCTTTTGAGGGAATCTTTATAATCAACAGGAAAAATACATAAACCCAGTTTTTGAATTTTGTTCTTATCAGAAAATGGCAAAAGTATAGTTTTGAGTAATTTTTGAGTATTGGCCGTCAAACACACGCATTAATTTTACACCGAATACGTATAACTATGAACAACCAACAACTATTTTCTTACACATTTTTTTAAAATTACGCAGCACAAACGAGTATAACTAAAAATTTTAGACTTTGTGAGCTACAATCCTGCTTATGAGTATAAAGATACTCTTGAGTATTAACAGCAATATCATGCGTATATACAGGGCTATTTTATTTACACACACACATATGTATATAAAGCGTGTTTCAAAACGTCAAAACACATTTTCCATTTCATTTTCTGTACACAAATGTATGTATGTATGTTTTTATACATACATAAATATCCTGAGTATTATGCGTATATTTTTCTTGTCCGGCTAAATATCCATACACTGACTATAAGCATACTCCGATTATAAGTATGAAAGACAGTCAATACGCTTGACATGCATGTATCTCGTTATTTATAGTTATGGAATATTTTAGTTTTTAGTATAAACGTAGTAGAAATGCTCTTGTTTGTTGGAACAGGCTATAGTCATACTTGCTTGAGAGAAAATATGTGTGCGTATGAATTGCGACTATAACTAATATTTGTAGACTGTGTGAGCTACATCCCTGCGCATGAGTATAAAAATACTCTTGAGTATTAATAGAAATATCATGCGAATATACAGGGATATTTTATTTACACACGCACACACAAATATCTAAAGCATGTTTCAAACCGTCAAAACACATTTTCCATTTCATTTTAAGTACAAAAATGTATGTGTGCGATTCCGAATGATGAATAAATAAACCAAGTAGAATGCGTATTTTTTTTGTCTGACTAAATATCCATCCACTGAGTATAAGCATATCCTGACTATAAGTATGAAAAACAGTCAATACTCTTTATACTCATGTGTCTTTTTATTTATACTCTAATTTTAGTTTTTCGCATAAACGTATTAGAAATGCTCTTGTATGTTGGAATCGGCTATAGTTATAGTTGCCTGAGAGATAATCCCCCTTATTGTGATTGGCGATTTTGCGGCGAAAGACAGGCGTATTGTACTAGATTAAAGAAAAATGTAGCTTGTTTTCTTTAATCAACTACAAATAGTCGAATTTGAAGTCGAAAAACGCCAATCACGATAAGGCCCAATATGTAAACGTACGAATTGTTTGTGCTTTTCATATAAATTTTCTATTCAAGTCGGTCGTCCGTCAGGTTTGTGGAAACAGGGGTTTAAGTATATTTTTGTCGAGTATTTATTTATTGTTTTTCTCTGGTTGTTACAATAAGCCCTTAAATTTAACCAGTAAGTTAAAAAGTTAGAGAAATCATGTATAAATTAATAATTCTGTAGAATTCAGTTTTAAACAAAACATTTTCATAGGAAAATTAAATACATATTGTGATGTTTTAGGAAAAATCAAACTGTTTTTAATTTGCAATATAAAGGTTCAATAACCGGAAATAGATGCGTATATACGAGTACATACATTCATATATGTATGTATATTTTCCGTGTACGTGTTCTTCCACAAAACAATTATTATTTGCATTGTAATCGTATTCTCTAACGAATAAACAAACACAATCAGAGCAACACTAAAATCATTACGTTTGAATTTTTTAAATTAGCAACAATTTCATCATGAAATTATAGACACTAATTTTGTGTAGTTTTATTTTTATATGTATTTTTTTTAATATTCTTTTTAGTATCTATTGTATGATGTATTTTATTTACATGGATCGAACGAGCATATTGGGAAAATATTTATTCAAAACATGAACATTGCACACACTACAGTATTTACATACATACATATGTATGTATGTACATGCATGTGCTCGTATGTATATCCGTACATACGCAGTTACATTACGCCCATGTAAGCATGTTTGTAAAACTAGTTGTTTCCACAAAAAAACAAAATATGGAAATTAGATTAAAATATTGAAAAAGAAAAAAAGTAGAAAATTCAATAGAATATTTTTTTTTACATTTCATAAACGTGTTGCTGAATATGTTTGCAATGAAACATTATACGTGTAGGCTCTACCCAATTGACCAAAGGATGCAAAACTTATGTAAATATTACTATAATAGTCCTTTAATCGTCTCAAATATTTTGAAATGCAGTAATCAGGCTTATTATGAACACCAATGTGCGGTTGATAAGAGAAATTTTTACAACAAAGTTGATAAATCAGTATTACGAAATATCGGCGTTTGAAAAGAGGTAGCAACCCTAACTTTTCAATGAGTAAATAAAAAATCACTATTGTGAATAGCTTTTAAGGGAAATTTATTCTCTTTTTTGCAGCTACTAAAAAGTAGGAGAAAAAATTCACTCGAAATGTACACAGGTAGTAAATAATAGAAATAAATAAAATATCGTTAAAAATAAACAAAACAATTGATTTTATGCAGAGAGCGCGTATTATAAGCAACAAAAGGCTTGTAAGCTTGATGAAAGCAAACTCATACATCGCATAGTGATTCAGCTCAAAAGCGGTTGGTAAAAAAAACTGGGATAAATATACCACAGAGTTAAATAGTTTAGGTCCACCTAAATGAAATTTTCTATTAATTTTTATACGAATTCCCAACATTCACTGCATCTTATTTTTGTCATTTGGCAGCTGTTATAATTTTTTCCCCTTCAAATGCATATTCACAATTGCGAATATCTACTTAATCATTCACATCTTTATCAACTAGTTTTCGTAATAACTATTTCAAACAATATTATTGCATATTATGTTGCGACAATGCGCCATTTTGTCTTCATTGAATTAACACTAACGACATAGATTAACATGGAAATCCTAGCTTTAGTCATAAAACATTTCATTCTCTCACCAGTTGAATGTTCAGATCAGAATCGCACAAAAGTATTAAACTAAACAAACAACGATGGATGATATTAGTTAAGACTTCTCATTTGCTTAAATGAAAGCTTAACATAATTGACGAGTGCAGTATTAAGACTTCGACAACTACGATTTTGTATTAGACTAAAGAACATTGCAAAATTTTGTCTTTATTCTAGTAAAAAATCGTCGTAGTCGTAGTCGAAATAACACACTCGTAATTGCGCCCAATATCTCTCTAATTGTTCTAAGCAATATTTGGGTAAAGGTTTTCTATGTAAAATTCACATAAAAGTTATTCGCTTCAGTTTTTTCTCGTTGGAAAAATGGAAAAATTGAATTTTTTTGACAACAAAAAATTTTTTTTTAATTTTTTTCCTGTGTTGCAAAAAAATTAAATTTTTCCAAAAAAAAAACCTGAAATGAATACTTTTATAATCAATTTAAATATAAGAGTATTTTAAATAAAAATAAAATATTTTACTATAGAAATGAAATAAATGAAATAATAATTTGGGAAAATGAAAAATAAACAAGTCTCAAACGTAATTGTAACAATTCCCAAAAACGCATTTACTAAAAAATATTAAGAAATAGTTAAATAAAAAATCATAACTTTATTATAATATTTCTTTTTATTTTTTTAAATCTTTAGAGAATTTCTATTATTTTTATTTAAATATTCAATTACTGCAATTCTGCAATTGCTCCCAAACTCTTGTCCTATTACGAGTATTATGATTATGTGGGTGGTGAAGCTGTGTGGATACGTGTTTGATTATATCTTGCTTGTGTTTATTTATTTTTAAAAATCATATTGTTATTACAATAATAATAATAATAACATTTTTCAAACATTTTCAATAGATTTTTTTTTTTCATATTCATGTTTGTGTTCATTGTATATCCTCACTGTGTATAAATTTAACATCAAACGTGCGTGTGTCTATTGGTTTACTTGATTTTGTTGCAAAGTTTTTAGATAAAACTTTAAAATCAAAAATAAAGATTAACACTATTTTAAATTCTAGGAAAAAATATATATTTTTAGAATTTAATATAAAGAAAAGTTTTTATAAAGCAAAAAGTTTTTTTTTTTTTGTTAGTTAATAAGAATTGTTTCAAGAGAAACTTTGTATTTGCAAAGCTTACTTCATGAACGCAACAAATCTTAAGGGCATGTGGGGTACGTAAATCAGTAGCGTGGCTTCTGGGGACTTTTTTTGGCTATGTAGTGGTCTCGCAGCGGTTCTGTGCATTGTGCATTGTGCATGCGAAAGTTTTAGAAAAATTATAATTCAGCGACTGCAGGGAGTAGAGGACTCTGCAATATGAGAGCTTTGCACTACTTAAGTAATAAGCCAAACATACTTCTCATTTGAAAAAAATTCAGTGAAGTGCGACTTTTACCCGCTCTCGAAGGATTCCGTACGGACACGATATAATTAAATACGAACTTTAGCCTATATAAAATATAGTTTTTGCATTTCTTTCGTTCTTGACGTTTTTTTTTAATTTTTGCGATTTATTTTATTTTGGCGATTTTTTCATATAGGCGATTTTTTTTTTGGTTTTGGAGACTTTTTAAATTTTTGGAGCTTTTTTCTTTTTGGCAATTTTTTTAGTTTGACTCTTTTTTTCCCCGATTTGGCGATTTTTTTCGGTTTTTGGCGTTTTTTTATTTTTTTTGCGATTTTTTTTTAATATTGACGATTTTCGGTTTTTGGTGTTTCTTCATTTTGGCTACTTTTTTCAATTGGGCGCTCTTTTTAGTTTTGACGCCATTTTTCTCATTTTGCCGATTTTTTTCGGTGTTTGACGTTTTTTCAATTTGGCGACTTTTTTTCATTTTGACGATTTTTTTCATTTTGGCGATTTCTTTTCTCATATGAACAATTATTTTGTTATTGGCACCTTTTTCGCATTTTGGCGATTTTTTTCGGTTTTTGGCGAAATTATTATTTTTTTATTTTATTTTTCTACACCTTTATACAATTAGTAATCCATTGGATAACAATAAAAGTAATTACAAGGCAAAATTAAAAATAAAATCTAAAATTTAACATTTAAGAAATTTATTATTCGACATATTGTTATAATTATATTTTAATTTGAAATCCACCCGCTGGTGGTTCAGCTTGGTCTATATATATATATATATGTCTATATATATCAATGGATATCTAATTGTATAAAGGTGTAGAAAAATAAAATAGATTCAAATCGAATATAAATTATTTGCTGGGTTTTGTATAAGTTTCTTAGCCTACTATGCTTATTTTTCTTTTGTGATTTTCAAGAATATTATTATTTGTGAATTCTCAAATAGTTCTTGAAAGTCTATGCATAAGATAAGAGGTTTGTGACTATTCAAAATGTGTGGTTGAAGTCTACTGAGGATTTGTTACAGCAACAATGAAATGCATATAGACCAAGCTGAACCACCAGCGGGTGGATTTCAAATTAAAAAAATTTCACTTTAAACCCAACAGTTGTGTAATTCTTGCTATCAAACTTAAAGTTGCATGAATTTCATTAAATTTTTAAGATTTACGAATCTTCTTCTCGTTTTTTTTTTTGCATTCACTATGCACTGATAGTGGGAACAAACGTTGCCATAAAATTATTTGTAGCAAATTACTCTTCATGGGGAATAAAAACTTCATGGGATCAAAAATTCCACCTTTTATTCACAATAGTGATGAATATAAAATTCAAGGGTTTCTCTTGTTTTAACTTCCCGCCTTAGGAAGTTGCTGATTTTACACCAATTTTTGAAAATAATGTTTGTTTTGAGGTCGTGAGAGTTGATTCCCTTTATTTTCGTGATAATGTAAACATCGCATAACTTCAAAAAAGGTTAAGGAATACGTTAAAAATTTAATCAGTTCTTAGCTTAAAAAAGGCACGTTCATGGCCGCCAATTTTACTAAAATTTTATGATTCGCGCGCGAGATATAATTCCAAAAAAATATTTATAAGAAAATTTCAAAAATTCATTATTTGACATATTGACATAAGTTTATTTTAATTGAATCTTATTTGCTGCTTGTTAAGCATTGTCTATATGCATTTCATTGATGCTTTGTCAAATCATCGGTATTTATTTTTGTATAACCTTAAAATTCCTCATGAAATCGATTTTAGTTATTCACTGATTTTTATAAACTTAAAAAGTGTTTTGAATGATGCAAATTTTACCAGCGGGAAGTTTCAGGGATTGCATGGAAACTCAACCAATTCCCACGTTTTTTTATGTCGATTCATCAAGTGTAATATGCCAAAAAGGGGGAATCGCCTTAACCCTTTTTATTAATAGATTCAAACGAGAACTTATTTCCTTTATAAAGTTTTTCATAATAATTAATTTTTACTCTCTGTGCATTTATTTTCTCAATCAACTTGTGCTTAAAAACTTCTTTTCTTAATATCAAATAGGCTAATAGCTAACTTAAAATAACTTTGTATAACAAACAAAGGTATTCATAACATATCAATCTTAGAAACAGTGTGGAAGACATATTTTATTTCTGCACATACGAGTATATGCAACTCCCACAAAGCATCTATTGATACTATAATATGAATGTGCGTATGGAAGTAATGTTTTTCCAATTCAAAAGAAAAATAAATTTTAAATAAAACATTTGCATATTGTTGTCTATGATTTTGTAATTTGCAAAAATAAAACATACATAAAATTAATTAACTTTTTATGCATTAAGAGCAGAGACTAGTAAACTTTTGTTT
Organism: Tachina fera; assembly: GCA_905220375.1. Classification (NCBI taxonomy): domain Eukaryota; kingdom Metazoa; phylum Arthropoda; class Insecta; order Diptera; family Tachinidae; genus Tachina; species Tachina fera. Next base: position 109,854,639 of record LR999967.1, read on the forward strand.
CAACAAAAGCTTTTATTAAATCAGTAATATACAATAAAAATTTCTATGAATAAATTTAAAAAAAAAATTAAATAATGAAAATTGTGTTTTTGTTTTGTTTATTTTTAGCATTATTAACAATATTTTACTACACAACGATAATTTTTTATCGCTTTCCCTTTTTTTTTTGCTGTAGCGTGAGATTTCAAATTGCTTTTCATTGCAATTAATTATTTAACAATATTTACCAACATTATTATTAATGTTGATAAAATATTATTTTGTATTTATTTTGCAATATATTTTTTTGAGGCGCAAAAAAAAGTTGACATGTATAATTCCGCCAATCTAATTTTTATTACAAATGACAATAAGAGAAATGGTGGTATATATTGTAAATTGCTTAAAAAAATAACTATATAAATTAATATGGTCATTAATTTGTGGTTACAAATTAGAGTTAATATTGGAAAAAAATTTATTCGATTAAATCGAGAAGTTATTTTCATACGAGTAAACAATTTACATTGGAAGTATGATCTTTGCTCCATATGACTGAGTTCACACACGGCAATTTAAGTTGAGCAAGCTTTGAGCTTATGGCAGAGAGAGAGGAGAAGATAATTAAGAAGAGAGCCATCATATTTTCCTCTCTTGTCCATAAACTAAAAACCTGCTCAAATTAAATTTGCTGTGTGTGCACCCAGTCAATAGCAATTTGAATACCGAAAGTCAAATTCGTTTTATGATATTTTTTAACTAAATTTTATATTGTGTTAAACTGACATCGAAGTTGCCAACTGGAATAAGGGTGATTGTCATTAATCGTGGACATTATTTACTGCTCTGATCCTAATAATAATTGTTTATAAGTCTCAGCTGATAGAAATATGTACGCTGCTATGAATGAAATTCACAATAACGTTACTCCTCATCGAATGTGCGTCTTAATCAGCGTTACCATATCTGTATTTTTTTTAGCTTGTTATATCTGAAAAAATATTTTTTTTAATTTCCTACAAAAATGCCAAAATTGTAAAAGAAAACACAAAAACATTTTTGAAATTGATTTATTTAAAAGTAAAAAAAAAACTTTTTTCAGCTAAAAAATTAGTTTATTTATTTATTCTATCGGTAAAATATGGTCTTCAAACTCATATTTTATTTGACTTGTGTAAAAATTTCATATAAAGTCTAGTACACCCACGCACGTCTCGAGAAAAAAAATAATTTTATATATTCATGAATTTGCATGTAAATTGAAAACTTTAAACTTATTTTGAGCAAAACTAGCTTTTTTCAATATGCCTCTGTTGCAATAAACGCGTGATGTATGATATTACTTTAGTTTTTTCGTAATTGGAATTCATTCAACAATATTATTAATCCGAGTACTGCCATGACAGTTAATTTCTGAGCGTATGATTAATATTCGTTCATTGTAATAAGTACACGCTCTTCACTCCAATTCAGGAGGCAAATTACGGCACTCGTTATCGAACGAAATTACGAAATATTTCAATAGAATTTATATGGGAAATATTTTTAAATTTCGAATCGTATGAAATGCCATAATTTGTCTCCAGTTCTGAATGAAAACTATTCGAATTTGTAGTTTATAAGCATTGCAATTGGAATTTTTTTTTATTTATCTCTTATATAAGAATAAATTCTTCTGAATCGACAATTCGTATAGTAATAATTTTAATTGTCTTAGTGCTACCCTAATAATTATTAGACCACATAAGTGCAGTTAAAGGCAAAAAATGTAACCCTTGTATATGTTAAATGTTATCATAGTGCACTTATCGTTATTATTACAAACACTTTAAAAATTACAAACAACAATATATAATAATACTAATAAATAAACAAACAAATCCGCACACTTTCAATTCATTTTAATATTAATAAATATTTTTATTTATATAAAATAAATATGTAAGTGGGTTCAAGTGCAATCAACACAAGTGTACGCGTATAAGTGTGTCTATGTTGAATTCCTTAACAGGTTGAGTGTGAGAGTATGTGCGTGTGCTTAAGAGGGCATCAATTCCCAATAAATGCAAAGGTGCAATAAATATCTAATGCTGAATTAATACGACATCAAAGTTTTGAAATTTTTTCAAGTTTAAAATTATAGTAGCGAAATTGCCAAATATACTAATAGAATGAATATCTTTCAGAGAACTTTTAACACAACTTTCAGTTCAATATAAAGATATGTGCAATTTATCAAAAACAATGATTAATCCTTAATTGTAATATTCTCTAATTTTATTAAGCTTAAGGTCTCTGGACTTTATATACATATGTATATATTTATATATACATATTTATTTATATTTCGATATTTCGCCACTCCTTTGTGTGGCTTCTTCAGGAAAATATGTTTGGTTTGAGTGGCTAAGTATCGAAATATAAAATTTTGATACAAAATCAAGAGGCCTTAAGCTTAATAAATAACAGCAATTCCAAAAGAAATCATATACTCAAAAAAAAAGACATGTACTATTATTAAGAAAAACTTTTTCCTAAATTCAAGTAAAAAAAAATTCTATGTTTAAGTAATTTTTTCTAAGTTTAAGTAAATTTTTTGCAAAAATCTAGTAAAAATTACTTAATATGAGTAAAAAATAAAAAGGTCATATCCTCAAAAATAGTTCATAAAAATACACAATAAATTTCTCACATTTCAGGAAATGTTTACTGACTTAAAGGAAATATTTACTAATAGTAGGAAAATTGTTAGAAACTAAAGGAAATTTTATATTAAGGACTAGTCAATTTTGCTTAAATCAAAAAATAAACTTTAAGAAATGAATTACTCCTGATAAGTTCATGAAATTTGACTTACTTAAAAGATGTAAAAAGGTATACTAAATTTTAGGAAAATATTTACCAGGTTTAAGCATTTTTTCTTTGAATTATAGAATTTATTATTAATTTGCATTTAGCAAAAAATCTAAGTAAATTTTTCATGTATTCGAAGAATATTGGAACTTGAAATTTATTTTTTTGTATATAAAATTAAATTTTAAAACTCAATAATTTCAATGCTTATTCAGGCTGCCTTGTTAGGCAATTGCCTGCCTATCAATCAGAAGGTTGCTTGCTGGTTCAATACTTGTCTCCTCTCAAGGAGAGGTGAATTATAATTAAGAATATAATAAAATAAATAACATATCATTTGTTATAGAATTTAATTAATAATAAAAATAAGTACCAGGATTAAAGACAAAAAAAAAATTGGAAAATTTACTAAATTTGAGATCAAAGGCGAAAAAAATTTTTGGCAAAGCTGCGAATTTTATGGGAAAATTTTAACTAATTTTAGGAAAATTTTACTTAAATATGAAAATATAATTACAATAAACAAGTTCATTAATGAACTAGAAATTTAGTAAATATTTTGCTGGTTTCAAGTAAAAAAACAGCTTTGGCGCCATACGACAACTTTTTTTTATTCAAATTTAGAAAATTGTTTAAAATGTTAGTTAATTTTTTTTTTTGAGTGTAGATCTATACAGAAACACTTTAATTTGAAATTTATTGCACTTAATAGCATGATTTCACGCACGCGTCTCGCTCTCTATTCATGCGTTCCAGTGACCCACACTGCAATATAAAAAGCATAATTTGTGCCATTGATCCTTTAATCAATCTGAACTTTGTACGTTATTCCCAATAAAATTCCAACCATAGTTTTTCCAATGACACAAACTTAAAAAATCATTGAGGCAAAAATTTGCAATACAGTAAAATAATACTAAGTAATCACCCTTATCGCGAATTTCAAGGGAATAAATTCTAGGGAATATTTTTTTTATTCCCGTGAACAATAAATTGGCAACGCCAATTGTTAGGGAATAAAATAAACATTTGTTTGCGATTCCAACATACTATTGTGAATTATTGTAATTTTATTTATTAATTTTTACGCGTATTTTCATAGATTTCTTAACAAATTGTTAATATTCAGCAGAATGAAAAGCATTTCGCTCCGATTTATGTTGTTAAAAGAAAGAAAAAAATTTATTGGAAAAAATAATGAGATGATATTTGAGAGATGCTTCACATCCCCTGTGTTTATCGGAAGTAATATATTTAAGTGAAAATATGAATATGAATATATATATATGTATATATAAAAAAAATCATGCGTTTCCATCTCTTAAAAATAAAATCAAACAACTAAAAACTTTTTTAAAAATTAACAAGAAAACTACTTAATATATTGTGCTTCTTTTTTCTTAATCCCAAACAAAATTTTTGTGAAAAAACGAACATATTCCTATCGTGAGCAATTTTTCACTAGAAATATTTTCCCTTTGCCCCAAATTGCAATCGTAAATAATTTTTTCCCAGAAATGTGTTCCCTTTCTTGTTTCCCCTTATCGTAAATAATATTTTTAACATGGATTTTCTCATTTTTCTCTTGGTTTTGTTCACTTTATTTTTGTTGGCGAACTGGATTAATACACTGCTTAATTTCAATATTATACTTCCAATTATATATTAAAAGTTATTTTTGGGACAAGATCAGTAAATGACGTTCACGATTAATAACAATAATTCCCTGCAACACATTTTTTCATTGAACATGCATCCCTCCGATGTAGTAAATTTTATGGCTGTGGCATACTAAGAATTTTTTCCACGTCCCCTAAAATATTTAAAAACACAACTTTACACTTGAAAACAATTTTATTTGAAACCCAAAATTTGAGTATTTCTTACTATCAAGCTTAAATTTGTCAGATTTCCAATTAATTTTTAAGCTTTACAAATCTTCTTCCCGTTTTATACATTGATAGCGGGAAGAAACTTTTACATGAAATTCACGATACCAAATTCCTCTTTAAGGAGACTGAAACTTTCATGGGAACAAAAATTTCACAATTTATTCACAATAGGGGTGACATATTTTTTGGGGAAACAATTTACGGGAATAAAAATCGGTGATCCCATATTTCTTTCAAACTTGCGAGTTCTTTCACGTGGAAATAATTCACGATTAAAACTTTAGGGAAAAGGGAAATATTTCGAGGGAAAAAATATTCACGAGGTCAATAACTTTTGTTATATTAAAGTTGATTGGTCCAACCACCTTTTCCATGAGAAAAGTATGGCTGTGACACAGTCAAAGATTTTTTTTCTATAAGAAATTTATAGCTGTAATATATTCAACTCCCCTTTCCAAAAGAAAATCATGTTTGTGACACAGTCAACTATGTTTTCTATAAGAAAAAAGTGTGCATGTGACACAGTCACCAATCTTTTTATTAGAAAGGTATGACTGTTAGACAGTTAACTGTGTCAGAAAAGATGGCTGACATTGTCACAGCAAAATTTTTTTTCTTAGAAAAGCTATTTGACTGTGCCTGAGCCTTACTTTTGTCATAGAAAAGAGCCATACTTTTCTCATAGAAAAGAACCAGATTTTTTTCAAAGAAAATATATATACTTTTCTCATAGAAAAGATGGCTGACTGTTTCAGAGCCATAATTTTCGCCAAGAGAAGAAGGTTGACTTCTTCCCCAGTTATAGTTTTTCTTATAGAGTAAGATATGCGTTATGGTTAACTGTGTTAGAGTCATACTTTTCTGATAGAAAAAAATATGATTGACTGTGTCACATCCATAATTTTCTTATACAGCAATATTTCCCTTACAGCAAAGATGATTGACTACGACAAAACCTGGATTTTCTTATAGAAAATCTGATTGACTTTTTGTGACAGCCGTATATTTCTCGTAGTAAACCATACATTTCTTTTAAAAACTAAGTTTATTTGCGCCACAGGCATACTTTTCTTTTAGCAAAGATGGATGTGAGAGGTTAGGATTGTCATGAATAGGCTGCTTAACACTTTCCACGTTGTCTACTGTTCTTGATGATTCGGACGCTCTGCTTTGGTTTCTTCAAAGTGTTTAAAGTCATTTTCAATAATTCATAATTCAATTCTTTTTTAGCTCCTATAAGGAGCATAGATAGAGCCGTGAGAGGCATGGCTCACATCTAATAAATTTCCTAGAGTCTCGCTACCGATTGACCTACATATATCGCTCGCCTCTCAGATTTCCTGTGTTCACTCGTTAAAGAAAACAAATACAAAACATTTTTTTAATACAAACTATAATTAAATAAATCTTCATTACAATTCTTTTAATTCAATGAAATTGTAACCAATCTGCAGTGTTATTGTTTGGTGTGGCAGTGTGGTCTGATGTGGACACTCGTTGTTGCTGCAGTTGAAAGCCATAATTGAAATCGTGTTAAAACTTTGAAAGCCATTAAACCACAAGGTAAACCATATAATTTAAAATGTTCATTCCATTGAAAAAATATGAAATACCCATACATAAGCTTCCTCTTTCATACGCAAGTTTCTTGTTTTTTTTTCAAAACATGAAAAGCAAATATGAATGATGGAGGCTGTAGAAAAGTATAGAATTAATAGATATTGTAGACAACCAGGAAGTATATGGTTATTGTCAATTATTTGTAGAAAAAAGAAATAAGAGATCTTATTTGAAAATAAAATCATAATATAAGATAATTTAATTTTCTATGCTTAAAAGAGGCCGTGAATTACATTCAAATCACTTTTAAGGCCATGATACACTATCATACAAATTCGTGCGATCTACGAAAAACTACAACCCTGGTGTGATGAATTGTTATTGTCTTTTGAAAATTTCCATAAACTCCCATCATAACAGGCATGTACTTTTTCGTAGATCGCACGACTTTGTATGATAGTGTATCATGGCCTTAAAAGTGATTTGAATGTAATTTGAAAACCATGACGAGCACAATCAACCAAAAGGGAGATAGATATTTTGCCCAAAGTGCGAAATATTCTTCTGACAAATAATAGTAACAAAATATTATGCCATAAACATGTCTTATTAAAATTCCTCTCTAAATTATACTTTAGGTTTGAGGAATATTAGAAAAAGTATTTAAAACTATTTTCTTCCAAACGTTCATACATAATTTGATGCATTACATTTTATCTTTAGCACTCAATATGCATACATATATTTTTAATCTGTAATCACTTACACTTCTGCACAAGCTTGACATTTGCCGTAAATTCCTTTAACAAACTGAAATTGACTCTAGTTAAAAGACTTCATTAGTTAAACAACCAGATAAATAAAACGACAAATTTTTGCCTCAAGATTTTTATCAAAAACTTGCAAAACTTGATAGCTAAAGTTGCATAATATTTAGTTTTAAGGGAAATTAGCTCATTGAAATTTAGTTGAATTTAATTTCCGCCTGTGTTGAAATGCAATATTTCTTGCTATGGCAAACGTTGTTGGAAAACAAACACATAATGACTATTATATGTTATTCGATATACACACACACATATGGTATATACATATATGTCGTAACATATATGTATGTAGATACAAGAATATTAATTGAACGTAACTCATATACACTATTTCACAACGCAGCCCTAAGCTTAACTTCCACATAGCAAACACAATGGGTCGGTGAGAAAATATATATCTGTCTTATTATGAATAGCAACGTGGGGTTCGTTACATTAGATGTTGTTCTATCAAAATATACAAAAAACTCGATTTCAAAAAAATAATGAGTTAGTACCTTTCTATATTAAGGTACGGTTATGTAATATGGAATAACAACTTAATTTAACTTATACTTTGGTATATTTCAAATTGAATATATTATATTTCAAATTGAATAAAATGATTTTTTATCACTTTTTCCTTATTGTTACATATTTATCATAAGGGTAAAAGTCAGTGAAGTGCGACTTTGACCCGCGCACGAAGGGTTCCGTACGGACACGAAATATGTAATTCAATACTAACTTTAGCCTATATAAAATATAGTTTTGGCATTTTTTTCGTTTTTGGGTTATTTTTTTATTTTTTATATTTTGCGCTTTTTTAGTTTTGGCGATTTTTTTTTAATTTTTGACGTTTTTTTAATATTGGCGATTTGTTTTGTATTTGGTGATTTTTTTTTCATATAGGCGATTATTTTGGTTTTTGGCGATTTTTTTAATTTTGACGTTTTTTTTTAATTTTGGTGATTTTTTTCGTTCTGGCCATTTTTTTTAATTTTGGCGATCTTTTTTATTTAGGCGATTTTTATTTAGTTATGTCGGTTTTTTCGGTTTTTGGCGTTTTTTTTTTTCGTTTTAAAAATTTTTTTTCATTTGGGCGATTTTTTCAAATTTGGCGATTTATTTTAGTGTTATAATTTTTTTTTTAGTTGTGGCGATTTTCTTCGTTTTGTTCCTGAGAAAATAGCGTGTGACGGACAGACGGACAGCGTATCGAAAACAATAGGGTTCCTTTTTTCACCTTTGGTGTACGGAACCATAAAGAAAGAAACATTTCTAGAGAAAAAGTATTCACAATTGCAATTTTGGGAAAAGAATAAATATTTCTAGGGAAAAAATATTCACGATAGGGGTTTATATATTTGAGTTTAATTCACAATTGAAGAGTTTTTGCTTTAGCTATTAATTTAGCCCATTGTGAATCACTTGCATGCATTAAATTATAAATATGTATTCTAGAAACGATATGTTTGCGTTTATATAGAAGTACACACGGTAATAATAATTCCAACTCGTGATGCTGTTGAAAATAGGCAAAATCTAAAATATTAATTTTAACAATTTAATCTAAACATAATTAAAAGAGAATTAAGAAAAAGAAAGAAGAAACTCAAGTATTTCGGATTCAAATGCATATTTTAATGTCACAGAAAATCTAAAGCTGTATAAGTACATAAATTATTTAAATATATTCATATACAATATGCATTATTAAAGTTGTCCTTGACTAGTTTGCTTACAATTACAATATGATATGCTTCATTATGACATCAGTCATCAGCTGTCTTTGTTATAGTTTATTTACATTTGCTGGAGATATATTAATTAAAATAAATTCTCATGTAGGTATGCATATAATTACAATTCCCCTAAGGTATAAAACTAAACTATGATAATATTACCCCCCTTAATAGGAATTAAAAGAAAAAAACACCAACAAGATGTTCTCATTAGTGTGCAAACAGTTTAAATAGAAAAAGGGGAAACGTTTTGTTTTATTCCCTGCAATTAAATTTCATAATTACGAGTAGATTAAATTTTCCTCCCCCAGCAGTGTCGGAAACAAATTATTACAACACTCTGTATTAAAATATGCATTTGCTTAATTTTTTTTTAATGTAAAATAACATAATTATTTATCGTCACGTAGATTTATTTATTATTGAATCTGAAATCTTGCATTATACAAATACGAAAAAAAATAATAATAATAATGAGAAGAAAAAAAACTCATTACAATGGGAAAACATAAAGTATTTATTGCATTAACATTAATTAAAACTGTCGTTGACTATTTGTTCAAATGTTATTGGTATTATTTTACGTTTTTTCTATTAAAATAAACTGAAAAATTGTGCAACATAATTTTAAATATTTATTTATACGAGGATTATTAACAGAATTTTGCCAGAAAATTGTAAAATATTATTTTAAATCTTATTAGACGACTTTTACACACACAAAGTTATCTTTGAAAAGGGAAGGGAAAAGAGCTCAAGACTTTTCAAAGTAAAGGCTCAATTAGGCGACTGTAATGAAATGTAATTGCAACGTAAGAAACAGCTAATCGATATTTTTATAGTGATTCGTCAATAGTGATTGCCAATTTTGAAAAAAAAATTATATTAAAGAATATAATAAATTTTAAATTTCAACTGCATATGAATAAAACTCACCTTATAAAATACGTGCTTAAATTGACTACTACACTTCAAACACCAAATCACTAACAAGCTCTGTGGCAACACTTCCAAGAGATTTACTTAAACCTACTTGATTTAAAGTCGGTGGAAAAATACTATAAAGTTAATTGTAACAATTTCACGAAAATCACTTACTTGACTACACCCGGTCAAAAATAGTTGCATGGCAACACTTTATTCCTGAAGAAGCTGTGAATACTTGTTGTTGTTGTCTTTACATTCTTACAACTACAATTCGAGCTGAAAAAAAGTCAACCAATGTAGCAATTGTAAAGTATGAAAATAAAAAACATGTTGATTATTAAATTCTTGTTTCAACTTTGTTATTTGTTGAACTTCTCATTTGTTTAAATTGAAGTTTACCTTAATATCTATAGTTGTTCTAAGAAATGTTTGTGTAAAGATTCCCTGATGATCTGCAATAACAACAGTGAAATGCGTATAGGATTCAGCTATAATCCTATACTCAATTTCAATGAATTTTTAATTAAAAAAAATGTTTCATTAAATAAGTAAAATAATATTTTGGGATTATTAGTGCGTTAACAAATGATAAGCTTATGGTGGTTTCTTTGCTGGAAAAAGTGTAAAATTAAAAAAAAAACAAAATATTTATTATTTTGTTTTTGTTTAACTTTTTACTAAAAAAAATAAAATTTAGCTTACGTTTAAAGAAAAAACTTAAGCTCTTAAGTGATGATACAATACTTTTTAATAAAATGTATATTTCAGAAAGTCATTTTATTGCAAATTTTCATTGAAAAGTGAAATAAATGTAAAATTTTTTTCTAGAAGAAAATGCCATTAAATTGCAACAATTTAAAAAAAAACACCAACAAAAAATTTCTAAATTTAAGATTTTATTAAGCTAAAGTTCGTATCGGTCTGTTAGCCAAATTACATGTGATAGTTTTTAATGAACAAATCACGCCAAAGTTAATTGTAAATATTCTGACAAACACAAGCAGAACGGAACAACTAGCTGTTTTAGAAGGTCGCTGAACCTCCATCATCAGCGTTCTTTGTGTTTGGTCCAGTGTGTGTAGTCTTGATGTATATTTCTGCTTTATGTAAAATCGCATTTGCTTTGTTTCTCCCCAAAAATTGTTTACTATGCATACGTACGCTTGTTGCCACCGTTTGCCGGTGGAGCATTCTGTACATCAGTGTTTCAGCCTCGTATAATTGCGCTTGTTTTTTATTATTATTATTTTATTTTATTTTTTTGTATATGTAATTAAAAACAAACAGCAATATAATTATTTTAATTCAATCTGTTTTTTTTATGTATTTGATTTAGTAGGAAATAAACTATTTAAAATTCAATTGCAAATAAACATAAATTCAATCTGTTTTAATAGTTAATTAACAACTTTAGGAAATAATATTTAAATTGTTACCGAAAATAATGCCACTGCCAGAAGTTAATTATGGAAAATGTTAATTTACTCACTATTAAAGTTTTTTTTCAAACTAAATGCATAAAATACTTTGCAGCAATGAAATATTGAAATAAAGATATTTTAAAAAAATCATAAAGGAATATTTAAATCAGTAATGTATTTCCCACGTTCCCCTTTAGATGGAAGTAGTTGTCCATGTATCTCTATAATATTAGTTCTACAAAGTAAAAATTAAGTTCATTTCATTCTTATTAGTTTTTGTAGTCATGGGTGTTAGCATGTCCTCAAAGACAGACAAACATAAACTCACAAAACTATACAATGCGGTTTATGAACGTGATACACTATCATACACAGTCGTACGATTCATTCACTGGAAAATCTACTTGAATTCTGTCACACTCCAAAAAAAGCGCAACAAAATCTCATAGTGTGTGGCACAACACTATCCTCAAAAAAGATGCAAAAATATTTAAAATAATTTTTATGTTTAATTATTTTGCATTTGCTAAAGAAGTAATAACACAAAATGTAATTTTCAAAATATATCTCTCTATCTTTAAATAATTTAAGCAGAATTTGCTGTTTTCTTATCAACTGCCTTACAAAATGCATCTGTGATCTAAAAGAAATTATCATTTAATGAACATTTTCACAAACTTTTGGAAATCGGACAGACTTGTCAAAAAATCTGTCGAACGACTGTGTATGATAGTGTATCACAGTCTTTAGCCACTCTTGTGATTTCCCAGCTAACCAAAACATTCGTAAATAAAGCGCATTCGAATGTTGCGTATTCATTTCTCGGACAAAACACTCGAGAACGACTATCGTAAACGGAAAGAGAAAGTGCTGCTAGAGATCACTCGTCGCTCAGTTTGTGGCAGCAAATCTTGCAAATCTTTCGATATCGATGTTTCGCTTACGAATCAATAGCGAACCTTTAGCAATATCATTAGCAATCGATTTCATTGCTTCTTAATAGCAAAAAACGTTATTCCTCTTTTGTTGTACATACATGCAAAAAAATAAAAAATTTAGAGAAATAAATTGTTTCTTGTTGCTAAACTTTTTTTACGAGAATGTTTCGAGAATTATTGGCTACAGCGAACGTTCGTTTATTTTCGAAACTCAGGTTGGCTGGGTTCTTTTATACGACTTAAAAAAATATTTTAATGGAATAAAACACACACAGACAAAAGTATTCCCCACACACATTTTGAAAATGACACCCACAAAATGACAGCACAAGAAATGACAGCTGTGTACTCGTAAATAGACTGGACCAAAAGTTCGAGTTTGTATTACTGTATTGGTAAATGTCAAGAAATAAACAAGAATAATGTGCCGTGAATAAACTGTCAAAACTTGTATGGAAATTTATTTACACAAAATCATACTCGTCTTTCGATAGCCAGCGAAAATCGAATGGCAACTTCTTGCCAAATGAATTTGTCCTCTTGCACTTTACACTTACAAATTAAAATCATATATTTGAAGGATTTAATATTAGTCTATTTACATCAGTTTTCTAATAGAGCTAAATGTTAATAATTAATTTTTAAAATAAAATCATTTACAACCACTTTATTTTTCATCGATAATAAGGCTGATAATTAAATCAATTTAAAAATTAAACATTTTTATTGCGTTAATTTAATTAAGTTGCAAAACAAATTGTTGCATTGTGTGCTGTAGTTATTCATACAGATTTTAAAATACAAATGAAATAACTAGTTATTGAAAACAATTTAATGTGCTGACTTAAAAACTAAATATTTTACAACATACAAATAATTGTCAATTAAATTAAAATTTGCATACAAATTTTCAAAAGTATATGATAATTTTTAATTTATATTCTATTTTAATTTTAATATTATTTTGATGAAAATTCTAATAACATTTTATTTAATGTTGTTAGATTTTTTATTTAATTTATTTTTTTTTTTTGGAAATAAACTGTTAATTATATTTTGCGAATAATGTAAACTTTAAAACACTTTCTAATGTACTAATGCATACACACATACATACATACTTATGTAAGTGCATATACACATGCACAACATACACGAGCATTGACTAACATACATATGTTGATATGTATGTATAAACAACGGTCCTTCCCAGCAAGCAATGCAAGTTTTCATCTCAAATTGGAAATAAGTTGACAAAAAACTCCTCTCCTACACTTATTTAAATACACTTATACCTCGATTTACACCATACTTTTTTACATGATTTCACTTTTACACGATTATTTTGGTTTTCGTGTAAATTGAGAGATTTATGAAATACCTCGATTTACACGATTTTTTTTATGTATTTATGGACTATTTGTCTCTAATAAAATGATCGAGGGATAGGTGTATAGAGCAATTCCATGCAAAACGACCCTACACAGAGAAAAAATTATTTAATTATGCATATGTACATATACATATAAATAATTATTTGACCTTTTTTTATTTAAAGTACAGGGTGGGCCTGCGTGCTAAAATTTAATTACTTTTTTGTTTATTGTTTTATTTAACGACCCAGCAACGAACCAAAAGGGTAGAATTTTACTTTTCCAATGGGCATTCAATTTTACTGACGCAGGCGTGACTTTTGGTCCACCCTGTATAATGTGTTTTTTTATAAACTAAATCTGTTCATTCAGGCTTTGAAGGTAATTCAAATTGATTTAAATGCAAATAAAAGAAAATTTTATTTCATTTATTCATATCCGACGTTTCGTTGTGATTTTCCAACACCTGGAGGGGGATACTATTTTTATTGAAATCTGGTAAAATTAATAAATATAAGAAAAATTTTAATGCATTTATTATTATTGCATTGTTGTTGTTGCATTAAAATTGTTCTTTTATTATTGCATTGTTGTTGTTGCATTAAAATTGTTCTTTTATCCCTGAAGATGTCGGAAAATCCCAACGAAACGTCGGATATGAATAAATGAAATAAAATTTTCTTTTATTTGCATTTAAATCAATTTGAATGACATTGGAAACTTGAATAGAGTAATTCTATAAAAACACATTAATAATTTACTTACTTTTAATCAAAACGCTTGGTTCATTCAACTGATGTTCACAAGAGAATGAATATTATGGTCAATTTGAAATAAATACAAGTTTTTAATTGTGTTTCCCGCTTTGTATGTTAAGTCTTTATTTTACGTTTTCTTTTATTCACTTTCTCATTTGCAATAAAAACCATTACATAGTGTCCACACCTGATGAATTTACATATATCATGATGAATGTCAAATTGATATCATGATAAAAATTCGTCACGTATAGACTCAATTTATTAATATTATTATAATTTATAATATTATTATATATTATTAATATTATGATATAATCATCAGAGCTCATGGCCTGATGTTTATGTTACATAAAACCCGTTTTCTAAACGGTGTCTTAGCTGCGACACGGCGCCTGCGAGTCGTGTTTGTAGGCGGGAAGTGAAGAGAAGCTTGCGGGGTAGCAAAAGTCGCACGTACTGGGAACAGGGTGACCGATGAAATTTTTCAAAAAGTAGCACCAAAAAGGGGATTTATCAAAAAAACGGGCAAAATTAAAAAAAACGAGAAAATTATATACAGGGTGGCCCAGAAAGACCGAAGTGGTGTAAATTCCTTATAACTTTTTATTTAAGACATATTTTTTTAATTTTTTGTTTTTTAAATACAGTAAATTTATAGGGAATATTTTTAGATTAGTTGTTAAAAATGATATCCCGCAAGTGGAGGCCATTTTCTGCTTCGCACAAATGATCTCTTTTCAACACATTTTCCATGACCTTTCGCAAAACTTCCGGTGTTATGTTGTTAATTTCGTCTGGAATATTGGTTTTTAATTCCTCAATAGTCCTAGGCTTATTAACATAAACTTTCCCTTTTAAATAACTCCAAAGGAAACAGTCTGGAGCGGTTAAATCCGGGGAACGCGGAGGCCAATTAAAATTGCTTCTACGCGAATTTATTCTTTCCCCAAAGATGTCGCGTAAAATAGCCATTGTGGCCCTCGGAGTGTGCGCTGTGGCTCCATCCTGTTGGAACCATATTTGCGGATGGTATTCCACGGCTGGCCTTACAAAATTTTCCAACATGGCCCGATATCGATCACCATTGATGGAAATGGCGACATCTCTTTCATTTTCCAAAAAATATGGACCAATGATCCTTTCTGAAGAAACACCGCACCAAACAGTACACTTAACTGGGTGTAATTGTCGTTGATGAAGTACTCTCGGGTTTTCCTTAGCCCATATCCTAAAGTTTTGCTTGTTAACAAACCCATTTAATTGGAAATGGGCTTCGTCACTCATAAATAAGTTATGAATAATGGAAATGGAAAGAGCACATTTGTGCGAAGCAGAAAATGGCCACCACTTGCGGGATACAATTTTTAATAACTAAAATAAAAATATTCCCTATAAATTTACTGTATTTAAAAAACAAAAAATTAAAAAAATATGTCTTAAATAAAAAGTTATAAGGAATTTACACCACTTCGGTCTTTCTGGGCCACCCTGTATTTTTAATGTATTTTTATATAATTCACCCTAAAAAAAGGGAGACAAAAAGTGGCAAAAGCACTCAAAAAAGTGGCAAGGCAGTCAAAAAAGTGGCAATTTGCCACTTTAGTCGCTCAAACGGTCACGCTGACTGGGAATTGAAGCGAAAACTTTATCCCTTCTCTCCCACATATTTCTTTCTCTTGTATTTTTTATATGTTATGTACAAGCAGCATATGCATGAAATAAACAGTTAAAATATAAAAATTATAAACAAATAAAGTAAGGAGAGAAAACAAATTATTGTATTTTAGTAGTAAATTAAAAAAAAAAATAAGAATATATGGACATATTTATTCTCCATTCCCCAAACTAACAAGTAGTTTCTCTACGGCAACACTGCTACGAATGATTGAATAAAAAGCATTAATCAAATTAATATCAAAGAGTCCCCTGACTATTGCGACAAAAAAGTATTCATGTAAAGGCTCAGTTAGCCGACTGTAATGTAAAGTAACAGCAACGTAGGAAACAGCTGATCGATATTTTTATATGAAAAGTAGGTTACGTTACATTACATCTCTATAACCATTTTCATTACTTTTCACATAACAATATCGATCAGCTGTTTCCTACTGTTGCAGTTACTTTACATTACAGTCGGCTAACTGAGCCTTAAACGCGTGTGGAATCTAAGAACAGACTCCAAAAGAGCTTGCCCAACCTTCATCTAAACGTGCGCGTATACGTGTAAATGAGCAAAAGTTGTAATCATGCTTGGCACCGACTTTGAAGATCATTGCTGGTAGCACATATAATAATGTTTTATTTAACAGTAACTAAATTTGTAACTTTCAATGAACTTATCAAAATAGCTGGAAAAAAATCTGGCAATAGAGAGAATACGTGTTGGAAAACATATTGAAATTTGTTTGCTTGGCATAGCCGTAATACAAATATAATGGCAAATCTAAAATTTGTTTGTTATTTAAATTTATTTAAATTAACATTCAAGTTGCTGCCATGTTAAAAACTAAGCTCTATGAATGCGTTGCATATCACAGGTAACTCTGTGATCATTTGATTTTATGTTGCTTAGTTGTGACCAAAACATAATTAATGTGTCATAGGAGCTGGGGTTTTTTTATTACTAAAACCACATAAACATATAGCGGCATATGTACATATCGCACACTAAATCATAAATAGTCACAATTCAAAAAATTTCAGATGCCGACTAGTGGCAAACAACTGTTGATTATTGTGCAAATGGCGCAAGTATGTCCCGATACAGACTTGCAATATTTTTTTTGCAGCAACTTTTTTTAGTGCAAAATAGCGAGAGGGGAATACAAAAAATATATATTTCCACTTCAACACTCTCACACACATTCAAGAATTTCTGCTACAAAAATTGCAGATTGCAAATTATGGACCGGGACTATGTAACATAGAAACATAAACAACGGTATTTTATATACTTCAAGAAGACTGTGTTGCGTGTTTATTAGAAAACAAAACCACTTTGATCATTTTGAGTTGTGACTGTTTATGATTTACTGTGCGATATGTGTAGTTGTATAATATAACTACATTTAGAGCATATAAAATTCGGCATGTTGGT
Organism: Tachina fera; assembly: GCA_905220375.1. Taxonomy (NCBI): domain Eukaryota; kingdom Metazoa; phylum Arthropoda; class Insecta; order Diptera; family Tachinidae; genus Tachina; species Tachina fera. Next base: position 109,871,991 of record LR999967.1, read on the forward strand.
TTAATTTAATTAATGGACAGTTTATATATTTTTATCTCTTCCAAAAAATATTTTGCAAAAAGGTTGAAAACTAATTCGGTTCTATGAATTAAATGATGTTACGGTTTTAGTTTTCGTGTTTTTGTTTTTTATTCTCTCATTTTGTTTTGTGTAAATTTACTCGTAATAATTACTTTTGTATTGTTATTCGACTTTATGGTCAGAGGTGGTATTTTTCGTTTTTAAAGTAATAAATTAAATGTTCGTACTTATGTTCATATACATATTTATTTTAATATGTGTGGATTACATTTTATTACCAAATTAAATTTTAACTTGGTTTTCTATTTCTAAAATTTCTTATTTTTTTTTTTGTAAATACTTGACGCACATTAGAATAGATGGAACAAATTAAAATTAGCATGAGTTTTCGAGAGAATGTTTCTGTAATATTGTGACAAAAAAAAACAAGTGCATGAGCAAGTGGGTGAGAAATTCATACGAAAGGTATAGGTCGACGTCACATTGAGACAACAGTAAATATTGTCACTTGTTTACTCTTTATCGGTAACAATTGGCTCTTATTGAAAATCTCTTACTAATCTTTAAAAAACAAAAAAACGTAACCAGGGAATACAAATAAGAAATCTTTTGATTCAGATACGTACATATTTATTAAGTTAAATAGTTTCCAACAACATTGTATGTATTTTATAACTTTGCTTATTTGTTATAAATGAAACTATTTAACTTAATAAACACGTGTCTGAAGCAAAAAAAATAATTTTTCATTAGTATTTAGGGGTTACGTTTTTTTAGGCAAATGTTTGACAAGTGTGACCGTGCCTTAAGGCTTTGTTAAGGAGCATGTTAATAGTAGTCAATTATTGTCCATAAAGAGTAGAAAAGTGACAATTTTTACTGTCGTCTTGATATGACGTCAATGACGCCATTCACAATAAGGGAGAATATTTATATATTTTTAAATGGCAGCGTATTCATAGTAGCAAACTACCCACCCCCTCTAATATCCTTTGACTTACGCAAATTTAAAATAATCGAGAAGAATAACTATAGCAATCAATTATCATATCGCGAAAAGAAGCACGACATGACCCCTAAAGAAATTGTAAATCAGTTAAGCATCCCGAAAGCTTAAAAAAGCAAAGCTTGAAATACGAGTAAATTTAAAGAAATAATTCAAAAATTTTAATATTATTATTGTGTTTATTTCGGCTTCTGCACCACTGTAAATTACAGTGCAACATTTTGTTGCACTTAATGTGTTGATTAAAAATTTCCATGTACATTTCCAAGTACATTGTTTGGCCTGCAAAATTAAATAAAACTAACGAAGTAAATTACAAATACATATACAGTTTTAATTTGTTTTTATTATTTTGTGTTGTGTAATTTGAGTTTTGCAACAATTATAAAAATAATGACACAAAAGCTTTTATCATAGAAAAATACACACTTTCAAAATATCCAGTCTCATATATATAGATAGATACCTTTTGTTATAAATAAATAGTTTGTACAGTGTGAGATCGAATAAATGAAACAAATGGGTTTTTAAGAAATGTTCATCCTTTTTGTGGTTGGCGTATTTCAAGTTCGTCTAGGATATTTTGGTCCTGGAGTAAAGAAGAAATTTTGGGTATAAATATGTCTTGAATTGAAATTGAATTAGAAATGCGCGAAACACGTTAAGGAAGATTGTCCAAATAATGTAATGCTTTGTATATAAATGTATTGTAGATTTCCTGATGATGCTATCCAGTGGATGGCGAAATATCGAAATAAATAAATAAATGAATGAACAAATAAATAAATATCCAAAATTGACCTCAAGCTTAAGAAAATCGTTATTAATTGTTTTAAACAAATACTTATATTATAGAATTTGTTTACTCATTAATGAAATTTTATATTATACATAACGTAAGCCCATTATTGGTTTGACCCACCGACCATTTAAAAAAAATTAGTTAGGTATGGGGTATATGCATATATTTCAAATATCTTCTTTCTGAACCATAAAAAATGTTTCGCAAAATTAATTATGGTTTCTGAGATATTTAGCATTCATTTTGCTCTATTTCAACTATTTTAAGGTTTAATAAGTATTGTTTTGCTGTAAATGCCACAGTTTGGCGTTTGCTTCAAATTCTTCATACACAAACATGCGAATTAAAGTTAACTCTTGTTTTGCTTGATTTTTAAGGGTCCGCCATTTAACTTTTTTTTCAACTAGTGCTTATTTCGTGAATGGTAAGTAACACTTATCACATGTCTGATTTGACAGATAATTAGTTTTATCCTTCCGCTGAACGAGCCAACTGATCATCCAATGCGTTTTCGCTTCGCTAAGTGGGCCTGCCGTGGACTTACAGAAGATGCCGATTTGCCAAAAAAAATCATCTTTTCAGATGAAGCTCATTTTGATATTGCGGGTATGTAAACAAGCAAAATTGTCGCAGTTGGGGCACAGAATACCCTCACGCATACATTAAAAAGCCGACGCACTAAAAACGAGTCACTGTTTGGTGCGGATTTTGGTCCAGAGGCATAATTTCGAAAATGAGCAAGGAGTGGCCGTTACAGTCAATGGCGACCGCTTTGTTCACAAAAATTTAAGAGGAGGATATTGGCAACATTTGGTTTCAACAGGACGGCGCTACGTGCCACACAGCCGAAGCTTCAGTAGTTTTTTTTATAGCATTTTCAAAAAAAAAAGTTATCTGGCGGACCCTTTATAAGAAATAAATAACATACAAAAAAAGAAGGTGTCGTAAGAAAAAATTCAACGGCGACTGTTAAGCAAAAACATCATCACCCAGACGCAGCCGCCGATGAAATGTTTTAATATAAACTTATTACACAATAAAATAAAATAAAAAAAACCTTAATTATGCATGTTGGAGTATAACAGAAATTATATAATTTCATTATTTATATTAAATACACTTCAATTACTTGTTTTTCTTGTGTGTAAGTGTGTAAGCGGATCGATAGTTAAAAATATTATGGCGGCGGCTTCTTGGTCGGCGTTAAACGATCCTCTAGATTCTCTAGACAGCAAGAAAAATAAACAAAACAACAAATGTCTCAATTCGCAGCTCTAAATTATACGTATGGAGCACAAAAAGCAACTATTTGAAAATAAATTAAGAAAAGTTGTGTATGGGGCACAAAACTTATTTTTAGTTTTACAATAAATTAAAATTATTTTCTAACTTTATGAATTAAAGTTCACTAAAATTTAATGGTAAAAATGCAAAAAAAAAATTCTATCGGGTATATGTACTTTGAGAAAACTTCACGTAAACCTTTTTGTCATTTTTCTCCGTTCCGTCTTTTAGGCATATGGGTAATTCCAGAAAAAGGTCAACCAAAAAAAATTTTTTTTTTTACTCAAATATTTTTGTTTTGTTTTAAATAATTAAACATAAAGTTCTATACTTTACAAATGTAAAAGCGTTTTTTTTTTAATTTGTGAAATTTTTTGAGCAAAATATGGGACTTTTAAAAGAAATGTTTTCTTTGCTTAATTTGTTTTTTAGCGATTATTTAAAGTAATTTGTATTATTTTTCTTTTTTTGTAATTTCCAAATTTTCTACTAACAACAACCCACGCATTAGCCGAAAAAAAAGAAGACTGGAGCTCTAATAAGGGAAGTTGTTTGAGGTTGCTTCCACCTATACCTTAATGTCGCATACACCGCATAAAATCAATATTTATTAGCTTTTTTCAGTAGTAAAAATAAGCGTTTGTTATCGTTTTATTATTTTTTTAACTAAAGTTCAATCAACATAGAAAGGTTACTACGTTTAATTCTCATGGGAAAAAATGTCGCGTCCGCCTTGTCGCGTCCGTATTTGAACTTTAACCGTTTAAAAAAAAATTAAAACAAAATGTTCATGTTTACATAAAAATTCTTCTTTCACCTTCATTTCTAAATTTACAAAAAAAAATTCTTCATAAAATTTCGCTGAATTATGTATATTTCTATAAGTGCACAAAAATAACTTCTATTTTTGTCGCGTAGGTTTCTTGCTGACATTTGCTTATATCTTTTTACTATATTTATTGATATCGCCCAGAATTTTTTCTTAAATATACTACTCCTTCAGCGCTTTAAAACACTTAAGATATATATTGGATCTTTCCATTCTTTTCTAGTTTTTTGCTCAAATAAAAGTGTACGAATGTCGCGTCCGTCTCCTGGGAATTTCCCATATGCTCCAAACCAATAATGGGCTGACGATAAGTCAAACCTAAATAAAGATCATACTGGGCAGTTCTCAAGTTTTAAAAAAAGTAACATGAACTTTTTTTAAATCATATCGTGTCATAACCGCAAAAAAAGCTTAAGCTTCATAATTTTCGAATTTTATTTTTTTACTAAAACCGATCATTATCGATCGTAAATAATTGTTATAATGAATTTTCTTCGAAAAAACGATATCCAAAAATGTGTCGTTTAAGCTTTTTTTTTTGCGATTATGGCTCGATGCATTAAATTTTGTTAGATAAATAACATGTTATGCTGTATTAAATGAGCACATTTTGAACATGTTCGCTTAAAATTGTACTCATTAATTAGAACTACCAAAACAGTTGACAGTTTTATCCCCCCCCCCCCCGTAAATAAAGAAACCTTCAGAAAATTTTATTTTAAAACTGGCCAAATTCATACAAAACGCATACAAATAAAGTAAACAAAAACATCACTGATACATTCGTAGTGTGGGTATTTTCTCAATAGCGAATTAAAACGCGCCGCACACTGTTAGGAACTGGAACAAAAATGCTATATGGCCCTCCTAAAAATTGTAGTATATTTTGTTTAAATATATAAATTTCTGATTTTTAAGTATTTAAATAATATATATTTTATTTTATATTCTCTGCATTTGAAATATCCCCGCCTTTCTAGTGTTATCTCTATATTTGTGCACGTATTTATGTAAATATTGAAATTATAAAGAACGGTTTGCAAAAACATTCATATGTACATATATATGTACATACATTTGCATATTTTAATTGATTTATGCCATCACTAATTTCATTTAACTTTATTTTCGTTTTCGAACAACCATAAATTACCAAAAAGAACTCGGAATAAAAACATTTGCATCTCTATAAAAACTAAATTTACTCTTTTTGTCTTTTATTTTAGTTTGACAATTTTTCAATTAAATCTAATTTTGTGTTGTTTTTTTATTGGTTGCAATTTTCAATTCAGTAAAAAAATACAAACTATATTTTAAACTAAATGTCATCAATTTTTCCACATGATTTATTCATTAAATGCTAAAATACATGTATGTAGTTGTCCTGGCGACTGCAGTGTGATATATTTATGTGTGTGTGCGTGTGTGTGTGTATTACTTACACACTCGCATACATACATGCATATATGCATACATACATACCTTTACATTTATAAATGTTAAAACACTATTTTACTATTTGATAGATATTTAAATATTTACATATTTTGACACAATTAAATTTTATTTAGATAAAAAACAATTTCAATTTACATACATAATTAGGAATTGTTAAATTTTTATAAACATCTTCTTTTCCAATATTAAAGAGTACATGAAGTAATTGTAAGTTTTCATATCTTTGATGTAAATGATGATTTAGTGAACGCAATGTCATATTTAATGACATTACATGTGTAATAAGTCACAGATATATACTCGTATACTTATGCATATAGATAATGGGTGATATGAATAAAAAAAAGTATTTGCTTTTTACTTAAAAATTTGTTTTAAAATCAAAAATTTGTAAAAAGCCCATACTTTTTTTACTTGTTTCCCAATATATCGTATCAAAGAATCTTTTTTGTGTTTGGTTTTATAATTAATAAATTTATATTTTATTGTTTTTTTTTATCTTTTATACAGGGACCGAAAATAATAAACATTCTTGAATTTAAAAAAAAACGCCCTAAATTAACGCCTTTTGAATAAAGTCAATAAGTTCAAACATTTGTTTTACTTTTTTTTTTGCATAATTTCACAATTTTAAAATATCCAAAACTCTGATAATTTTTTTTAAATTGGTTAATGATTCAGCAGTCGCAAATAAAATTCCTTTGACTGTGGTTAGAATTAAAAACGCATTTTAATACTGTAAATGGCAAATATTTGAAATTTCAGTATTTGATAAATGAAAATAAAATAAAAACTAAGGATTTCTATTATTTGGAAGGCGATGCTAATAATTCTGTATTAAATGATTTTAGTTAATTAGGATATAATTTCGAGGAAACAATATTATAAAATCTGAGAAAGAGTTACTAAAAAATCATTTGTATTTACTAATACATACGTACATACATCGACTTTTATTGAAATTTAATTTAGCGGTGCGTAGAAAAATAGTTCCTTTTGGCTATAAATAGTTGACAGTGCTGTAACTGAGCTCGTTCTAGCTCTATTTGAGAAAGGGAATAACGCGTTTGGGTTATAAATGGTTGGCATTGCTGATGGTCCCTGCTTTTATAAACACTAGGATCGCCCGGTGGTCTTAATTAGAGCACAAACATGTGTGTACTTGTATGTTTACCAGTTTAAAAGAAAAATAAAATAGAAAGTTTTTTTCCAAACAAATTTAAATCACTTTTTTCCACTTTTATGCCAAGAATTTTCAAAAACATTTGTGCTTTTCTACAGAAAAATACCTCTTAAGCGGGTGCTAGACACATCAATATAAAAAATATTCATACCAATACTATACATATCGGTAATTCCAGAAAGAGATCAACCAAAAAAAAAATTTTTTTTTGTTCAAATATTTTTGTTTTGTTTTAAATAATAAAGCATAAAGGTCTATCTATACATTACATTCATTTTTAATTTTTAAAATTTTTTGACCAAAATATGGAACTTTTAAAAGAAATATTTTCTTTGCTTAACCTTTTTTTTAGTGATTTTTAAAGTAATATGTATTATTTTTATTTTTTTTTTTGTAATTTGCAAATTTTTTACTAACAACAACCTACGCATTAACAGAAAAGAATGAGAATTGAGCTCTAATAAGGGAAGTTGTTTGAGTTTACTTCCAATTATACCTTAATGTAGCATACGTCACACAAAATCAATATTTATTAGCTTTTTTCAGTAGTAAAAATAAGCGTTTGTTATTATTGTTTAATTACTTTTCAATTAAAGTTCAATCAATATTAGCAAAGTTACTGCGTTTAGTTCTCATGTGAAAAAAATGTCGCGTCCGCCTTGTCGCGTCCGCATTTGTACTTTAACCATTTTAAAAAAAATAAAACAAAATTTTCATGTTTCCTAAATCTACACATAAAAGATCTTTCACCTTCTTTTCTAAATTTACAAAAAAAAATTCTTCATAAAATTTCGCTGAATTATGTATATTTCTATAATTGCACAGAAAGAACTTCTATTTTTGTCGCGTCCGTTTCTCACTGGCATTTGCTTATATCTTCTTACTATATTATTGATATCGCCAAACATTTTTTATAAATATAATACTCCTTCATTGCTTTAAAACACTTAAGATATATATTGGATCTTTCCATTCATCCATATGTATATGAATATAAGATTTGCTATAACATATTCTATATAACGTTATAGCTCTTCACTTATTTATTTATTTCAATAAAAAGTTACTAGAAAAACCAAGCAATAACTGTCGTTATCGTTATGGGCGAAAATTAAATAATTATTATAGCGTCTGCTATAATAATATAAAAATAACGAAAATTATTGCTTTGGATTATATGTTTTATAGTTTGACGAAATTTCGTTATATACTCTTAACCCACTAAAAAGTCGTTATGCAAAGTAAATAATTTGTCAGCCAGTAAAGTACAAACATTTTATGGTAAAGTAGAGCGAAATGAAACTCTTCAACAAAATCCTTAATTTGTATTAACCTCAATATGACAAGTCTATTGCTGCCAATTCCACTCTAATCGGGCGATTCGATAGATATATGTCGGTGACGAAAAAATTCGAAAAAATCGTTTTTTTTTTCTGATAACTTCAAAAATCTTCGCAAAGACGATTTTCTAAACATAAAAAGTGTATCGGATGCCGCAAGTTTGACCAAAATTTCTTGCTTGGCGGCAAGTTTCAGGAGTGGTTAATGTATACTGCATATTTCAGATCAAAAAAATATACATAAAATGGTTGGTGGAATATTTCAGCTAAAAGTCATATGAAAGCATAATGAAGGTACATATCGCTCATTTACTCAAAGAATTAGTTCTCATATTGTGTAAAAATTGCATACAAATATCTTATTTAATCAACTCTTGAGAGCAAAATAAAATTTTCTTTTTCCATTAAGTTTGGTAAATTAAAATCTTCGAACTAGTTTTCTGCACAGATTTTTTTAAGTTATGACGTTGTTTGAGTAAATGAGCGATGTGTCTTCGTTTTTTGTAAGTCGGTGGAGCGAATAATAAAAATATTAAACTGAACAAAAATCTGTTTTATGAACTATTTCTTTGAAAAATAAAATTTACTAGCTATGTATTTGAATTTTAGTTTTATTTTTATTTAGCACTGACTTTATTTAGCATTTTCCGATTCGAAAATTCTGAAAAGCTTAAACAACTGTACTAAAAGCACTGAGCTTTGACACTTTTAATAGACAGTAATTCACCATTGGTGATTAAACTTTTATTGAGCTTATATTCTTTTTTGTACCTAGTTAAGACAAAATTTTTTAGTTGGAAGTGAAGTATTTCGCTTATTTGCGTACATATTTATATCATTTCATTGATACTTTCAGCTTTATGTACATATGTACATATCGTTACCTTTATATAGAAAGGTCCTAGCTCGTTATTTTTTTCAAATCGATATTTTTGTATTTACATTACATATTCCTCTATCGAAAAATACAAACAACCCGATTTCAAAAAAATAATGAGTTATGGCCTTTCTATATCAAAGTAACGATATGTACATATACATATCGAGATCTTTTTTCGATTTTATCGTAGTCGACATGTTGTCGAAAATACTTTTTTATTGAATTTAAAATTTTATGGGTTTAGAATTATCAAAATTTCAAAATTGTTGATAACTTTTAAGATATAGACTGTGCAATTTTATCGTAAGCGACAATTTACGTGCAAAAAAAATTTAATATTTTAAAAAAACCTGAAAAATTTTATTTTTGTTTTCGTTTCTAATACAATTTTTCGATCGAAGCTATCGTTCGCATTTAGATGAACAGGTTCTTAATTTTTGTTGCTTACGATAAAATTGGAAATAAGGCTCGATATGTATATGCAAACACTAGAAAGCTCTGGCTTATTGGACTTGCATATATATGTATATTGTTTACTTTTAAAATAATTTTATTTGCCTACTCAAGCGATTTTAATTTTTCTCTAAACGTTTATCTAAGAGATAAATATGTAAAAAATATGAAAATTGTTTATTGAATGTCTTAAAAAATTTATTCATTTATTTGTACGATTCGAACCACAAAATCAATTTATATTAAAGAATATTTATCTACATGCATATGTATGTACATTCATATTGTATATTGTATGTATGTATGTATTTACTATGTCTATGTATTAAAAAATAAATTTCAATAATTTCAGTCACTTTAAACATAATTAATGAATATCCGACATTTCCTTAACCTTAGAATATTTTTATTATTGTTAAAATATATATTTTTATCACAAATTTTATCAAAATGGAAATTATCTTGTATAGACGTTTGGGGAAACAAATTTCGTTTCTCTACATAAATAGAAATCAAATACATTTCCTTGCAAATTTTGTTTTGAGTTATCAAACAGTATAAACTAGATAAAATTCCTCAAGTATTTCTACTAGAATTTTAGTTAAAATTTTTATCTTTAGTTTCATTGGAAACATTTAATCAGATCCATTATCACACACCAGCTACTTTTAACATCTCCTCAATGTTAACAATTTTCTCCCTGGGTTTTCCTACCAGCAAACCTCGTTTTGTCTCCTCCTTATCAATTTTCACCCAGCCTTGCCAATCAACTATAGCATTGCCTTTTAAAATGTCTTGTAATCCAAATTTAAAATTATCAATCTGTAGTTCTTTAGCTAAAATATCATCACATAAAGTTTTTGCAACAGTAAAAGCTCCATTCATGGTAGACAAAATGACACCAGTGGGGCCCGTAGCCAACCAGCCGGAAACATATAAGCCCTTGTCTATACTCAAATCCTTTGAAGACTTTAACACTCTTCCACGCTCATTAAAAACTCTGCCATTTTTGTTATCAAAACATAAACCATTATCGGCACAAGAGGATTTATAACCTATGCTTCTAAGAACTAATTCGGCCGGTAGGGCTTCTTCTTGTTCGGTGGCTACGGCTTTATCTTGCTGCATTTTGTTGACCGTAAATATAAGTTTATTGTCTTTAAATATTTTCGGTGATCTTAGGAAAATTGGTAGGAATTGTTTTTTATGTGTTGCCTTTGGAGATTGTTCCTTTAAGCTTTTGAGCATTAATTCTGTAAGGCGCTTACGAGGTCTAGCTAATTTGTCTACTACATCGCTTACACCTTCAAAGTCTTCCTGGCGCCAGTGAGTTGTAACATTTGGCAGTTTTAACATTTCTCTTAATTCTTTAATGGTGAAAGCTACTTGTAAGGGACCTCGGCGACCAACCATATATACTTGTTCAACTTTACTAGAAGCTAATATATCTAAAGCATAAGAGGTAATATCGGTTTTCTGAAAATGAAAGATATTTTAATAACTTAATTTTTTTCATTTTATTAAATGATATCGAGAAAAAGTTTTGTTGTGAACATAATTTCAATTAGCGAGCCTAGTTCAATTCGAAAAAAAAATAATTGAAAAATTTTAATTCGGAAAATTTTAAACAAAATATTTTATGGTATTCAATAAAAATAATTTTGGTTTGCAAAATGTTTACAAAACAAATTTTTTATAGAAATTCTGTTTTTAAATATTTTTTAAATCAAAATTACAAACGGGTAACTAGTCTAGAAAATTTGTCAAGAAATCACTCAAAATATTTCTAGACGAGTTGACTGGTTGCAATGTGGAAACTGCACTTATGAATAAGGCCTTATATGTTTATAGTGTTATTGTTATTGAGAAAATTTGTACGTATATAAACATAAGCTAAAGCCTCAAACAAACATTTAAAAGTATCTGCAAACATTTTGATTTGCTTTTGAATCTGTATTTAGTTTTCTTGCCACTAATTGTACTTTTGTAATTGTAAACATGCTGTAAGAAAAAAACATATTCAAAAATATTTTGTAAGTGAATTTACAGATAAGTTTCCCAAGCAGAAACAAAATACTTCACATAAACTACTATTTAACAAATTTGACTCCATTTCGAAAATGTTTTAAATTAAAAAAAAAAATGACTTACCTTTAAGTCATCTGTAGAAGTCAAAAGCATTCTAGCCACATCTACAGCTACATTACCTTGGCCAACTATCGTTACGGTTTTGCCAGCTAAATTTGGTTCCAAATTTTCAGCTCCTGGTAAACCATTGTACCAGGCAACAAAATTCCTAGCTGACAAAACATTCGCTGATGCTTCTTTTTCTAAGCCCAGCTCACGATCTTGATCAGCTCCATATGTCAGTAGAACGGCATGATAACTGTCTCGTAGCTGTTGCAAATTAACATCTTTACCCAGCGTTACATTTCCATAAAAGTTAAAGCGAGGGTTTTCAGCCGTTTTTGTAAAAGTATTAATAACATTTTTGACCTCGGGGTGGTCAGGGGCAACACCAAATCTGTAAAACAAACAACAATGAAAAAACACTCAGATAAGCTAATTATTTAAGTCATTAAGATAATGACAAGCAACAAAGAAAGTAAAGTACTTAAACTTGTATAATTGTGCACAATAAAAATGAAGAAAAAGCTAAATATAATTTTTGAAAACTGTAGTATCTAAATAAACATGTTGACACTCAAGATAATTTCGGCAGTCATAATAACTTTGCACTTAATCTCCTTACCCTCTGTACAAGCTACATGGAGCCTCACAGGAATAGGAAGTACTTGAATAAAATATTGAATAATATTCCAGCGAAAACTAATTACATATAAACCATTTATTTAAGCTTATTTTCAAAATATATTTAGCTCCATAGTTGATCCCTTAATAAATTTTGTATCACCTACCACTACAACACCTACAACAGCAACTACAAATCCTTGAGCTCACTTACCGCACTAAACCAAAGGGTACCGGCAACTTTTCTATAACATCTACTTTACAATCCGTCAGTGTCTTTAGTATATACTGTGCTGCATAGAAACCCGCTGGACCCGCACCTACAATGCATATTCTTGGACTAACTGCACCAGTAGTAAAAGAACGATGATTTAAACCTAATCGTAGTTGAGGTATGAATCCAAGGCTTTTACAAGTTTTAAGAGTTGCACTTATAATTATTTTTAGCATTTTAATTCTTATATCTTTGCCGTAAATTATACAAATACAGAAGTGTTAAGTTAATGTAACCATTAAATTTTAAATTTTGTTGCTTTAGTTAATTCGACCAGCTGCTTGAAAATAAAATATAAGACAGAGATGTTAAGGTAATTTTGTTTATAGCAACAGTGTTGTCAATTACAAGATGTTACGTCTACACCTGATATATTTTTATGATAACAAAAGTCAAACTTTATATAGAAAAATATTTTTTTTGTTAGGACTTTTTTCTCTATGGAATTTGACGTTTGTCATGATAAAATTATATCAGGTGTAGTCTTAGGGTTAGAACCACAAATTAAATCATTTGGTAGTGAAGTGCTGAAAAAATTAAATGAGCTGAAGAAAAAAAAATACCACTGAAAAAATTAATGATGGGTAAATTTAATAAGTTATACAATAATTACCAGAATATGGTATCGTGAAAAATTACGATGTTCAGTGCGAATACAAAATACAGAACTGATGTGCTTATGGTTAAATGATTGGTTGTAGTGTGTTTGTCAAAATATGCTATATGGAAAGTGTGTACATACAATTAAGATTATAATGTTTTCACTGAGTCAACGTTAACTTTTTCTGTATAGTCGTGTAGCCGCTTATGTGCTTATGCAATTGCAATGACATGCCTATTTTTAGTTAACTAAAATTGCCGTCAACCAAACGGCGTTGCACTGTTACTACACCGACTCTGATTTCAGATTTTTAAAAACGCAGTTCATTTTTTATTGGACTTGGTTGTTTTACTAAAACTTGTGCATTTTGGTGTGAATATGTAAATAATTTTTACACATCTAACAAAATAACAAATAAAGTCGAATAAATAAACGGTATTTATATTCTTTTCTAATTAAAATACAAAAACTTGTTTTAAATACATATAAAGATTAAAAAGAAAGAATAATTATCTATCTTTTCACTAAAAAAACACGCATCATCACAACTTGCAAAATAAAATATTGATTACAATGGAACAGTCATTACATCAACCTACACAACAACAATCAAGGAGTCTTGCTATTAAATCACTAATGGTAACTGAAGACCTTTATGTAAATGCAAATAATATCAAAGAAGCTTACAGCTTTCAAGTATTTTTGGGTATAATGTTCATAGTTTTTCTCTTATTGCCCTAGGCCCCCTTGTCGCCCTGTCCCATACCAGACATAAGTGACGATGAGTTGGTTTCAATATCCGTGCGCGACTTGAATCGGACTTTGAAAATGCGAGGCCTCAATCGCGAGGAGATTGTGCGCATGAAACAAAGAAGACGTACCTTAAAAAATCGTGGATATGCCGCAAGTTGTCGCATCAAACGAATTGAGCAGAAAGATGTCTTGGAAACGGAAAAGTCTCACGAGTGGTCAGAACTTGAACAGATGCATGAAGATAATGAACAGTGTGCTCGAGAAGTAGAAAGTTGGAAGAAGAAATATGCTGCACTTTTGCAATTTGCAGCACAAAATGATATTCCAATACCCCAAGAATTGGAAACTTGCTAATTAGTTTCATTATTTATGGAACAGTAATAGTACAAGTTATTATATTGTCATATTTGGCAATATGTTAACGATAAGTTTAAGTTAAGAAATAAAATTAAGAAAAATATATATAGTAACATTAACACATTTGTGTAGAAGTTATTTAACTTTTTTAAAGTAGTGAAGAAATCGTATATCTATTTATTTATTTATTGAAACTTACAAAGTAAATTTGCATAATATGGTGTTGCATAAACATGGGCAGAGTAATGTTGCATGCTTTATTGCAACAAAAAATTACCTTTCCTCGAAAATTAGTTAACATTTTTCAATTTATATTAAACTCAATATACTTGAGTATGTGATGAAAACGGATTTACACACAAAAACAATTTGAAGACGATAAAAAGTGATATGTTTCCTGTAGTCGTTTTGTCAATCATTTTAATAGTTTTTCCAAAAAAATTTTAAAAAATTTCCACAGCCCTATTTATTATATGATTTGTATGCTATCTATTAGAGTGCTTTTTAGAAGTCGGTAGTTTAAAATTAGCTCAAAAATAATACTTAAAATCGATCGGAATTCATCACACCTTTTCAAAACGATATCGTTTTCCATCACATACATGATAACAAAGCTTACAAGCTACTTGACAAGATGTTTATTGTTATGCACTATTATTTCCAAAATCTCACTATTTGGGCTACAAATATGTGACAATCAAGTATGGATATGATTTCTTATCCGTAATTCAAAAATACATATTTTTTTTACAGGTCTTAAGGGTTGTTTCGAATCATTTTTCAGATTCTTGCACTTGGTTATGTAATTTAGCAAAATAATAATTGCAAGACCTAGGCTTATTACATTCTCGTTATATATTTTGAAAAAAACCAACTTTATTCAAGAGTCTTAAAAACTATTATTTTTACATACATATATATGTATATGTAACTATATCTTTCAACATAATAAATAAATAAGCATTAAAAATTGTCCTTATTGTATGTTAAGGTGAGATTTCATGTCAGATATACAAATAAGTAATTCCTTAGATTCCATAGATTCATTAGTGGCTTCTTCAGTGCTATTCAATTTGAGCAATTTTAGTTTTCGTTCCAAATACTTCTTGCTGTTTTGAATAGAAAGTCTTAAAAGATGATTTTAAATAAGTATTTGATATTAAACAATTCAGTATGTAAAATAGCATACCTCATTTCCGTCACTATTGACTCAAACCTTGCAATATCTTGTTTTATTTCGGTGTAACAAAATTCTCTTGCTTTAAGAACTTCAAGAAAAGTTTCTTTGTCTTCGTTTCTTTGTCTTATACTTAAATCTGTGTTATGAGTCAATCCTTTAATGGCTTCTTCTACGTCATGATATGGCTTGAGAAAAAATTGTAAAAGTTATAACATTTTCTTATTGAAATATGTATATTCATATTTTTGCAGTATTACCTTCAATGCGATATCATCTTTGATAATCATATCATAAAGTTTGTTATAAAGCTTTTTAGTTTCTTCTTCGACTTGAGCATTAATAGATTCATTACATTTACTTAGCTGATCTAATTTGATTTTCATATTATTTACACCTTCTTCAAGCTGAGTTTGAACCTTATTAGGTATAACATCAATGGCCAAAATTGAGGTTGTAACCGAATTATTTGAAAACATTTCAATTTTATGCTTTAATTCATTATTTATTTTATCCTTATCGTCCAAATCAGATTTCAGTGCTTTATTTTTGTTAGACTGCAAAGTCAATATATGAAAATTCTATTTTATTGCAATATTGCGGTATATTTTTGTAAGAAAAAAATAGTATTCGGTTTCCGCAAGCTTAAAATTTCAACGCATTTCTAATGCCGTAGTTATGACTACAACTGGGCTACATCTTTATTTATTTTCGTTTTGTGTGAATTATTGTGAGTATGCAGCTTAGAAAATTAGTGTGAGCAAATTAGTAACTCAAACTAATTTTTGTTAGACTTACCAATTCCTCATGAAACTTTTTGAGCCATACTTTAAATTCTTCTTTGATTTGCTGCGCGCTTTCACAGTTATTCTGTGAGTCCATTGTAAATATTTTCATTTAATTAATATGTTGCTAAATATTCGCATGTGTCTGCATAGAACTGCAATTTGACAAATTTTACGGTTTCTAACGGCATATGAAAAAGCACAGGGTGCATCCTTCAATATACTACCATGTGTCAACTCTGTGTAAATTGTCATTTTCGCGGTGCTGCCAACATTGAAAACGCTAATATGAAATGTCTTTAGAAATTATGCCTGTCATTTAGTAGTTTGCAAAATAAATTTTACATTGGAGGATATTTTTTTGCATTCGCGAAATCCGGTTGGAAATTAAATCGTTAAGGAAAACTAATTTGTAAAAAGAGTTATTTGCTACATTTATAAATAAACAAAATGCCGTCATCAGAAGTTTTGGTAAACAAAGTTATAGTTCATCCATTGGTACTGCTATCCGTAGTGGATCACTTTAATCGTATGGGCAAAATAGGCAATCAAAAACGTGTAGTTGGCGTTTTATTGGGCTGCTGGAGATCTAAAGGTGTTTTAGATATTTCCAATAGTTTTGCGGGTAAGTTTTTGTTAACAGTTTCCTATCAGAGCTTATTTATTCTGTTGATCTCTTCTAAAGTTCCTTTCGATGAAGATGACAAGGATAAATCTGTGTGGTTTTTGGATCATGATTATTTGGAAAACATGTATGGAATGTTTAAAAAAGTCAATGCCAAAGAACGCGTAGTGGGCTGGTACCACACTGGACCCAAACTTCATCAAAATGATATAGCCATCAATGAGTTGATAAGGCGCTATTGTCCCAATTCTGTGTTAGTAATTATTGATGCCAAACCTAAAGATTTAGGTTTACCCACAGAAGCCTATATCGCTGTAGAGGAAGTTCACGATGATGGCTCGCCTACCAGTAAAACATTTGAACATGTGCCCAGTGAAATTGGAGCTGAAGAAGCTGAAGAAGTTGGAGTTGAACATTTACTGCGTGACATCAAAGATACCACTGTAGGCAGTTTATCACAAAAGATCACCAACCAATTAATGGGCCTCAGAGGTCTTAAAGCCCAGCTGAGTGATATCAAGAGTTATTTACAACGTGTTGGTGAGGGAAAGATGCCCATCAATTACCAAATTGTTTATCAATTACAAGATATTTTTAATCTGTTACCCGACTTAACAAATGATCAATTTACTGAGACTATGTATGTTAAAACAAACGATCAAATGTTAGTTGTATATTTAGCATCTATGGTTCGTTCAATTATCGCTCTCCATAATCTAATCAACAATAAACTGGCAAACCGTGACGCCGAAGAAGGCAAAGATAAGAAAAGCGATGAAAAAACGAAAGAAAGCAAAGAAAAGGAGAACAAGGACACTAAGGACAAAAAAACAGGTTCAGATTCTGAAAAAACTGACAAGAGCAAGGATGATGTAAATTCCAAGAACAGTAAGAAATAGGAGAGAAGGAAAAAGAAAAAGAAGCCTAAACGTAAAAAGAAGCGTGACTGAAAACACTCGTAATTTGCTAACAAATCAGCTTCCAGGCTCTTTATTCGTTAAAAATCGATACATGCATATTTCACATGGAAGTAAAAAATAAATAAACTTAACATTTATTTAAGCAGATACATATTTAATGAAAAAATAAGAACAGAAAATAATGTTTTGCTCGGCGTAGATATTTTCTTACCCATAGTCTATACTAAAACTTTAAACAAAACATGCCTATTCAACTAATAATAAATATATACGTTTAAAAATGCTTAAATTTGAAATGGAAAAATGTGTGACATATTTCAGGCTGCATTTTTATTTTATAGTATATACATAAGAAATGGTAATATTTTCGTTTAAAATTAAAATGAAGAATAATTACCTATTTTTTGTAAAACAAATACGTACATATGGATGATGATAACACGCCGATTTCATAGATTTTCTTTTTAAATTTTGGAATTTGCGTGTACATACATACATATAATTATTTTTGACTATAATATGTATGTATGTATATAAAAATACATTACAATTACGCTTGATTAAATGACATCGTTAGAAGTCTTATTATATATTTATTTCAATATAATAATATATTTCTGTATAAATTGATAATTCCAATTGTAATGTGGCGCTATGAAATAAGGTCCAAGGAAATAACGCCCAAATAAGAATGAAATAAGCCCCAATAATATGAAAAAAAATTAAATAGGGCCCAAGAGAAAATGTATGAAAAAACACCCAATATAAATGAAATAAAGTCCAATGAAACCAAACTCAAGATGAAATAATAAAGCCCAAAAAAAATTAAATAAAGCCAAACCAATTTCAAGATTAAATAAAGCCCAAAATAAATGAAATAAGACCTAATTAAAAATTCTTTAATTTTATTGGGAATTATTTCATCTTATTTGGGCGCTATTTCCATGGGCCTTATTTCATAGTTCTCATTGGAAACTTTAAGGCTTGATATAACATGAAAAAAAATATGTATGTTTGATATAATTATGTATGTAGAATTAATGAAGACAATAGCAATCTACACACAGCCAATCTATATTTTGCTTGCTACATTTTAATAACATAAATGTCACTCGTTAAAATTTTTTATATAAGATGTGGCATATCAGTAATTCCTTTAAAATTTGCATGACTAAGTTTGTGTTCGTTAATTACAATTGACATCCACCATATGTTTGTAGTAAAATATTGACCTAATTTCCAGTAGTTATTGCTGCATTTAAATGTGCACTTCTTTGCTTTTAATGTGACAAATTTCCGCGAAATATTTAAAGCACAATTGTTGTAATAAAAACTTTTAAAAATGTATAATGGCATTTGCAATGGGGCAACTAAACAAATAATTCGAAAGTTTTAGTATGTATTAGAAACAACAATTAAATGCATACATAGCTACTTAAATAAACTTACATATATGTAATATATATGTATGTATGTATGTACGTATTATCCAAATCTTTTTGTCTTTAAAAAGGCTTGGATTTTATATCACCCAATTAGTCATGAAACTAGTCTGTTTTCTGTATGTTAAATGAAAGAAAATGTTTAAGCAAATTAGATAACATAAAATTAAATGGGCTATACATCGTCCATTTTTCATAAAAAAAAATAAATACATGGTCGTTAATTTTTCATATCAAAAACTTAAATGGACTATATACATACATACATATGTATATCGTGCATTTTTATGCAAAAAATTAAATTGACAATACACCGTTCCATTTTAATATTTTAATTATTTCATGCAGAAAATATAATGGACAATACGTCGTCTATTTTTTATGCAAAAAATTAAAGGAACTAACTGTACATCGGCATTTTTTTATGGAAAAAAATATAATTGACTTTACATCATAAATTTTTTATGCAAAAATTAAATGGACTATACTATATATCGTTAATTTTTCATATATGTATGTACATCGTAAATTTTTTATGGAAAAAATATAATGGACTTACATCGCTAATTTTTTATGCAAAAATTAAATGGTCTATACATGGTTAATTTTTCATACAAAAAATTATTTCATGAAAAATATAATCGTCCATTTTGCATACAAAATTATTCACGCAAAAAATTAAAAGGACTATACATCGTTAATTTTTCATACAAGAAATTATTTCATACAAATAATTAAATGGGCTATACATCGTCCATTTTTAATAAAAGCATAATTGAATTTTTCATAAAAAAATTGAATGGGCTATACATAGTACATTTTTCATAGCAAACAATAACTGGTCTATACTTCGTATTTTTTCATTACAAAAAATGGGCTATACATCGTTATTTGTTATACAAAAATTTAAATAGGCTATACATGGTCCATTTTTCATAAAAATTAAAATAAATGGGCTATACATCGTACTTTTTCATGCAAAGAATTAAATGGACTATAGGAGTACATCGTCAATTTTTCATAAAAAGATAAAATATCCTTTACATCGCCCAATTTTCATGGAAAATATTAACTGGTCTGTACTTGTTATTCTTCCTTACCATAAAATAGGCTATAATCGTAAATTTTTCATACAGAAAAATTAAACCGGCTTTACATAGTTCATTTTTCATACAAAAATTAAATGGGCTATATGTACATCGTCCATTTTTTCATATAAAAAATTAAATGCGCTATACATAGTATGTATGTATGTAAATTTACAGTTTTTATTCAATGAATTATAAATCAATTCAACACGAAATATAAAAAAAAATTCCAGTTCAATTATTGCACTTAGATATATTTTTTTTTAAGAAACACAATTAATCTTCAACATCTGCTATTATTTAAGATAAATATTTTTTAAATTTCGAACATGCAAAGATAAGAAACACACACTTTTTATAAGTATTTATAACCATACAACGAGAGAAACAAATAAAATATTAAAAGTGATTTGCATGCCGGCAAGCAGACACAAGTTCCAGGCAGTATCCTCCTCACACACAAAAAAAAGTAACAGCACCAATAATTTTTCTATTAATCTAGGAGTGATGACGATGCGTATAAAAAATATACATAAGTACACATACTTACATATCGTTACCTTAATATAGAAAGGCCCTAACTCAATATTTTTTTAAATCCAGTTTTTTGTAAACACATTTCGATAGAATGTATTGAAAATGCAAAAACCTCGATTACAAACAAAAATAATGAATTAGGGCCTTACTTTATTAAGGTAACGATATGTGCATACATACTTACATACATATATTATACATACATATGTACTTACAGATCACACTTATTCATAAAGATGAACCATTTGGTTGCAAGCGGTAAAACAACAAAAGAGTTTTATTTAAAAAAAATGTCATTGAGGGGGCTGTTAAGGTTTAACTACAGAAAAAAGAAACATCTTATTTGATTATCGTAGTGCTAAAGATTGACAGCTCAAAAACTGTCAGGGAAGTTTTAATAAATACCTCCTGCTTCAACTCTAATATTGGATTTTATGATTAATGAAAAAATAATCTGGAATATTTTAAAAATGGGAGAACTTGTAGAGACTTCGAAGTATATGTATGTATGTATGTTTAGCATGAAAAGAAAAATTAATGAGTGGAATATTGAACAGAGTTATGCACACACATGCAAGAATGATCGCTGTTTTAAGCGCATACCAATGATCTTTGATGTAATTATGTGCTTTGTAAAATGTCTAATCAAAAAGGTGAAAATGTTTCACGGTTTGTTCCAAGAAAACAAGATTATTTAGAGTGCGGAGTATACATTTTATTATTTCTTTGGATAAAATTTAAAATTAACTTGTTAGATCATTAATTACTGTTGGTGGGAGGGAGTGAAAATAAGGTTATGCTGTGCAAGGGGCAGCATAAAAATGCACAATACTTTTGCTTGCAATTGACATAAAACGAATACAGATTTTATGGATACATATCTTTGAAGTTGGGCAAAAATGTTTTAAGAAAGAAACTGCCAGTTTTCCATAATGTCAAATTGAAATTTATTTAATTTTATTTTAATATGAATTTTTCTGGCTTACAGCGTAAATAGCAAATGATTACGTTTGGAAGCAGCTGTTATTGTATAAACGAAAGCGACAAAAATTAAGTTAAACTCGATCAAAAACTCAAAACTCATATCTTTGACCTTTGAAATTAGTGAGTAATTCTAGGAACACAAATGGGACGAGTGACGAATTTCGTCCACGGCGACGAATTCGTTGATAATAATTCACTGAGTTAATTCGTCCTGTGAAGCACAACAACGACAAATAAATAACAGCTGTTGTAATTGATAAAGTTGGTTACTGTTTGTGTAAAGAGAGAGAAAATTTTTTGTTCGTCGTTCGTCGGCATAAGAAATAGAATTAAATCTATCGCAGAGTTCGTCACGCACGACAAATTTCGTTCGACGGCGGGTTTGTGTTAACATTCGTATAGGTGTGTTTTAACTCTGACGACGAAAGTTCGCAACGAAAAATTCGACGTTGGTCTCAATTGTGTTCCTAGCATGATAAAACAAATATTACCAAAGGCACATTAATTTCCAGATAATATCAGGATTACAAAAAGGTTTCAGATTAACTTTAATTTGAAAAAAATAGTTCAGCTGCGTTTCCGCTACTACCTGGTGGATGTGCCTTGATAAAGTACTTTGTTCTTTTTTACATTTCAAAATATTCCTTTTGAATGTCTACAAGAAATGAAAGCGGAAATTATGAATTATTTATAATTTTACTTACTTACTTATTATCTTATTCAGCTGTAATATATCAAAAAAATTAAGGCCCTTATTAACTATGAACAACTTTTGATCTTCGTCTGTAGTCGAAAGTACTGATCGAACGAATTTTCATTTCGTATTATGACGATCATTCGACAAGAAACGTCATTATTGTGAATAAAATCGACACAAAATTGCTTACAATTTGTGTTTGTTTATTTGAAAATAAACATTGTTTAACACTTGGACTTTGTTTTAATTTTTCTTATTAAAATTCTTCATCGAAAGCTAAATTTTGTTCGATAAAAAATTCGTCGCTCAGCGAAATTTTCGATGTTCATAACATGAATCTAACATTAGATTTTCGATGCTCGATACCAAGCGAAAATCGAATGCAATTCATACTAGGGCCTTAAGTCGTTTAATAACACAGAATTCGGGGGGCAAATTACGGCATCCGATACGACTCGTAATTTAAAAATATTTCAATAGAGTTTATATGAAAATATTTATAAATACCCAGCTAAAAAAATATGTATGGAGCATATATGATATCCCATATATGGTTCGGATCCGAAAAATGAGGGTATATGGGCATATATGATTATATATATTCATACATTTTCATACATGTATGTGTAAATTCCCTCCACAGTATCCAAAGTTCATATTCATACACTCTTGATTCACAAAAGCGCACTGGTGTGCAATAAATTTAATTACTAAAATTAAATTTTTTTAGACTTGAGAGAGAGGTTGTATTTAATGAAACATTTGTTTGGATAAATAATTCAAAACAAACTAAAAGTCATTTCATTCATCAAAAGGTGAATCAATTATTTAAAAAACACAGAAATCATATTCGTACATAACATTTAGCTTAACAAATCTAATGCAATTAATTATAAAAGAAAAAATAATCCGTCTAACAATAGTTTTCAATACAGTAATATGAACTTTGTTTCTTATCCAGAGAACTTTGTTACTTTCTATAAAATTAATGACTGGATTATCCTTTTGATTATTTGATATATTAAATGGGGACACAATCTATAAAATCATACAATAATGTTTTTTTAACAAAAAGTTTTTCTGTTTTAAACGTTGAGGATACGCATATAAACTTTGCATACCGTATGTATTTTCTAATGGATTTCCAATCCAGCAGTGATAAAATTCCAAGCTTTTTTGATTGCAAGAACGATCTTATTTGCGATATCATTTATGCATACATTTTTATATGGCTCGATATATAAAATCTTATATTTATATATGGATCCACACATTAAATTTTCATATATGAGCTCATATGTTATAATACATTTCATATATTAGTCCATATATTAGTTCATATATAATAGTTTTGCCATATATAATCCCACATATTTCCATACATGAATTTATACATATTCATATATAGTTATATACATTCATATATTAAAAATATATGAACCATATATAATTTGTTTAGCTGGGTAACGAGTCGTATCGAATGCCGTGATATGCCCCAGGACAGCAAAAAGTTTTCAAATACAAAATTCGAGCAACAAATAGTTATTTTTCGGTCCCAACATAATTATAATTTATTTAGTTCCCCAGAAATTTTTGATTGGAAGAACTTTTTCTCGAGAAAATACGTAATTTTCCTTGAAAAACAAATTCCGAGGGAATACTATTCATGATTAAGCTGAATATACTGTTGATAATAGTTCGTATTTATTTTCGCTCCTTAAGGTATGCAGTTAATTTTTTTTATATAAATTTTTCAAAACATCATTCTTCCGCTTCAGGCTTACTAATTCAAATTTTCGAAAAAATTAGTTGTAAATTTTGATCATTTAGCATCTGTTAATGGTATTTTATTATTTGCAATTTTATAATTCTTATTATATTTTTTTTTTGTGAATCTTTCGAAGAATGTTTTTTACGCTAATGAGAGTTTTTCTAATTAGAAAAATAGATGGTACATAATTGATGTTACCTAGTTGCTTCCAGTTTGCTTAATTATTTGTGTTATAATTGCCTTTATTAAATAATTTCTTTGCTAGGAATAACTAAATGAGTTGTTAATGCCCTTGACTAAATGCTGGCATTACTAAAAATATTTATACTACGTATCTGTACTAAATAACACATTTAACACATTTGTCGCTACATTCGCCACAACACCCTTTGATCATTTACATTTACGAAGAATAATGTACTCAAACAACATAAACATTTGATGGTCTGCAGACATGACAATCAATAGACAGCAACAGAACATAAATCAAAATAGTCTTAAAATCAACAAAAAATATACCAACACCCTCTTCTTTTAATATTTTACATACATAGTTTCTGATGGTAAATGATCATTAACATTAATTAACGGTAATTAAACACATTAATGCTCTTAACCGTTGTAAGAGTTCATACGCATGCAATTACATATGTGTGTGTGTGAATGTGTCTATAAATGTGTGTGTAAGAGAGCTTTTTATTTGTTCGCTTGCACTCTCACTTTCGAGTTGTTGATTTTCGTCAAGAAATTCACTTTCATTCAATATCTTTTGCTGCTGTTTGAGTTTTAGAGGATCTGATTTTAAAAAAGATCTTTCAGTTGTTTAAGTGTAGCAACAGCGCATAGGTCGCTGGTCGGAATAATCATTCGCTTTCAAAAAAAAAAAAAAAAACATACACACAAAAAATAAAAAATTAGTAAGAAATATTTAAACATACACATACTTATACCCAAAGAATTCAACAGAGTGAAGTTATTTTTAAAAACCACTTCTATATTAAAAAAAAAATACAAACATACATATATATAAATATAGAATCATTTCCATTTAATAAGAAACGAAATAAAACCAACCGAAAAAAAATCCAAAATAATGTTGTGCCGTGCGTGTGTAAAATAAAATTCTTCAAATCTACAAAAATACAAAAAGAAAATTTACTTTAACGAATAATTAGGAAAAAACAAAATTTTAATACTGAAATTGTAAGAAAATAATAATAAAAATGTGGAAATCAAACATGAAATCCCATACACAATATTTGTGTTTTAATACTTTACTGCTGTTAATGGCAACAGCATCTCTGTCGTGTGCTCATGTTTTGGATAATCTGCATTTAAATGAATTATACTCTCCTGCCAGCTCTGAATATCCTGTTTCGAATCTAGCCAACGGTGATAGTGAATCTTTAGTCTGGCATTTGGACAATCCCATTAATTTTTATAGTGAAAAATATGATCAAATATTTGTAAGTAAATTATTTTATATATATCCAATATATCTTACACATATGTATATTAAATATTGATGCGAAATCAAACATTTTATCAATAAGTGTAAACTGAATTCAATCCATTTCATCATACAGTAGAACTTCTCTATAGTGAATTTCCATAGAATGCAGCTCTCCCTATTGTGAATTGATTTGAAAAACACAGCTTCTGCATTACAATTTATTGTATTTTGATCTCCTTGCAATGCTTTTCAATATAGTAAAGTTTTCTTAACCTTATATAAATTTTGCAAATATAATTTTGACTCACTTCGTTTTCGTCGCCATATAATTATGTATTTAAAAAAATTTTCTGTTTCACATACTAGCAACACTGTCTATCATCAACTATTTCTTCATCAATTCGAAACTTTGTTGAGATGAAGAGTAACGTGCCGATTAATTTGAATATTTAAAATTTAAATTCTTAAGTGTATGAAAAGTTCTTTTTTTAGAAAAAAAGTGGGAGAATGTAATAAAAATTTTTTCTGCTCTATGAAGAAAACCTATTAATATTAAGTTTATAAAAATTTATATATACTTAAATTACACTGTGCAACAGTAAAAAATCCGCACGGTCCTGACAGTATAGGTTCGATAGTACATTCTACCAAAGCGAATGTTGGTGGCCAATTAATTTCTATGAATCTCTAATGATTACGAAAAATAGTGCGCCCTCATTTTTTGGCCAACAGCTAATTCAGACTTAGCGATAGCGCTTTACTATACTATGTATGGAAATAATGTAGCTAACAGTTCACTAAATAAATCTCATTAACATATTACGCCGAAAAAATTATTTCTTCATGCACTTTTTTTGTCCTGACTCCTCATTTTGCGCTAATAATATTTGGCAATATAATCTGAACGTGTATAAGCACCGTAATATGTCATACAAACCACTTTTTAAATAAAAAATTGACGATACAATTTTTGTTTTCGAAAACCATATAATTAATGCACACTTCTCTTTTGAGTTTCACTAACACTGTTTGCAAAAAAAAGTATAGTGTAGTAAAAAACGAAAATTTAACATCCGAATTTATTTAAAGGAGCAGTCAGTCAAACCGACAACTGTTTGAACATGCCAACTTCTGAAACTCTCCGTTGTCTATAGTTTTTCGTTTTATGCTTTCGCTTAGACTGCGATTGTTTACATTTTTAGAAGTAGCAGCAAAAGCAATTACACAAATCAGAAGTTTATTAAACTTTTTAATACCTCCTAACTAGAGTGCGCCCTGGATTCTTAAATAAATATGTAAAATACACTTGCCCCCCATTGTCGTTTAATCTTAAAAGTGCACAATTGTGTCCGCAAGCGCTTTAGAATACCATTATGTCAATCTAAAAAAAAATTACATTGCACCGATAAATTAACGGGTAAGGTCAGAATTATATTCTAAATTTTCCATTGATATTTATAAAGGAAAATTAATTCACAAAAATTTTCAATTTCAAACTATTTAAAATGTATTATTCTTAATATTTTGCCGCATATAAGACCATGCCGCCCTAGGCCCGGCCCTCACGGGCCTATACATAAATCCAGCACTGATCATGATTATTGTAAATAAAGTAGAAAAAAACAATTTCTTTGATTTTAGTGTCCCATGCACATTCATTATAGTGGAGTTCGCCTGTTTTTCAAAACTGTAATCAAAAATGTTTTTTAAGGAAGGAAGGCAAGTTTTTTATATATTTCTATTTATTTTTTTATTTATCTATTGAAGCTATTCTCTAAAGCTTGGTAGATGGTGTTTAATGTTATAATTTATAACCAAGCCAATAAATTTAATCAGCTGTGTAGGAAATTCCATACACAGAATTAGCGAACTGTAAGTCCCTGTCCATACGATGAAACATTTGTACTGTTCTTGAAATTGAAAATGTTAACGTTTTTTTAACCAGCACAACCCCGGAAAGCGTTTAACTTGTCTGCGGAAAACACTCAGGATCTATGGCGGGAATCGAACCAACGACCTCTGGTAGCATCGCCACCAAACAGCCACAAACTTGTCGTGCTCAAAAAGTTTGCTGGGTGTTCCAAATCAGCTGCTTGTTGTCTAAAATTATTGCGAACGACAACGTTCGATATCGGGGATTTGGCTGTTAAGGCCTAACTTACACTCTGCAAGTCTTATTGCTAAGCAGATTAGTTTGTTAGAAGAGAGAGAGGCGAAAGGAAAAGAAACGGTTCTGATCCCCTCGTCTCTCTTTCCCACAAACTAATCAGCTTAGCAATAAGACTTGCAGAGTGTAAGTTAGGACTAAATAAAATTTGTATTTATGGTTATCTGCTGCTCACAATCAGTGTGACTAAATTTTAAAATCACGGTAAAAGTAATAGATCTACGTTTTTTTATTGCTTTCCTATAAATTATTATTATTTGTTGGACTTTTTTCAAGGATTTTTGGGGTAATTTAGGTGGCGGAGTTTTAAGATATGGGGAACGGGGAAAAGACCCCATGTGATTCTAAATTATTAAATTTCTATTTATACATTCCATGAAGTTGGTTTACAAGGCTGCCTTCTTCACGCCGGCATTCTAATAAAACTAAAATGATTACTTTTTGAAATCCATGGGCTGAGTCTGTTTTTAGAAATTTGGATTGGAATCATTCAAAGTAATAGAAAATTTTTTATAATGAAACATTATGATATATCTGAAGCAACTTCTAAAAAGGCACAAAGAATTCAATGAATGGTGTCTCTAATTAAAAAGAAACCTTAAAACAGACAGAAATTATTTGAAGAATTTCAAATATTTATTATCAGTCTCCAATATACATACATAAATAAATATGTGCATATGTATTTTACTCTGTATACGAGTATATGCAAACAAATCTTATCAAGCAAAATAATTGATTGAATTGTATACAACAGACTGAATTTGTGGGGAATGCAGCAAATATTTAATTCATTCGGCATCTGTAGCTATGCGCAAATAAATATGTTAACAGTGAATTTTTTCATCATTGTATTGATGGAAAATGAAAGTGCCAGCCAGCCATAGAGCGAGCGATCAGCTAAGGGCCGTCTGTTTTTTTATCGCTTGTGAAATCCCAATTAGAGATTTAAAAAAGAATCTGCATTGATTCAAATAATTACACTGATCGTTTACACACACAATTTTGTTCCACTTTTCCCTGAAGTTTCCCACATATTATACACCACTAATCTAAATTTTGTGTTTTATAAATAAAATGCAACTAAACAATTTACAAAGTTTTAATGCACTATTTAAATGAGAATAAGTATTGAAATTTAGTTCTTGTATTTGTTTATTTACATACGCATTTATTTTTTATTTTTTGCATTTGATTTCCTCTTAAAGTTTTCGTGATTAGCAAAGAATTCTGCATTAAAGAAATAAATATGGAACAGCACGTGATATGCTTTTATTTTTCTGCTATGAACCGCTTTAATGGAGTGCAAATTATTTTGATAATGATTGCTACTCTTCGTAGGAGCTCTATGCTGATTAAAATAAGATGATGATAAGAATAGCAGGCGGAGAGTCATGAGCGTAGCTATGCATTTTTTTGTGAGGTGGGAAATTAAGCTTAATATTAGAGGTACAGTCAAACTTGCCAACAATTTGCCCCAAAAAGCATAACAATTAAATGATAATGAAATGCCTTTCGATTCGGACACGTGTTTATTAAGTTAAACTGTTTGGAATAATATTGGCTTATATGACATCTCTTATTAGTTATGTATGTGCGAAACTGTTTAACACGTGTCTGAATCAAAGTTTTTTCATTAGCATTTATTGTTTATGCTTTTTTGGGCAAATGTGTGCCAAGTGTGACCGTACCTTAAGTATGGACGATATATAGTCCATTTAAGTTTTTGCATAAAAAAAGGATGATGTATAGTCCATTTAATGTTTTGCTTAAATATGGACGATTATATCTTGTGCATAAAAAATGGACGATATATAGCCCATTATATTTTTAGCATGAAATAATCACTCTTATTCCAGTTGTCGTTATCGACGTCACTTTAACAAAATATCAAAAAATTGGGGCTTGTTTACACGCTTCCGAGAAAAATTTTGCGCAACTGACAATATATTTCCGTTCCATAAGATCTAGAAAATAGCATAAACCTGCCAACAGAAGTCAGTTGTTTTTGACAACGGATATACGAGCACCAATTTTTTGGTGTTGTGTTAAAGTGACGTCGATGGTGACAACTGGAATAAGGGTGAATTGCTTGAATAAAAAATAAGGATGTATAGTCTCTTTAACTTTTAACATGAGAAATGAACGATTATAGTCCATTTAATTATTGCATAAAATATGAACAAAGTATAGTCCATTTAATATTTTGCTTAAAAATGGACGATCTATGGTCCATATAATTTTTTGCTTAAAAAAATAGACGATGTACAGTACATTTAATTTTTTGCATAAAAAATTTACGAACTATAGTCCATTTAACTTCTTGCATAAAAAATTAAAAAAAAGTGTGTGTGGGTGTAAATTGTCCAATTAAATAGACTATACATCGTCTATTTTTCATGCAAAGAATTAAATGGACTATATATGGTACGTTTTTCTTGCAAAAGATTTTTTTATGAAAAAAATTAAGGGGCTATCCATCGTCTATTTTTTGTGGAAAAAATTTTTATGAAAAAATTTAAATTACTATAAATTTTTCAATTAAGTAGACAATATATCGATTTTTTTCAATCAAAAAATTAAATAGACTATATACGGTACGAGTTTTTTGCAAAAAAAAATTTATGAAAAAAATTTAATGTGCTATACATAGTCTATTTTTTCAACTTTTTGCCTAAAAGTTGACGATGTACAGTCCTATTAATTTTTTATATAAAAATGGGCAATGTATAACCCATTATATTTTTTGCATAAAAAATGGACGATTATAGTCCATTTAATTTTTTAAATAAAAAATGGACGAGATATAGTCTATTTAATTTTTTGCATGAAATAATTTTTAGCATAAATAATGTACGATGTATAGTCCATTTAATTTTTTGCATTAAAAATGGACGATGTATAGTCCATTTAATTTTTTGCATAAAAAATGGACGACATACACATAGTCTTTAATTTTTTTCATGAAATAATATTTAGCATAAAAAATGTACCAGTAAAGTCCATTTAATTTTTTGCATAAAAAATTAGTATTATATGTATATACAGTGCTTTTCGCTTAAAGCGAACTTCAAGGGACTGATCAAATTTGTTCGTTTTAAGCGAAGTTCGTTTTAAGTGAAGACATCAAGAAACCATTATTGTGTGTGCACATGTCTTTTTTTAACACTTTGGCTATTTATTTACTTATTAAAACAATTTTAGAACATTGTAGTCTTTAAAAAATAAGTTTATTTAGTTTTTTAAAAATCAGTTATTTTAGTTTGCTTAGTATTAATATTGGCTTCATTTATATACACTTCCACTTGGGCCAAGTGGTCAATAATTTGTTGTGTAGTGTCGCGAGACTGAAGAAAATGTCTTACACAGCTTACGCTACACATTAATATATAAATATAATTTTTTGTTTATGGCAACACACTTCTTGGTTCGTTTTAAGCGAAAAAAAACAAAAAATTTACATGCAAAAAAAGTTTGTTATAACCGAAAGTTCGCTTTAAGCGGGTTCGTTATAAGTGAAAAAATGTTCATGGTTTTATAGAAATAAAAGTTTGTACTTTCGAAAATGGTTCGTTTTAGGCGAAAGTTCGTTTTAAGCGGGTTCGCTATAAACGAAAAATACTGTATTTAATATTTTTCATGACAAATGGACGATGTATAGCCCATTTAATTTTATGTATACAAATTTTACGATGTATAGCCCATTATATTTTTTTGCATGAAATAAGTTTTTTTTTGTGAAAAATTAACGATATATAGTCATGATTGTTAGAAAATCGTCATTTAGATAAAATCCGTTACAAATTAAAACTACATACATATATGCTTGAATAGTTTTGTCCCTTACTGTATATACATACATACATATGTATGTACATATGTATGTTTATGTAATTATTTAAATTTTTTGGCCAATTCAGAGTATGATGACACTGCTTAATTATATTTTTGATTAATTTAATGGAAATTTTGTATTCGTATTACATTCTTTTACTTTAAATTGTGGCGTCCTAGTAACGGGCTTAACGAACTTAGGCCTAAATCGGGCACTGCTCAAC
This sequence comes from Tachina fera, assembly GCA_905220375.1. Classification (NCBI taxonomy): domain Eukaryota; kingdom Metazoa; phylum Arthropoda; class Insecta; order Diptera; family Tachinidae; genus Tachina; species Tachina fera. The sequence goes on from LR999967.1 coordinate 109,903,687, forward strand.
GCTACAATTTAATTTTGACTATAGCAATATGATAATGAGTGGGTAGAAGAAACGTCAACTCTAATTTTTTTAAGAGTCACGCATACACTTTCAAGACTCCGGTAGACATACAAAATTTATTGGGCTTATCTTTGGTACTTTGATGTATTTTTTATGCACTGTAATTATTTATTCTCTTATGTCTGTATTAGCAATTAAAATATTGTTTTTTAATTTCAAAAATGTACTATATAACACGAGGTTAAAACTGAAAATTTAATTTTTGTCTTTTACAATTGTATAAATATTTTTTGAGTTTTTGCATGAAACCACATTTTTATTATTATAACAAGAAAAATCCATAACTCGTGTCAAGTATTAAGAAAGAAGAACATATTTTTGGATAAAGGCCAAATTATTATTTAAAACGTTTTCTTCTACTTTTCCACAGAAATGGCGGGTGTTAAAATGTTGTATTTGTGGCCGACTCGCCATATACATAAAAGTGTGTTTGGGCCATAATATATTCACGTATACTTAAAAAAAAATATTAATTTAATTTGTTTTATTTTTGTGGTAAGAACTTTTTTTTTAAACAAAGTGTTGTTCGAATATCTGACGCCAAAACACATCCACTAATAAATCGTCTAGCGGCGTTTTAATAATCTTTTTATACTGAAGTGTCGCAAACCATTGAGTAGATTGGCGCATATTATCAAGTATTTGACTGCATATGCATATGTGTGTATGTATGTTTGTAAATGTGTGCGTATGTACATATGTATGTAGTATGTACGAATAGCAAATGTTATTTTTTTCAGTTATTTAAAAAATTAAATTAAAAAGAAAACCATCAAATTTCGAAATCAAATAAATTAGCATAATTTTCTTTTTTAATGAAATAGACAGCAGAAATGTGTGTATGTGTGCGTGTGTATATGTATGTATGTATGCATGTGAAGTTTTTTTTAAATTTATTTTATCTTTTGCATTTAAATATAGACGTACATAAATAAAAAACAAAACCTAGACAAATTATAAAAATATGTATTTGTCATGATCAAGTAGAATATGTAAGTTTTATTTTAATGCCGTGAAGTCATTGTAAAATTAATTTAACAAGTTTTAAATATAAAACACAGGTGAATAAATTCTTTTGCTGAGACCCATATTTTCTTTTTAGATAATTTGTTTTATTTTTATTGAAGGGTGAATAATTAAAGTGTTTTTAATTTATAAAAAAGTTTATAAATTTTGTTAACTTTTTATTAAGAAAACTTAAATTTAGCGTTCTTTTAACTTCAAGTTTAGAGTTAATTAAAGGTAGTATTTTATACGGCACATAAAAAATTTTTCGTTATTAAAAATTTACTTTGATAAACATATGTATATGTATGCATATGCAAGTATGTGTGTAAGCATTGAATTTTTTCGTGTCACGTGCGACATTCAAAAACTATATTTATAATCAATGAGTTGAAAGTGCAAACAGAAAGCTCATTAAATATTTAGTACAAATAGAGATATTTACAAAATTGATCACATCCAACATCGTAAGCGTAAACTTAAAAAAAATACATTTAAGCAATTTATTATTCGACATATTGTCATAATAATATTTTAATTTCAAATTTATTTACTGGTGGTTCAGCTTGGTCTATATGCATTTCTTTGTTGCTGTAACAAATCATCAGTAGACTTCAACCACACATTTTGAATAGTCACAAACCTCTTATCTTATGCACAGACTTTTAGAGTTGTGTAGCTCATGAACGAACTAGTTCAATTGAACGATTCACTTAACTGAGCGCTGTGAGCCGTTCAATTCACTGAGCGCTGTCAGCTCAGTACTGAGTGGTTTCTACATTTGTATCGAACACTTTCAATAGCTCGTTTTAGACACAAACCTATAATCAAACCCATTTAAATAACATGTGGACTTATTCAGCAGCTCGTTTTAGACACAAACCTATGTAATTTAAGTGGGTTTGTGTCTAAAACGACCTAATGAAAGAGTTCGGTACAAGTCTTGTGCTTTTTCAGCAAATTTTTAGTGTCGCACAAGTACATACATATACATATATGTACATACGTATGCAGATATATATATTTATTAACAAATTCCACTCTATAAACTATTTTACTTTTATCTATTTTGTATACTTCATCTGCCTTGTTTTGCAATATATTACACACACACGAACACACTCTGTATAAATCTGTCACTTTTTATGTTTCGGTTTTCGCTCTTTCTTTATGCTTGAAAAAATGTTTCACTGCAAATGAACTGAGCTACTGAGCTAACTGAATGAGATACTTCAGTGAAGTGAGCTGAGCTGAAAAGAGCGTTCACTCAAAAGAGCTGATAAGCACAACACTACAGACTTTCAAGAACTGTTTGAGAATTCACAAATAATAATATTTTTGAAAATCACAAAAGAAAAATAAGCATAGTAGGCTAAGAAACTTATACAAAACCCAGTAAATAATTTATATTCGATTTGAATCTATTTTATTTTTCTACACCTTTATACAATGAAATGCATATAGACCAAGCTAAACCACCAGTAAATAAATTTCAAATTAAAAACAATACACAAAAAAATTACTCAATATTACATACTTTAAAATTATATAAATTTAGAAGAGCAAAAACGGCGAAACAAATAGAGTTGCAAACGTTGAAAAGAAAAATTATTAATTAAAATAAGCATAAAACCAGCCTTCTTAATAAATGTAAGCTTTTGTAAAAGCTGTAAAAGTAGTTCAATATTTCTGGTTATTTGAAAATATTATTACTAAGCTTGTTGTTTTTATAACTTCGTAAAAAGAGCAATAGAAATAATATAATTATTATGATGGAAAAAATATAACGTGCGACTTCGATTAATTATTTAAAAAAAAATATAAGACAATTTCATCTAATTTTTCGACACTAACTCATTATTTTGCTGTAATCGAGGTTTTTGCATTTATCCATACATTAGATGTTGTTCTATCAAAATACTTGTATACAAAAAACTCAATTAAAAAAAATAATAATATATTAACGTAACGATATGTACATATGTACACCCAGAGAAAAAACAGCTTAAAATCAATAAAAACCATATTGTATTAATAAGAAACATTAACGAAAGTCTCAACATGACTGAAATTTCTTATTTCAATATGAAAAAATATTAATTTATTAATTTTATTTACTTTGAAGTTTCTCAATAATATACATTTTCTATTATATTGAAAATTATTGAATTAATGTGACGCGTTCTTATTTTTAAGTTGCTGCTTTCTCCTGAGTGTACCTAGCAAACACGAAGTCAAACCTTTGAAATAAGATGACTTTATAATTTGACATCAAGCACAATTCTCAAATCTTTTTCAAAGGTTTATGTTTAACACTTGAATTCAAGACATTTGACAACCAGTGTTTTACCCAAATTGTCTCAACCTGATGTCAAGTGTTATTCTCAACTTATAAATAAGAAATATAACAAATTGGTTGCAACAATAGTTAAAGCCCTAAATAACTTGTAAACGTTTTAAAAACATGAAAAAGGTATACTTATTGTTTGTGAATAAAAAGTAATTATGGTTAAAAACGCGAATAAGAAAAAGAAATAATAAAAAATACTATTTACTTATAACTTTATATGGACATACTAGTACATAACTATCTCAGTCGATAATGAATTCCGTCAATTTAAATATTAAACATGATTTTACAAAGCAAAAATTTTATTTCATTTATGTTCCACACAATATTACAATACACATTTGAAAAACAGTTGAAAATAACGTTTCAATGTAATGGCATTTTCTTTTCTGGAAAAAAATGTTACACTTATTGCACTTTTCAATGAAAATTCGCAATAAAACTATTTTCTGAAATATACACTTTGTTAGAAATTAATGTATCATCCCTCACGAACTTAAATTTTTTCTTTAAAAAAACGTTAATTTGTATTTTTTTCAATAAAAAGTTAAAAAATTTTACACTTTTTCCAGAAAAGAAAACACCATTAGATGAGAATAAATGAAAATCTCAATTTGAAAATAATTTCCACTTTCTGTTGAGAATGCTATGTTTTTCAACTTATTTTCAAATCATTTTCAAACGTTCGTCGTTTGAGAAAAGTCTTGATTTCAAGTCATTCTCAATTTGAAATTAAGCCTGCGTGTTTGTTGGGTATGTATGTATGTTTGTGTGGCAATCGACTTTTTTTATAGACTTCAATCCTTTATCCTACGTGCATATATATATATGTACATATACATATATATGCGTAAGTGTTCAATCACATTCAACACACTCTTACTCCTGTGGTCAAAAACTAAATTCTATTCCACAATCGTAAATTTCTTTCTACTTTTTCCCTCCATAAAAAACAACAACCAGAAAACCAATATTTATGTTCCATTTGAAGAAATGCATACAAAAATGTTGAAAGAAAAACAAAGCAAACCACATATTTATGTATGTATGTAATACAAAAAAATACCACCAAAAAAATAAGGAAAACAATTTTTTTTGGGAGTCTTAATTCTTATTATAGAATACTGGAAATATGCAACAAGTTAGACGAAAAGAAAAGAAGAGAGACTGGCGGAATAACAATCAAATTTGTATGTATGTATGCACGAGTTGCATTTACAAAATCCAGCGTAAAGCAAACAAAGTTTTGTTTATTTATGCAATGAAGCAATAAGTGGCAACATTTTTATTGTTGCAGCAACAAAAGATCGAACAGGATCGTTTGGAAAGGCAGCATCGAATGAAATTGAGTGTAAAACCATAAATTGTTATGCTTCATTACGCTCAATGAAGTCTTTAGGAAAACATGTGAAAACTCAATTTTCATTCATTAATGTATACACACATACACACACAAGAGCGATCATATACATATGTATGTACATACAAACATACATATGTACATCTTTTTTAAAGTTTAATTTTTTTGGGATTTATGTTTTTCAATATGCGCACTCTAACATTTCTATGTTATGCATCGTTTAGTGAACTCTTGGGCTACTAGGATTATTTTGTAACTGGAGATTCAGGGGATCATCTGCTTTTTTTGTTTTCTTGGATTGTTTTTTATACAGTCGACTCTTGATAATTTGAAACTTGTAAATTTTAATCTCTCGATAATTTGAACTGCGTCCCAGGTCCCTTGAAAAATATTCTATAAATTGAAAACAATCTGTGCAATTTGGACCCTTCAAATTATTTGAATGTGATCTATATCCAGCGATATGCCATAGTTTGACCTTTTATTTGGGTCTAAACTATTTAATTTGAATTATTTCCATATGCTGTGTTTTATGAAAAAGCTAAAACAAAAACAAATTACGTAATCATTATTACGTTATTTTTATTGCAAAAGAGGCATAACTAAAAATAGCTAGATTGGCAGAAAATACGTTTTGAGTTTTCAATTTACATACAACAATGAAGATATAAAAACATTTTTCTTCTTCCAGAGCTGCGTGCAAAACTTTTATATGAAATTTTTGCATTAGATTAAATCACCCCTATCGTGAACAGTTTTTCCTTCGAAATATTTTGCTTCTTCCCCAAATTGCAATCGTGAATAATTTTTCCCCTGAAATGTGTCCCCTTCTAGATTTCCCCTTATTATGAATAATATTTTTCACATGGATTTTTTCACTTTTCCCTTTTTCCTTTTGTTCACTTTATTGTTGGAGGCGAACTGAATTAATAATACACTGCGCAATTTCAATATTATACTTGCAATTATATATTAAAAGTTATAAATAATTATTTTTAGGACAAGATCAATAAATATTGTCCACGATTAATAACAATAATTCCTTGCAACACCTTTTTTCATTGAACATGAATGAATCTCTTTGCTTCACATGCAGTAAATTTCATATATATTTAGAAACACAACTGTACACTCGATAACATTTAATTTGAAACCCAAAATATTTGTATTTCTTATTATTAAACTTGATTTGTTTAATTATCAATTAATTTTTAGGATTTACAAGTATTTTTTACATGCACTACACATTGAAAGCGGGAAAAAACGTTCCCATGAAATTCACGTTTGCAAATTTCCCTTCATGGGTAATGAAAATTTCATGGGAACAAACATTTAACATTTTATTCACGGCAGGGGTGAATATGATATAACAATATTTTTTTGGATTAATTTCAAGAAAACTTTTTTGAAATATGTCTATGTTGCAATAAAGGAAGGATGCTCGCTTGTGATCTATAATTTAAATGTTTTTGGCATTAACTTCCTATTTTCGTAGATAACCACTAATATCTTGGAGATATTGCTAGTTCATAGTGTAGAAGAATCGCTTTCGTATTATTTATAAGTAAGTATTGCTTCCGAAGGAAGTATCTTCTTGCGAAATTATATTGTTCATGCTACAATAATATTTTTCCTGCGATAGACAATACGTCTGTGTTTGCTGGTAAACAACCAGAAATTTCAATCAAACTCTATCGATTATTTGAAGATTTTCTGTGGTTCCTTGAATTTCAAATTATCGAGAGTCTACTGCACCACCGTTTTTAACGTATTGCATTATTATTTTATACCTTTAAGCTTAATAAAAAATATATGTACATAGCTGCAGTAAAAGAATTAAAGTAAACATTAATGATCCTGTTTTCTTATTTTACATTCTGATTAATAATTATGAAAGTTCACACAATTATTTAGACTTATTAAATTCTTGCATAATATATCTTTACAAACATTTGGAAGATATCTTAGTCAGAAGATAAAAATACAACATCTTATTTTTATGATTTAGAAGAAAATCATCAAAGCAATACTTTTTTAATATTAAAATATTTTCGTTCTGGTGAAACTTTTTGAATGAACAGTTCAAAATGCATTGACTATTTATTTTTTCCTTTAACAAGGTATTTTGTGTTATTAAAATGTTGCATTCTTTTCAGCCTGGCGTTTTATCACATGCGCAATAAATTTATAATATCAATATGTTTTTAACTAGAAGATAAAAAAAATTTAATTTAAAATAATAACAATCAGAAAAGTTTCAAAACATTATGTCAGGAAATTTCTTTTTATACTAAACATATGATGACTCCCGCGATGGTAAATTGAATTTAGTTGATCATAAAAAATTGCTTTAAATTTAAATTAATGGTAGTTTTATTTATACATACATATATACATGTGTATATATATACATATGTATATTTTTTTCTTCCTTCAGATAATTTAGAAAAATTCTAAAATTGTACTTGATCTTTTTTATTTTATTATTATTTTTATTATTATCTTATCTTTATTCTATCGGTATAAATAATTTATCTTCCTAAAGATAATCTGGCAATATCATACAAAATTCTATTAGATGATTATCTAGCAATATCACAATTTCATCTTCTAGAAGTATTGCATTCATATTTCTTCGAAGTATCGCCCTGGCCGCACAAACTCTCCCGAAGGGGGAATCTTCCGCAATACGAATATGATTGTTGCCGCAATAATATTTGTCTTCCAAGCAATACGATTTTGTATCATTTTCGTATTACTTTGCTTGAAGGGTATGTACATATGTACCCACCAAACCAAATGCTCCAAATTCGTAAAGAATTCGTTACGACTTTTAACGATTTTTGTATGAAATGGTTGACACGACTTCGCAACGACATATACATAGTTACAAAATCGTGACGATTTGTCGGTAAGAAATCGATACGATATGTCGGTACGAATTCGCAACAACATTCAGGTACGGTTTCCTTTTGCTTATACAGCAGAGTATTACTTCACCGTTATGTTACTGCTTTTGTCGAAATAATTAGCATAAACATACCCTGCAGGAGAATTGGCGTCAATTGTCTAAAAGCTACTAGTATAATTACTAGAACAGCAAGAACTAGTGCGAAAAGGCTTAAAGTTGTTGTATAAAATGACTAGTTCTGATGAGTACTAGTATATGAAGTAGTTCCAAGGCACCACATTGCAAAATAAATTTTGACTGTCTAACAGAGCCTTTGCACTGTACCAAAATTAGTATTATACAATTATTAAAAATAATTATAATTAACCTTTTGTATATTCGAATTTTGATAAATAATTGCGATTTTAACTAGCAGTTGTCACTGGGTAACAAAGGAACAAAACCACCAATCTTATAGAATTTTCCTTTGCAAAAGAACTGGTAATAAACTAGTCCTAAACTAGTAACAATGGCACCAGCAATTTTCTAAACACACTCAATGTTAATTTGAGCATTAAGATATTATAGGATTGTTTATAGTTGGGAATTAGTGGTGGTGGTTGCTGTACTAGTAAAATACCAGTTGGACACTAGTTCGATCTCCTGCAGGGTATACATATTTATTACATACTTAAATTTTTTAATATTTTTCACAATATGTACATAATTATCGAAATAAATTTCATAACAATGACGATGATTGCAAGAAAATTTTGTTTTTATTTTTGCACAAATTTTTGTGTGATAAAAACTCTTTTTAACTCTGATGATTTTATTTTCTTCAAAATTTATTTCATTTTACTTTTATCGAAATTTTGTAATGTACATAAGAATTTTTTTTAGAGTTCATTTATTTGACTTTAATACAATTTCCTTTCTTTAATCCAATTTTCTTGATTGGGAACGAACGCTTCCTTTAATAAACAAAGTATGCAGAGTGTATGTGTGTTTGTGTGTGTGTGTGCTTATGTGTCAATGCAAAGCGATTAACAAAATCATTATGCGGCATATTTGCTTATAATATCTTGAAGTATTTAAATTTTAAAATGTTTTTGTTTTTATTTCTGTTGAAATGAAAGTGTATATGATGCATGTTTTATATTTTATTGCTCTTCCGCCACTTTGTTCTAGTTCCTACTAGTTTTAAATTTTAATGAGGCGTTTTTCTTTGCTTGGCATTAAGTGCCCACTTAACAGTTTTCCTTTCAAGTGGGTATGTCTGTCTGTTAATAAAATAAAATAGAATATAACCCGACAGACGGACAAATGCAAGAGTCCTTAATGTTGACTTCAAAGTGAGCACATTAGTGTGTATGCGCGAGAGGGTGCCAGAATATTTGTAAATACTTCATGCGAGGATAGTGCGATAATTAACGCAGCACAATAAAGTTGCATGAGTAGGGGCCATGCCCTAGGACATGGGGTCCACGCAGCCCTGGTCATCCGTATTAATCATCTAAGAGCCGAAAAAAACTGTTTTTATTTTAATTCTATAAATTTTTTGTTTTATTTTATTTTGAACACCCGACCAAAAAAGGGATAAGTTTGTAGTGCATGTATGTGTATCTGTGTGTCTGTACAAGTAATCGTAGCTATATTTGAAAAAAATCGGTCCAGGTTCTTAGAAGATATCACATCTTTTTTGGATATATCGTGGGTTCTTAAAATTTTTAATTTTTGTTATTTATTCATATGTAAAAATCTTTAATCACTGAGAACTAAATATTAGTGCGAGCTTTTACTCCCACTGCTTCATATAAAGTAACAAAGACTCTGTACTGATTTTTATTGCCATCACTATCAAAAAAAAAAAAAAAAAATAGCGACTTGCCATATTGATTTAGGTCAGCTGTGTGTTGAAATCGTCAGTGTATGAGTAAACAATGCGAAGACAAAATTAACAAAATAAAAGAACATTTTATAAATTTCAATTTTATAATAAAAATTTTGCGAAACTTAATATTTTTGATTAAAATGAAAAGAAAACATATTAAATTTCATTAATTAACCATTTTAGTGTTTCTTTAAAGTTATGTTTGGGCTAAATTCATCAGTTCACTTCAGTATACTCTAGTGATTTGAACTCGCCAAAAGTCTTGCGATTGCGAGTTGCAGAACACCTCTCTTGCGAGTTCAAGTCACAATCGCCAATATTATGCGATTTGCGAGTGCCAGAACATGCCAGAATATTTTGAAAATTATTAAAAATTTGGCTTCAAATATTTTTATAGAATCGGTGAGTTTATAAACATACATACATACATACATATGTATATGTATGTATTTATGAACTTTTATAGAAAATTTTGAATCAAAATAAAAAATTTGTTTTGTCTTTCACTTCTTTCGTTTTTAATTCAACCTAAAAACCAAAATGCATCGTAGGTTTCAAAGTGGGTTTCCGACAAAAATGTCTTACAAGGGATCCGTGAACAGTAATTTGGTAGAAACCCCTGCCTTAAGCGTTTGACTTTGATAAGGGCCAAGTTTTGTAAAACAAAAACGTTAAGCGATGAAAAATTTTATAATTTAAATGCCTTAAGCGTTTGACTTTGATAAGGGCCAAGGTTTGTATAACGAAAACGTTAAGCGATGAAAAATTTTATATGGGAAAATATAAATTACAAAAACAAAATTGAACATACATATAAAACTTGTAAACGCTTAACGTTTTCGTTCCGTTGTTGGGCTCAGATCCGTGCGACTGTAACATCTCTGATCAAAGGAGATGACACTTCGACCGCTAAAGAAATCTGGTCGACTTCTTCTGGTCTAAGGCAGACCAAAGAATTAATGCAGCCATTTTCATATAATGGCATCCAGATCCTCAACAGGAATAATTTACGGTTTGTTACTGTTTTTTCTGGACATTTTGGACTCAACTATGCTCTGTGGAAAAGTAATCCAGTTCGTTCACCCTTGTGTCGTTTACACTTAAAAGATGAGACAACGGCACACATTCTTAGCGAATGTATCGTGTTATGCAACAGTAGAAGGCGTGTTTTTCGTTCTGAGTTTCTGTGTTCAGATGATATTACGCGGGCTTCTACAATATCTGTGCTGTCTTTCATAAGGAGAGTCATACAGAGATTAATTTAATTTACAGATGTATGGCACAAAAGATCCATCATGTGTCGCAGTGCCAGTCTTTGCACCAGGTCTTCCCTATTCCATTAAAGTTTTCCTTTTACAAAATTAGACCCTAAGCCATTTGTGTATAAGATCATCGAAATGTAAAAAATCATTTTAAATGACCAATGAAAACATTGTTGGCGGTGATTAAGTTTTCTTTCTTCATCCTTCGTCATAACTAAAAAAAATATTTTGAATAAATTTCCAAGTATGTGTTCGTGATGAAAATTTGAAATGTATACAAGATAAAATACTTATAGCACTGCCCTCGTACTTATGTATGTACATGCATAAGCATAAATATACCCACAAACATAAATACTACACGCTTGTTTAGATTAAATCTTAATAAGTGTTTGTTCAAATTAAGAAACGACAAAAAGAGCGAAACAAAAACAATAACAAATGTGTTGAATTTAAAATGAAATTTATTACCCAGCTAATTACTGTGAAGATGTCAAAAGTATGTGTAAAAATATTCTTGCCACCCCAGTTTAATTTGTAAATGGTTAAATAGTGTTTAAGCATTTTCTCCCCCCCCCCCCCGGCTATAAAGTTATATCCTTTATTTCTACTCTAATTATTTTAAAACACTTATTAATTTGAAAAGTTTTTATAAGTATACACATTTGCCCTCAAATTAAAGTAATTTGTTCTTTTGTTTTTCTTTCTTTCCGCCTACAGATCAATACCAATGGCATATTGACATTTAATATTGAATTTCCGGATTATATCAATCAACCATTTCCGTTTGAATATCCCTCTATAGCTGGTTTTTATTCAAATGTCGATACTACGGGCTCTAATGCATCCACTAGCATTTCAATATTCTCTTCACAAGATCCCGAACAATTGCAAAAGGTCAGTGAATTGGTGCGTTTTGCCTACAACGAGCACAAAGATTTTGAAGCCACCGATATTGTGGTGGCAACTTGGAAAAATGTCGGTTATTTTGAATCGAAAAATGATAAACAAAATACTTTCCAGGTAAATGAATGAAAAAGATGGGATGAGTCTCAATACATATGTATATATATATATTGCGTTTTCAGATTATTATTATAGCCGACGATGAGAATACTTTTGTACAATTCTTGTATCCTACGGCTGGCTTAAACTGGCTTCAAGGTGAAAATGGTCCTTTGGGCTTACCGGATATTAGAGGACAAGCAGGTTTTGTTTCGGAAGATGGTCGTTACTTTAATTTGGAGGGCTCGGGCACAGAAAGCGTAAGTTGTTTCAAGTAGTTGCATGTTTTGCAGTTAAAAAATAATTTCATAGTTCTTAGTTTAATTTTACTTAAAAAAATTATTAAAATGGAAATAAGTGCTTAAGGCAATAACAACAATTATCACTAATTTAATTACTTGCAGGTACGTTTCTTAAGTGAAAAATCCAATGTTGGCATACCCGGTGTGTATTTGTATCGTGTGGGACCCTTTGACTATGAACGCAATGTGCAAGCACCCACCAATGAAGACACTCGTACTGAATCACCCTTGGATACACATTCCTGTGCAGATGCCGGTCAACGTGTGTGCAGTCAACACGCTGAATGCGTTGATAAATTAGAAGGCTTCTGTTGTATATGCCAACAGGGTTTCTATGGCAATGGCGAAGTGTGCATTAAAGATGATTTCCCTATACGTGTTACTGGTTCCATAGTGGGCGAATTAAATGGTGAATTGATTAATGAACGCTCGAAATTGCAGTCGTATGTGGTGACAGCTGATGGCCGTAGTTATACGGCGGTGACACCTGTTAGCACTGAATTGGGCACTAATTTAAGATTGGCTTTGCCAATTGTCACCTCGATTGGTTGGTTGTTTGCAAAACCGTTGAATAACACCTTGAACGGCTACCAGTTGACGGGTGGTGAATTGCTGCACACCTCCAAGTTGAGTTTCGAAAGCGGTGAAGTGCTGTTGATCAATCAAACGTATGAAGGTCTCAATTACTGGGACCAGCTGTCGGTGAAAATTGATTTGCATGGCCAGGTGCCACGTATTAGACATGATTTGAAATTGCACATGGCTGAGTTTACAGAAGAGTATCGCTTTGTTACACCCAACGAATTGCACTCAGTACAGGTTCATATTTTGGAGATTCCTGAAGAGAATAGAGTTATAAATTTTCAATTGGAGCAAAATATTTATTTTGAACGCTGCCTGTCCGATCAACAGGATGCCATTGTTGGCTCCACTTATTTCCAGAAGATATCCAAAATTATGTTGGACTTCTTTGCCCGAGATCAAGCTTTGCGTACCAGTATTCTGACCGCTGCCGGAGTTACGGCTACATCGAATGTTTGCAATGATGGCACAGCTAATTGTGGTGAAAACATGGTCTGTATACCATACGACGAAAATTACCGGTGCGACTGTTTGCATGGCTATGCTCCACAAGTTACCGAGTCAGGATCCGAGGTTTGTGTGGATATTGATGAATGTGCCACGGGCAGCCATGCCTGCAGTGAGAATGCCATTTGCAGCAATAATGAAGGCGGTTTTTCTTGTGTTTGCTTGAATGGCTATGAAGGGAATGGCTATAGATGTCTGGTTAATGGCAGCGATTTGCCGGAAAATATTGAATCATCTACTTCAGGTAGTACAAGTGAAACTATTATAAATGTTGAAGAATTGCCAGCATATACCGAGGATAATTTGGAACAGCCAGAACCATCTCCGTTGCCGGAACAACCACCTCGACCGCAATATAGTCATCATGCCGATGAATGTTACCGTTGTTCGCCCTATGCCGATTGCTTGGAAGGTAGATGCCAGTGTCGCGAAGGGTTTTCTGGAGATGGTTTCTATTGTTCGAGCAATTGTGGGCATGACGAGGCCTGGGAGGAGGGTAGATGTGTTAAGGTTATTTATGAAGAGCCCGACATTGAGCCCAGATGCAATTTCTTTGGTGACTGTACTTGTGACGATGGTTATGACCTAATGGAAGATATACAAATGTGTCGTTATGTGGGAAGTTCCAGTGCGGATCACAGGCCCGAAGATTTTGGTATGTTGAAGCTTTCAATTTAAGAAAAAATTTATTTCTTTTGAGCTTTTCTTATAAAAAAAAAATTCAGTACCTTGTGATGTGGAGTTCAATTGTCATGCCAATGCCAGCTGTGAATGGTTGGAAGTGGAATTAAGACACATTTGCACTTGCAAGTCTGGCTATTATGGTGATGGTTACACTTGTACTATTATTGATGAATCTTGTGCGATGGTAAGCTGTCTTTGTACTGTGTAATAGTAATATTTTCTTTATGTGGTTTTTGTTTATTTTTTCCATTAAAGAAACCTGAAATTTGTAATCCTCAAGCTGAGTGCATTTTCAATGAAATGGCTGGCAACTCGGAATGTAAATGTAAGCGTGGCTATGAGGGTGATGGTTATCGCTGCGCCTTAGCACCTGAATGTTTGGAAGATTTAGATTGTGGTCAAAATGCTTTCTGTGATCGTGATGTTTGCCAATGCCAGGCCGGTTTTGAGCGTGATATGTCCGATTTGTGTGTAGTGCCGGGTAGTTGCGGCTCTGTATTTTGCGGTGCCAATGCCTTGTGTAAATACGATCAACATCAAGATATCAAGTATTGCGACTGCATGGATGGTTATGAGGGTGATGCACTTTTGGGTTGCAAAAGTAAGCCCATACCTTGCAATGTTCAATTCAATTGCGGCGTACACGCCAGTTGTGAGCCCACCGAGTGAGTTGTAATGGGAGTTTGTCTTTTCTTAGGAAATAATTAATTTTTTGTATGCCTTTTTGCAGAGATCCTGCAAATTACGAGTGCCAGTGTGTTGCTGGTTACAATGGTGATGGTTACGTTTGCGTGGAATATCAAAATTGCTTGAATACTCCACAATTGTGTGACATGAATGCTGCCTGTTTGTCCACGAACAATGGATTAGTGTGCGTTTGTAGCAAGGGTAAGTGAATTTTTTTTTGACGGTAATTTTCGAAGCCTTATATTTTAAAGTAAAATGTGACTTCGCTGTTTTGTTTTGAGATGAGTACTTAGTGTAAATATTAAATGAAAATAATTCCACTTTAGGTTTCTATGGCAATGGCTCCTTGTGCATTGAGAGGCAACAACATGACTCTGGTTTCCTGTTAGTCTCACAGGGTGTGGTGATTGTGCGCGTACCTTTGAATGGGAAAAATGTGCGACCTATTTCGGTTGCTTCTATGGCCATAGGCCTAGACAAAGACTGTGTTGCGGGACGCATTTACTGGGGTGATATTTCGGCCAAAAAAATTATCAGCGCCAAATATGATGGCACCGATATTAAATCATTTATTACGGAAGGTGAGTTGATTAACTATTATGGGCCAATAAATCAAACAATATATATGTATGTATATATAAATGATCACGAAAAATTTAAGTAAGGGCCGGTTAGTCAAGGTCGACATCGACAAACTCCTCTCCAAATGTATGAAAAATATATTTGGAAATTTGAATGATAAGATAATAAAAAAAGGTAAAATCGGTAAGGCAATATGTTTAGTTCTAATAAAAAAACCAAAACGGGTAAAACCGGTAAATAAACATATCCATAATTAATTAATTAAAAAAAATCAAACAATCATAATTAAACTCGAAAATAAATAGACGAATGCTTAATACTTTTTCGATGCTTGTACTTAAAATAGGTAAAAACTGAATTTGGGTACTTGTCATGTAAACTCTGCTCTGCTCTTCTGAGAAAAATCTCTATTATGCACACAAAGAAAGGGTAGATCTTTTTTGGATTTCTCTGTACAATTCTATATAAAGCGAAAAAAACTCGCAAGCAACTCAAATTCGTGAAGATATCGAAAAAATTGTAATCAAATAAAAAAGTAGAACAACAAATACAAAAGCCATATATGATAAAAAAAACATTAAAAGATAAAATGACGCCAAAAAAAATTTTTCGTAATAAAAACATTAAAAAACGTACCACAAACGTTAAAATGAAAAATACTATAACGTAAAAGTTCTCCAAAAAACCAACGTTGTTAAAGCAACAAAAACGAGATAAATAATTCTTAATAAAAAACGAAACGAACAATAGCCAGTGCCTTGTTTCTGTAAGGAATGTGAGAACTTCGCGAGTCGAATTAATTGTTATCATCCTGTGAAACACAGGGTGAGCAAGAAAAAAATGTATTTTTTGATAATTTGTGTAAGTTTATATAAATTTTTATGTGAGTAACCCTATGTCAAATAGGACAACCAATATAATTATTTAATTTTTCTCGATACGAGAACTTCTCACAAGTTACAGAAATGGGGCACAGCATAGAAAATAATTTCAAAATTCCCTAAATTTGAATGAATATATGATGGGAACACACTCTTTGAATATAAAATATGGGTGACTCAATGATGGCAGCACCCTGTTCATATAGAAAAAAAAATCAATATGTGATGGTTCCTGTCAACAGGAGCAGTGTTGCCGTTTCATTTAAGCGGCTGGAATGTATAGTGCATTTTGAAATATCAGTACGCGGAAAGGATAGTTGTTTCAAATGTATCATATTTGAAGGACCATTCACAGAAAAAGAGCTTGATAAATAAAATATGTAAATAGTATTTGGAAAATAATATGTTTGACAATCAAAATATGCGTTGGAAAAATTGCAGACAATAGGCATTCTGCAATGCAAATCGTTTTAATGATTTTGCATCTAAAAGTATTCAAATATGGTCCATAAGCCTTTTATTCAAAAAACCAAAGTAAAGAAATAACAGATCCATAATTTATACTTTTCTTTACAGACATTGAATCTCCGGAAGGAATTGCCATTGATTGCATTTCAAGACGTATTTATTGGACTGATTCTGTTAAAGACACCATTGAAGTGGCCAGCTTGGAAGATCCCACACTCAGAGCTGTAATTATTAGTAAGAATTTGGTTAATCCCCGTGGCATTGCAGTTGATCCCTACAGAGAGTGAGTGTTAGAAAAAAACTAAAAAAGTCAAATTAAAAATTTCAATTTAATTTTTAAGAAAATTATACTGGTCTGATTGGAATCGTGACTCGCCTAAGATAGAATCCTCGGACTTAGATGGCACTGGTCGTGAGTTATTGTTGGGCAAAGAGAGTGTTACTCTACCAAATTCCTTGGTTGTCTTGGAACGTTCCGGAGAATTGTGTTTTGCTGATGCTGGCACCAAAAAAGTGGAATGTATTGATGCCTATAGCAAACAACTGCGTACCATATCCAATGAATTGACTTATCCCTTCGGTTTGACTTTTACACATGATCTATTTTATTGGACTGATTGGGCAACGTAAGTTAAATTTTTATTTATTGCACAAAAAAAAAATAACACACATGTATGTATGTTTGTGTATATATTTTTTTCGCTTTTAGCAAAAAACTTGAAAGTGTCAATAGTATGGGCCAACGCCAAAAAAGTATGCAAATTCCCTTTTTTGGCAGTCATAAAATGTATGCCATGACCGCCGTGGACGACATTTGTCCACAAATGGATAGTCCTTGTCAGATAAATAATGGCGGTTGCTCGGACAATCGCTTATGTTTGGTTAATCGCAAGGCACCATCGGGTAAAAGTTGTAAGTGCACCGCTCTCTCGAAGCTATGTACCGCACCCACTCCCTTTTCGGTTTGAAATCCAAAGTACTTACTTAAGCTGCCTTCATTTGTAACATTTATTTATAATTTTAATTTGTATGTTTACCTTTAACAAAACAATAATATACATAAAAACATAATTCATTTTGTTAAATAAAGTAATAATTTGTTTAAGTATTTTTTTTATCACCTTCACTTTCTATTTTTGTATGTACGAGTAGTATATGTTGTATGTGTGCTTAAATTATGCTCATCACTGTAAACATAAGAAATTGATATTGTGCAGCTATCATCACATTTTTTTTACTTCAATAAAAATAAATTATTTAAACAAAATAAATCTATTGGTTTATTAAGTGTCAAGGAGTTATGAAGTATTAATTAAGGCATAAGACAAACATTTTTATATGTATCACGAAGTGGGTTATTATGTATTTCGGGTGCTAAGTGAAACAGTTGTTTTTTGTAATCATATTTTTGGAAGAGATCAAAAAGAAATAAAATTTAATATTAAAAAATCGACACATATTAAATCCTGATTTTAGATGTAAAACTATATGGCAAAACTCGTTAAGACCATCTTTAATTTTGCCACATTTGTAATATACATACATATGTATGTACATAATTGTGAAATTGTTCGTATTGTACAATAATGCAATAAAAGAACGGTGTTGGCAACATTGTACAATATGGATTTCTCCCATGAATCAAGAAAACAAGATTGCGCATTGCGCAGTTCCGTTATTTTATTTTCTGTCTGTGACGTAGATGTAGAGTTTTGGTTGTAAACAAAGTACATACATTTGTTTGTGGAATATTTTAGAAGCGCTAATAAATGTGGAGAGTTTTTTTTGTAGTCATCTAAAAAGTAGGGTTATGTCGAATGATTAGCATGTGGTTAGCAGCAAAATCACCAACAACCGTAACTCGGTACCAGCTGGGAGATTCCCACTATAGAAAAACCATGTAATTAATTAAATGTGGTTGGTGGAAGAGATCATTATTCACAAATGCCAGATTAAAATTCAAATTTGATATAGTAATTTATTATCTATATTTGCACAAGTGCGAGTGAGAAGCAAAACTCTCGAAAGCCAGACAACACAGACAAGCCTGTCCACGCATAAGAAATAATTACGATGACACAAGAGTTCTTCTTCAGCCCAGAGGTGCTTTGCGACTGCTTATAATGCACATCATCTGAGGAGGTCCATTCAAAATCTCCTTTTGGTTTTTGAGTAAAACTCTATTATGAATTTTGTATTAATCTATGCAGATTTTTATTTTAAATTTATCTTTTTATTGAACAATTTTATTTTTAGTTACACTTGATTTAATTTAAATTTTATTACATTTTTTCTAGTTTCATATTTAGTCCTTATTTAAATTTTTCCATTTGTATGTAAGTATATCTAAATTTTTTGTTTTGTATTCTAGGCCTAATTTTGTTTTTGGGGATTTTCTAATAAATGTATTAATATGTATATAATTTTAAAATTTATTTCCAATATTATTACTCTAAGGCCAAGGCCAATTATCAAGGTCTATGCATTGGCGCATTTCAGCCAATACAAAGTGTTAACATAGTATGTATGTATGTATGGTGTGCCTAATCACGGCTGGCATATCTCCAATTCGGCTACGACATTTTTGATTTCGAAGATCAAAGAAAAAATATTGCGGTGTTCCTTAATCTATTACAAAAATGTTGTAGTCGAGGGAGAAGTAGACCAGCTACGATAAGGGGAAATGTTTGACGGTAACACTGACATTGATTTGGCTGGCATTCGCCTCAAAATAGACCTGATTAATGGGTCTTTCACTAAATTTTGTTTTAATTTATTAATTTTCATTTCAATTTATACAATTTTTGGAGTATTTTCTTTTTAAATAAAAACAGTTTTTCTTTCTTTTTAATATTTATGTATAACGATTTTTTGTTTAGTTGTCTGATTTTTTATTTGTTGGTTTGTACATACATGCAATATTATTATTTTTTTTTAATAAAAATAGTTTTGTATCAGGTTTGAAAGTTTTCTGTTGTTTAGGGGACATTTTTTGTTGCTTTAATGTTTATGAAAATAATTCTGATGCTTGTAATTTTTTATACTACAGTTGTGCAAAAATAAAGGCTACTAATATTTATTTTTGTAAACTTTACATATAATAATTCTTCGCAATTTCAATTGAATGTAAAAAAAAGTATTTATTGAATAACTCAAATAGCAACTATTTATCTTACAGCCGATTCAGTATAACATAAAAGAGCAAGAATGAGTATGACTAAAAACCTATTTACTACTTTTATGCTCAGGTAAAATGAAAGAATTTGAAAAAAATTTGTTGCAGGAATTGAAATTTTTTACAATTAAATACATATACACGAAAAATTCTATTTGAAAAATATACCGACATTTTGGCAAAAATAAAATATATGTCTGTCTGTGGGTGGCAGAAGAACATATGTACATGCCGGGACTTTAACCTACTTCTGGCAACACTGATTTAGATATTCCAGTGAAATGAATTTAATTTATATAAAATATTTGATTTTGTGTGGAGTGACTTGAAAATTGTTTTTTATTTTAGCTTGGTTTATTTTAAAATCAATATAATTTTAAAATAATTATTTTTTTATTATAATTCGTAAAGCATTTATTGTTTACCAAAGCGTTTCCATTATTTCTTGTAGCTTATTTTTTTAACTATATACTTATATTCTTTTATTTTAACTTAAATCTAATAAATTCAAAACTTAAAATGTTTTCAACATTTCAACTAAGAAGCAGTTAATTATATTTTCTTTAGTATTAAATAATTCTGATATTGTATATACATTTAAAAAAAATTAAAGATATAATAGAAAGAAGAATTCATACTTGATTTCTAGAGAGGATGGCTGAAATTTGTACAATATTGAGATATTTTATTATGTTTGGTTAAAATCCTATTAGAACAATTCTAAATATTCTTCGGAAAATAACTCATACACAGAAAAAAACTTTATTTTTTACACACATGTATATATGCACAACTATGCATGAAAAACAACGAGACTTGCATTGTATGAACGCCGAAGATAAGTATTTCAAAGAAACTTAAGTAAGAATCTTATCGATAAGACTTATTGATATGTTCATACTTACGTGTTTAACTTCTCATTCGTGTTTAAGAGCTCAAACACGACGGTTTTGAGTTGTTTTGTTGAACATCTCAAATCAGATGTTTTGTTGAACATCTCAAATGAGATGTTTTGTTGAATATCTCAAATGAGATGTTTTGTTAAACATCTCAAATGAGATGTTTTAGATTTATACTATGTTCACACTTATGTTTTTAAATGTGTTTAAAGCCTCGTTCGCATTTAACAGCTTAAGCACGACGATTTTGACATGTTTTGCCATACATTCACTTGTTTTGTTAAACATCTCAAATGAAGTGTTTAAGATTTAAATGCGTCCTTAAACACACAAATAGAGTATGTTCAGTACGTTTTTTGAAAGATCTGGCAACTTTGTGTTGTTATTAAATGTCGGCACGTGAAAAATTATTAATTTCGTATACAAGCAATTAGTTAAAAAATACTCAATTATTCAAATAAACATTTGTTGTTTAAAAATAATAAACCAATTAAAAAGTATTATCGTTCATAAAATTTAACAAATACAATAATTTACAGACAAAACGTCAACCGTAAACATCTCAAATGTAATGTGAACGGCTGTGTATAGTTTTTTAAAACACTTGCCTTAAGCACGTTTAAGGCCATAAGTGTGAACATGGTATTAAACATCTCAAACATCTCATTGTTTTAGATTTAACCACTTCGTTAAGCAAGTATGTATGGAGTATGGAGTATGTTCAGTGCGTTTTTATAACTCTGGCAACTTTGTTTTGTTATTAAATGGTGGCACGTAAAAATTATTTGGTAAGCAAGTAATTAGTTAAAAAAACACTAAATTATTTACAAAAACATTTGTTGCTTAAAAAAATAAAACAAATAAAAAACATACATAATTGCTCGGAATACAATAATTTACTGACAAAACCTCAAACTGAAACATCTCAAATGCAATGTGAACAGTTGTGTTTAGTTTTTTAACCCTCTATAAATAACTCAACATCGTCAAACTAATTGTATTTAAAATATTTTAAGAGCTCGCAGCATAAGTAAAAAAAATTGTTCTAGGATTTTTTTTAAATTTAATTTTTTGTGGCAAAAATGGGTTAAGAAGGAAATGTAAGGAACTTCAAATATGTTGGCGATAAGAACTTCAAATTAAAAACTAATTACACTCACAATATTTTAGAAATAAAAACATTAATTGACTTGGATATTTACTAAATTTAATGAAGTAGAACACCGAAAATATAACTTTTTAAAAAACTGCTCAACGGCAACATTGATTTAGTAAAAACGAAGGATTACTTTAATAAATCTGTTCTGCTGTAGCAGATGCAATTTTTTTATTGGAAATAAATTTCACAGTTTCAAAGTAGATATTGTACTAAAGTTATTTAGTTGAAATAAAATTAATGGGTCTTATTACGAGTATCGTATTACGACTTCGACTACGACGATTTTGTAGAAGACTTTTTCTTTAATCTAGTACGAGATCGTCGTAGTCGTAGCCGAAATACGACTCTCGTAATTAGGCCCATTAATTATATTAATTTATAGTTTTTATAGAGATTTATTGCTTTGTAACATATCTCTTATACGGAGTGATGAAGGGTTAAAACTCTTCTCACAAAAAACTAATATGAATCAATTAATTAAATTTTCACCTATAAACAATTTGATAATATCAATTAAGTTTTTCAAGTCAAATTAATTAATACAATTAAAAATTTAATCAATATAATTAAATTAAACACATAACCGTGAACATTACCTTGTGTGAACACAGACTAAATAGCCAACATCATTGCCATCTTGAAATATAATCACCCTTATTCCAGTTGTCGTCATCGACGTCACTTTAACACAACACCAAAAAATTGGGGCTTGTTTACTCGCTCTCGAGAACAATTTTGCGAACTTGACAATCTATTTCCGTTCCCTAAGGTCTAGAAAATAGTATAAACCTGCAAACATGAGTCAATTGTTTCCGATACACGAGCACCAGTTTTTTGGTTTTGTGTTAAAGTAACGTCGATGACGACAACTGGAATAAGAGTGAATGTTAAATTGTTATTGAATTGATGTTGACACTAAAATGGCAGCCAATTTCAGAAAAAAAAACGACTGAGGTCGTGCATTAATAATTAAGCTTCTTCTTGTTAAACATAAGCTCAAATCTTGTTTGACTTCTACGTTAACATTTTAAAAACTTTTAAGATTTGTTATTTAAGCATAGTGCTGCCAGATTTTATTTTTAATCAAGTATGACTTCTCTTTCTTATCTATCTTTTTACTTTAATTTCTTTTCTTATTTGAGTTTATTTGTTATATATGTATGTATAAATAATTTGAAATGATTTTTAACTACATTTTGCTTGTTCCCAAAACACACCTTGTATTTGCAGCATATAACTGAATTTATTTATATTTGGTTTTTATTTTTGAATTGTTTAAATTCATACAATTCGTTTCTAAATTGACTTTTATAATGCTTAAACTAAAAGTTTATTTAATTAGAAATTAATTGGCAATATTATTTTTTTTTTTACTCTAAAAAAATTGTAGTTTTTATATGAATTTTTAAAAAATATGGCATAAAAAAGAAAATTTAAAATTTTTTTAAATAAGAATAATAAATATTAAATTGCATAATTTCGATTTTTCCTAAGGTTTACTTAATTTATTACTTATTTATTGAGGATTCTATCATTAATAGCTGGCAAAATTGGCTGAATTTTGTGGTCTTTTTCTTTTTTGCTATTGTAAAAAGTTATTTTATATATAATTTTGTTCACTTTGCTTTAAATGAAATTATTTTGTAAGCTCATTACAGCATTTCGAGCAGTTATGTCCAAACACATATTCTCTGATATTTGTATTTGAGGTAAACAGCTTTGATAGCTCTTTAATTTGTTCTTATTTCTTTGCAAAGTAAGAGCAAACATGTCCCCGATATCTGATTGGCTATTGTGATCTTGTCGGTGTGAAAGCACGAAAGCTCTTCTGGAAAAGTTTTCCTCGGCTTGGACGTAGGTAGCTGATTTAGAGGATTTGATTAAACATTTTATTACCAGTGTGCAAGAAATATTAAAATAAAACAAAATTTCCATATTTTAAGCTTCTGTTTTGGTTAAAGGAAAAACACTATGATTCTTTCTTTTGGCTAATGGGCATGTGGAAGCATTTTCTTTTATCTAATTTAATTTGATAATACGTATTCTTGCAAGAAAAAATAAATATTAAATAATTTCTAAGGTTTGCTTAATTTGTTGCTTCGCAGTAAGGCATAGTGACAAGGACTTACAAATAAGTACGTGTGCTGGCTTAAAACTAAAACTTTTGTTTTGTACAAATTGAACTTAGTGTACAAAGAATGAATGTGTATAATAAATAATATAATAAATATGCCAATTGCTTAATGCTAAAATTAATGATTGAATTTTTTTGCTTAAAATCTAATAATAGTTAAAAAAGGACTAAAAAGGATAATTACATTGTAAATTAAATAAAATTAGGACAATAATAATTTACAAGTCGTTGTGCTCTCTGTTTATGTATACATATACATAGATATTAGTTTTCTAGTAGCTTCCGTCCAATTCTTTAACGCTTTTGCGCAGCGTTTTAAATCCATTTGTTTTTCTTCGATATTGATGAGCGGAGCCGGCGACCCCATATAAGGTTGTATCATACAATTGTACCCTGCAAATGCTGGGGCGATGGCAATTGCGAGTTCGAGCCCGTACTCTGAGGCTGATCTTGGGGTATTTGCAGGGGTAAATTTGTATTCGAACTTGGCGCCAAATCCACATTATTGATATTTATATTTGAGCCGCCGCCCAAAGTTGAGGGATTGATGCCGCCACCTTGGCCAGAGGGCATAACGCAGGGCACACCTAAAATCGGTGTTGGCTCTTCAGGTGGTGTGACCTGTAATGAGATGCGATTCTTTGGAAAATTAGGTTAAAGACATTGCACATTTTTAACAAGAAGAAATAAAGAGCGCGAATGTTTTACAGTGCTGTATGCTGATGACTAACCTCTAGGCCTATGCTACCATTGAGAGCGATTTTAATGGGATTTGTATGATTTGTGGCCTGCATTAAGGTGGTAAAATGACTAATGCCTATTTCCTCCAGTGACGATTTTCGCCTACCCGTATTAACACCAACATTTGGCAAGCCCTGACGCAGGGACGACGAACGGCGCAGCAGTATATCATTTTCAATCTAAAAGAAAATATGGAAATTTTGGAACCAAACAATCAAATAAAAGAAACTTTCCAGATACATAATATTTAAATTATAATTTATACGATTTTGACTTATTTTCGTGGATACATTTAATTTACAATAATGAGATAAAAATATAATAATAATTTATGTGAAATAATCAAGCTGATTTTTTACTTTAATTAACGATTATTGTTCAATTCACATCATATGGCTCATGATGTTTTATTATTAAAAGAAATTTAAAAAAATTTTAAAATTTCCGATTCGAAGTAAAAAATAAAAAAAAGTGATTTTTATAGAAAATTTTTTACAATTAGGATTAAAATTTAGTAACGAACTAATAATTCCAAATTATTATTTTACTTATATATGTATGTATATATAATAATATATAATATAATATATTTCTTTCTATTTTAAAAGTATTGTTTTTGAACCTTCAAATATACTTGAATTCAATTGTAATGGCGAGTATACACGATACTACAAATCGTACGATAAATCGTACAAGTATGAAATTAGTAACGTCTATCATGCTGTCGTACTTATGAAGTATACTTTGTAGTATGAAAATCAAAAAATTTTTGTGGGCGGAACTTCGCTAAGTACGATAGTAAGTATTAACTGATCAGCTAATTTAAAATCAGCTTTTTTCGTTAAACGGTTAAACCGGTTAATTTCAGTCGATTAACCGATTAACCGACGTAACACATTTTTTCATATATTTTAGTACTACAACTTATTCTTTGTGTAAATAATTATTTGTTTCACAAAACGTGAGTGTTAAGAAATTATTTTTCATACAAACAAAGAAGTATGTTCAGTGATCCTAACTTAAGTAAAACTTCAAAATCTTTAGACATGGCTATAAAAGAGTTTACTAGAGACTCTGGTACTCTAACTAGAGTGAATTATTAAGTTTTTATTTAATAATTTAATAAAAGCCAATAGTACTGTTTCCAACCATTTAATTAAGGATTAGATCTAATGAGACAATACAAAAACGAAAGCTAAGAAATTCAGAAATTAACTTTTTTGCAGAAGATTCGTTGCTGAGCTCTGTCATTATGAGTCAGATGATGACCCGCCAACAGAAGGAACTATCGATAGTATTACAAAAAATGTTCTAAAAAAAATTAACCGAATTAGTTAAATAATTATTATGTGTTTTTTTTGGTTTTACTGATAAACTCAAATTAATAAATATTTTATGCACTTTTATTTGTTGAAAACACTTGATTTATGGAAAAACTTTATTATTCGGTTAACAGGTTAGTACCAAAATTAACCGATTAAGCGAAAACCTCGATTAATGAATCGAGCGATTAACCGATTAAAGCAAAAACCCGATTAAATGAATACCCTAGTAAGTATTGTGTATCGTTCTGTTGTACAGCAAAATTTGTTTTATGAGGAGCTGATTTCGAAAACGTAGTGTTTCTGCGGCTCAATTTTAAAATAAGCTTTATGTAGCGGATATTTTAATTAAAAAAAAACATTGAACATTATTTTAACCATTCTCTACAATATTCCCCTTTAGTTTTTGCATTATTTTTTTAATCTTTTCAACTGCATAATTTATTTATCCGCGTGTATATTGCCTTAAAAATATTTTTTCAAATGAATTAGTATGATTTGTAGTAATGTGTATCTGAAAACCCGTACTACAACTCATACTAAGCTAAGTACGAAATTAAGTATCGTGTATACCCTGCATAACAAAATGCTTATTTGAAGTATAATTCAAGGATTGAATTGAACTGTATTTAATACAACTGCATTATTCGAATTTAATTCCCTTGAGTTCCCTTTTCTATGGAGAATGCTATTGAAATAAAGTGTAAATCAAGCATAATTCAACCCTTGGCAATTGAATGTGTAACTTGGATAACAACTGTTTTACACTTGATTTCAAGCAAAATTGCTTATTGGGATGTAAAGAAAATAAATGTAAAAACAATAACAGTTATTTATTGCTGTAGCAAGAATAGAGTGTTGCCACACAAGTATTTTTGAATGGGTGCAATCAAGTTAATAATTAGTGTTTTTTTTTAGGAATTTTAGCATATTATATATTATATTATTATTTTACTTTTTCATGAAAATATATTTTTTACAGTTTTGAAAGACTTTTTCATGGTAAATAATTATAAAAAATATAACATAAAGATTGTGCTTCGTCATACCTACAATATTTAACTGTAAGCAAAATGTTTAAATTTAATATTAATATTACCCCTTTTAGACACGCAAAGTTTACTTTGCAAAATCTTAATTCAGCTGTGTGAAAGACATAGAATTCCTAATTCTATCTCGTTTCGTCTTTCTCGCAGCTGAATTAAGACTGATTGGTATATCTGACACAATACACCAGAGCATTTGTGAATTGAACAATTAGTTAAGTTAAGTAGTAAATAAAAATAAAACATTTGATGCAAAATAATTTCTTTTTCATGTTCTTCAACAAGATCTTCTTCTTGTTATTAGTCCAGTCTTGTATTTTAGGGATGGCTTCCTTGCAGACATCTTGGAGACACATTCATTATACTTCACTTGGACTGTTACTGTTACGTTTACTTGGGGTGCTCATTAAGTTAAAGTGATGTTAGTGGTTGATTGGTTAGTTGGTTGGTGCTGATGGTGTTGCTTTTACGAGTGGCTTTTCAAGTTTAAATAAGGGATTGTTTATAGACCTTTAATTTTCGGATAGTTTTCAAACTGAAACTGTAGGCTTTCTTTTAAGGGAGTTTAAACATAAAGAAACTGTTAAAGGTGCTTTATAGAAAAAGGCAAGGTTGGACAGGTGCTGATAGGAAAGTGGGGGTTTCTGTTTTATAAAACAATTTTAAACTAGAATTTAAGCCAATTTGGTGTTGCAAACTCATTTCGTTTTACCAGAAGGAAACACACAAATGAAAACATTTAGAGCAGATTCATATGACAGAAAAATTCTGCTGCATTTGTATTTATTAAGTATATATAAAAATATGGTTTGACTTCTCAGCAGGTCAAAAGTTACACGAACAAGGGCCAGTTATTTCATTATCTCTCAAAAGTCCAACCATATTCATAATAATAATTTTTTTTCAAATGAACATGTGTGATAAATAATTGATAATGATAAATAAACTAACAATAACTATATTCACAAAAGCGTAAGGGCTCTATTTTTATTAGTTTTTGCACGCACAGTGAAATACAAATATTAGCTACGCCCTTGTGAATACCTTTAATAAACAAACAAATATCAATAAAAGAAAACTTCAAACACGTAGCAGTCTAATCCAGTGTAATATTATACTTTGTGTACACTGTGTTTCCATGACAGCTTCATTTATAATTCATACTTAAATAAAGTTATATAATTTATATAATAAATTACTCCAAATGAACACACGTGCTGTATAACAAAAAAAAAACAGGACCTCCCTGGTACTTAGTTTTTCACTGGCAATCATTACGGAACACTTCCCGTATTATCTACGAAAATTGCTCAAAAATGCCCGACTGTGCAACTTGCACGTTTACTTTTTAGTGCAGAGTTTTCCATAACATAAAAAAGTTTAATTTTAAGGGAACCTGAGAAGTATTGAACTTTAATAGTGTTGTTTCAACAATATTTATGTCTCAAAAATTAATTAACTGCTTGATTTATGAATATTTAAGAAAAAATATAAAAAATTAGTAAAAACTTAAATAACATAACCCTGCAATCCAGTTAATTTGAACTAACGTATTTAAAGGGCAACACAGTTAACTAACTTTTCATTTACTTGCTGCAAGTGAAAATTCCTTGGCAAATGCGTTGGAAGTAGACTGCAACTACCGAAAGTGTAGTTATGTTAGTAGAAGAGTTTTTGGAATTTGCACTTACACGTGTAAACACTAGTTAAGGGATGGGACTCCCATGTAACAAGTAATGTTCACGATGTCTAGATGAAGGCGAGTAGGACACGCATCTGCTTTGTGCCTGTCCTGCGAAATCTTCAAACACAAACCAGTATAAATTAGTGGGAACTTTTACTCCTCACTGCTTTATATAAAACACTACAGATTCTGCACGGATTGTTATTGCCATCACTATAAAAATCAGCAGATATTGTTGTCATCGCCATTTCATATAAATTGATAGAATGAGAAGTGCAGCTTTGAAGACTATCTAAAATTTGGCTTAAAGCGGGTCACCCATCAATTTGAAATATTCGAGTAATTGTGCAATTTTTCGTATTGTGCAATAATATCACCAATATGTATGTCATGTTCGAAGGTGGCACAATTTATTGGCAAATGCCAAAAAAACTTTTGATTTTTATTTTACAATCAAGATAATTGTGTAATTGGGTGGCAACATTGTTCAATGTTGTTGACTTTTTTACTGTCAGGAAAATTGGGCAATATTTTTTTTGAAAATATTGTGCCATTTGTTGTATAGTATGGGATGCAATAATATTGTATAACGGATGAGCCGCTTAACATATTTAAGTTGAAACGGAGTATTTATTTTTTTTTTTATATTTATGAACTTTTATAATCAAAATAAAACATATGTTTTTCTTTAATTTTTTTTTTTAATTTTTAATTCAATTAATAAAACAGTAACCCTTTATGGGGAATAAAAAGCGAACATTTTGTTTAAGTGAAATATTTTCCATGATCAAAAAAGTGGTGAACAAAATCAGAAAATACGAGTATTATACGGGCACAATAACAACGTAAGGATTGGCGATCACAACTTTAGGGAAAGGAAACACCTTTCACGTGAACTTTTTTCCCCCAAGGGTGATTATATGTAAGTATATTCTAGCCTTAACTGTAATTTGTAACACACTCACTCTTTTTTTCACTAATATGGCATTTATATTATCTCGAAATATAGTACTTACGAGATAACGAGCTAATGCTAGCTGCTTTTCCCAGATTTCCCCTATACAAAACAAAATCTAGCTTGTGAGTAAATTTGTAGGAAATCAACTCAGAATCTAATATTTTTAATTTATTTTTACCACCCTGTACAAAATATTTATGTAAAAGATTATTGAATTAGCTACGGTCTGCTTAAAAAGATATGTGAATTGGCTACATTGCAATTGTTTGGTTGTAGTTTTGGAAATTTTACGGTTAATGGGATTTGTTTTGAATAAAAAAATCTTGATAAATGTCACGAAAACATAGTGTAAACGGTATAGATTTTCATTAAGATTTTAATTGAAATATGCTAGATTTTGTGTAGGTGTAAATGAAAACTAGATGACTTTCAAATTCACATTTCCATTTATGTGGCTATTTAATTTTCAATTTGAACACCTGGTCACAGCACACATTGATTGAAGCTACAAACTTGAGTTGTTTCTTCGTCGGTGGCATTTAAAAAATTAAATTGATAATCAATTTGTGTCACAGCTATAAATTTCAAGACATTTTGGCAAATAGTATGTGTGATGAAATTGAAAGCGATTTATTGAATGTGTGGCTGAAGCCTAAAAGGTGTCCACGACAAAAAAATTTGTTTTACAAGGGTTTCGTCAATAGGAAGTAGGTGGGTACGCCTACTTTAGGTTACTACACAAATTAGTTTGCATCTTATCCCAGGTCTTTGCGAATAGACAAATTGTGTAAAGTATGAATTTGAATAAATGTATCTGCCATGGAAACATACATAAATAAAAAAAATTATTGTAAAAAATCTTTGTTGTAAAATTTTGAGAAACAGTCAAAAAGTTTAAGCTAATATGATCAAACAGAATTGCGACATAAACACATTTTCCATACAAATTGACACAAAAACCAGCCCCAGAAAGCAGTCGGGAGATAGAATATATATTATTTTGACAGCACTTTTTCTTATGCTCTCACATATACATATGTAAATAAATAATCTCTCTCAAAAATGCTTTCAATAAATTTCATACGTTTTGTATGCAAAACTACAAAGAAAAATAAGCACAAAAGAAAATAAAAACAAAAATTAGAGAGCATTTGTAGTTACTGCCGTAAATTTATATTATGGGCTTGGTAATTTGACAACTATTTGACGTACTTATTCTGTTTGATCAGCTAGTCGACAGTAATGTAAAGTAACTGCAACAGTAGGAAACAAATGATGGATATTGTCATGGGAAATGTAATGAAAATGGTTATAGAAATGTAATGTAACGTAACTTTCTTTTCATATAAAAATATCGATCAGCTGTTTGCTTTGTTTGCAATTACATTACATTACAGTCGGCTAACTGAGCGTTAACTTTCACAAAATTTAAAAATTAATCACACCCAACAAAAAATGTAACAATCAAATAACTACACAAACATTAGATCCACAAATTGTTGCTTTTTATAAATATTAAGATAAATTTAGAAAAAATGTCAATTTGGAACAACACATCTAAAAATATGTGTGTATGTATGTACGTTTTAGTAGAAGGGAAAGAAAGAATAAATTTCGTTTTAAATGCAAGAACCAAAAATTCATAAGAAAAGAAAAACTGAGAGAAAAAAGAATAATTTGAAGTATTGCCAACCCGTAATGAATTACTCCGACCGCGCTGCGAGCCAACAACTGTAGGACTGTCGGGTAGAGAAAGAGAATTGGATTTAATTTGTTGTATTGGCGGCGTGCAGCGTGGCGAAGCATACCCGGCCAATGTTTGTACACTCTGCATTTGCATGGGATTCAGGCCCATGCCGGAGCCTCGCCTCGAGCCAGAGCCGGCATTAGAGCTGACGCCCACAGCGCTGACATTGGGACCACAGGCGGCACCCATATTAATGTTGGAACAAAATGATATGTTGGATTTGCGTCGGGAGTTGTGACGTTCAAAAGTCTTCTGCGCCGAGAAGGGTGAAGGACGTACTAAGTAACTAATTAAGAAAGGAAATAAAATTATATAAATATAATTATTTTTATAATTCAAAGTATTGAGAACTCACATCAAATCGCCTTCTTCTAATTTAAGATCACAGCTTGGATTGATTATCACATACGATAAATGGTTGCGTTTCTCGCTAACATCATCATAGTCAATGGTGGGTAAGTTCAATGACTCCATGCGGCTTCTCACTAAATTCGCTATTTCGGCCCTTTCGATTTGTTGGGCATGATTATCACGTGCCTCGTCGGCCAAATTGATGGAATACTGAAAAAATATGGACGACTGTTGTACCATTAATTTCTCTTAATCCTTTTAGGGTTTGTGGGGAATTTGTTTTGTTTTCTTTCTCTTATTTTTTTAATTTTTTTTGAACATCTACTAAGTTTCCATAACACTACTGGTAGTTTGTATTTTTATAAATGTTAGTCATTGAGTTGCAACTAAATTATTTTTGCTTTAACATTTTTTATTTTATAATTTAAAATTATCACATGTTTTATCTCATTCAAAATAAATTTCATTTGAAATTAAATTTCAGTTAGAGAATGTTGTCTGTTTTAGTTTTAATTTTAGTATATTAATGGAACACATCATAATAATAAGCTTTTCTAATTAGTTTTAACAATAAGACTTTTAGTTAAAGTTAGGATTTAGCTTACTAGTTAGTTAGTATGAATGTTTTTATAAATAAATAGAATAATTTCAACATGCTTCATCTACTTCCAAAATGCAATTTTTTAAATACGTTATTCATTCATTCAAATTGTTGTATGTAGTTGTATGTACCTACCTTTTTCGCTTAAATTACCACGACTTTAGAAACATATTATGGAATTATATTATATGTTAAATTAAAGTAACTTAAATCTTTCGAGACTTATTCAGTTTTATCTTGTAATTTTCAGTCAAATCTAACCTACGCGCGGAAATAAAATAAATTAAAAATAATTTCGGAAAAATAGCGACTTAACAGAACAATTTACCAGTTCACATCCTACTGTATGGTGATTTCTCGCGAAACGTGGCAAAATTTCAACTTGTTTGGCGTTTCAGCTTTTGATTTAGCAACATGATAATTTTTCTGGCGATAAATAAATTTGTTGGCTATTGTTTTTTAAACAAAATTGAGCTTCAATGTTGTTTTTTTATTCAGGAAAATTAGTTTTTTGAAGGAGCAGTTAGTTTTAAAAATAAATCCTACCAAAACTCATCTACTAGAAATTAAATTTGATGATTTTTGTTATATTAATTACAGTAATTAATGCTTTTTGAATTTGGATGAGAAAAATTTTCAGGAAATAATTTTTAACGATTTAATAATTAAAAAAAGTCTCGCATAAAAAATCAAAATTATTATGTAACATTTATTAAGAAAAACTACATTAAATTATCTTTGGCGACTTTTGTAATCAATTAAACGAAATTGGTAGAACAACACTGACTGTAGTTCGTACAAATGTTGTTGGTAGTGTCTATAAACATTTGTTTATAAACAATGTTACAAACAACTCATGAACTAACTACGACTTTTACAATAGGTTGTGAATTGAGCAAATATATAAATTTTTTTTAATTATTATAAGCTCGTGTAAATAAATGTTTATTTAAAACATATAAATAAAATAAATATTCATTTTTATTTGTATTTTCCGTAATCTCGTTATATTTCTACGCTATTGTGAATTTCAATTTGAAACTTTTAATCATAAGTGGCTGTTAAACTTAAAGCATTCCTTCTTTCGGTTTTCTTTTACAAAATCCGCCTTGTTAAGACAACATTAACTTTAGCAATCATTTATGAATACTGACATTACTATTTTGTTTTCTTTGTAAAATAAATAAAATATTCATTTTGACTTTAAAAAAATTATACCTTTTGTATATTCAAAAGTTGTATGGAAAAGTCACCAAAAAACTCAAAATGAGACCAGTAGTGCGATTCAGTAAGTTTTAACGATCCAACAATCGTAATTTTTGTCTATACATTATGTCGCTTAAAATAACGCTTATGTGATTCTGAAACTTATTTTTAACGAAACGACGCAGCTAATATTTTCTGTTGATTTTTGTCGATAAAATTAACAAAACATAAATTATTGTCGCTTAAATAACGACACAGCTGACATTAAGCTACAGCGAATATCGTTATAAATGTTGCTGAATAGCAAATTCAATAAGTTTTCTTTATAATTATTTTAACGATGCGATTATCGTTTAAAAAAAGTTAGTGAATCGCACTGAAGGACAATTAAAAAAAAGGCAAAAAATATTCACCATTCACTATTCGGTTAAATTTTTTTTTGCAAAAGTCATACTTTTAGAGCAGCGAGCTAGAGCTTTAAGAAAATAAATAAAGACGCAGTTGCCCCAAGCGGCGAGATGGTGTAAAACGCAACAAATGCCGATGACAACTGAACTGTTTGTAGTTACTAAAATATCATAAATAAAATGATGACGATATTAGTCTTATTATTTCATAGCTGTAATCGTAAAGGTAACTTGATTACTTTTTTTTTTGAAAGAAAAATCTGAATTACTTGAAAATAAAACAAAATAATCAAAAGTAATACAAAAATAGTCCAATTACTGTTAAAGATTACTTTCAATTCTTTTTCATTATTTATCAATTTGATTGCATTTAACTTATTTAAAATTTTAAAATATTTAATAACTTGGCAAATGAGGAACATTTTGTAAATTATTAGTAATTGAAAACTAAAGGAAAATTTTATTAAAAAAATTCAACATCAAACCACAGGCTTGATCTTTATACAGGGTGACATTTCCAACAAGAAGACACTGACCCAAGTCTACATATACATATATTTGTTCCTAAGGTTCCTACATCATGAATTGTCAAGGAATTGTTGCCTTATCAATCCCCAGATTTAAAACCCATCAAGCACTTGTGGGATGAATTGAGACAAAGCACGCGCACACATAAAATACATACACAAATTAATAGTAATATAAATAATAATTATTATATATTAAATTAAACTTTAGGACCTCCATACCCAAAAAAAAATAATTTCGATGTGATCTTTCAAAACAGCGTATATATTTTTTTGTTCCTCTACCTCTACTCTAAATCTACTCTGCACATTTATGAAATTGTTGTGCAGTATTATCTGTGCTGTTAAAGTAATTTTTTGGGTTTCTTTTTAGAATTTGCAATATTTAATTCTAAGTTTAAATTGCGAAACGGTAACGTTGGATATCGTGGGTCTGGCTGTTAATGTTAAACAATCACGATTACATTAAATTATTTCATTCACAATTGCCAATAAATAAAATTTAGTAAGAAGCAATCGATTCATTCACAATATTTATTTTATTTTTTTGCGAAAATAAAAAAATATTCAACAGATTTTATGATGACTTTGGAATATCTAAGAATATGTAAAAGAAAAATTGTCGTATGTCTATAACCGTAGTGTTTATTTAGTTAAACATAAAATTCACTGTTTTCACAAAGAATCCAAGCGCGCAAAATGTTTATTTCAAAATATTGTTCCTAGTATTTTAGTTCATCTCACATTTTTAATAAATAAAAATGGCGAATTATTTCTATACTGAATGGTAGATAATATATAAAACATTTTTTCTAAATATCAATTTTTGTATTCAATATAATATCCACTATATTTTCTGTATACTCCTTGAATTATGAAAGGAAATTCTTACAGGGGGAAAAGTATGTACAACACAAGAGAAAAATTGATTAAGACATTCGATATCGAACAGCAATTAAAATTATTTCCATTTACACGCCAGTTTTTTTTGTAATAGAAAATTTTTTTTATATATATATTAATACATAAATTAAAATGTACTTACGGCCGATCCTTTGCGATTTGAGCAGCCACCCAAACAGGTAGTAGACTTATGATGTTGATGGGATTGATGCGAATGTGGGCCACCCGATGATGGTGGTCGATATGTAACACTGTGCAATACTTCCTTACTACCTTTAGATGAATCTGGTGTAGCATTAGTTTCCTCATCATACTTTTGTGTTAGTTTTTTTATTTTATATTTTTTGTTTCAATGATTTTTTGTTTTAGTAGCAAATGCGAAGTTGTTTTATTTTATTTTTTATATCAGTACAAAATTAGTTTTGTATTTTGTTGGTATTTTCATTAGTTACAAGCCAAGAAATGAGCATATAAATATTAAATATAAAATGAATGGTAGAGTTTTTTATGTATGCTAAATAAAATATGTTATTAAAGTATAGTTTAAGTTTGTGTATAAAGATGCAATATTTATCTTTTTTTATTTTATTTTTGTAGAAAAATTATTTAACTAAGAAGAAATTCACTACTACACTACTAAATACAATATTATTTATCTCTCAACTAAAAGTCATGCTAAAATGTTCTACCTAAACCAAAAAAAAAATCTCATTTGTAAAACTAACAAAATTTTGTTTAAATAACTCTATAGTTCAGTAAAATAAAATAAAAAAATTTAAAAATTAAATTAAATTATATGAAATTAAAGTGAAAAATTTTTGCAGTTTTGAGAAAGAAACGTAAACAAATTGTAAATAAAGTAAAAAACAAGTGAAATTTCACTACATTTAAGCAACAGAATAGATTAAAGCTTAATGTTTTTAAGAAAATTATTAAATAAATTCATTAATAAACAAAGTGAAATTGTATATAACAATATGTCTATGTACATATATATAAAAAAGTAGATTTATTTGAGGTTAAGTCTGTATGTATTTACATGAGAAATTTTTGTTTGTTGTTGATTAAGCAAACTCATCAGTTGACTTAAAAACACAAAAACATCTTGCAACAAGCGATGAAGATTTTTGTTTGGCTTTTTTGAAGAATTTTGTAGTTGAAGTCTACTGATGAGTTTCATAAGCAAAACCGAAATGCATGTAGACGCGCTTAACCAACAACAACGAAAAAAATTTACAAAATAAAATTTTTTCTAAGGTTTTTATACATATCTCTTATTTACTACAACAATGTCATAGCTCAAAAAAAGTTTGTTTCACAGAAAACAAGTTTCAAGTTTTTAATTTACAACGTGAATAGTTTTGTTATATCAATTAAAATATTTGTAATTTCAATTACAATTATCACCAATAAAAATTAGGATAATACTAATTAAGTTTGTCCACTCAAATTAGTTACTACGATTAAAAATTTAATTGAATGAATTAAATTCTTAATTGAAAACATTAATTGGTAAATATTTTTTTCTGTGTATACACAATTTAATGTATAGAAAATAAAAATTATTCCTGAAATATCTTCGAAATTCTTCT
Source organism: Tachina fera (assembly GCA_905220375.1). Taxonomy (NCBI): domain Eukaryota; kingdom Metazoa; phylum Arthropoda; class Insecta; order Diptera; family Tachinidae; genus Tachina; species Tachina fera. The sequence goes on from LR999967.1 coordinate 109,940,658, forward strand.
TTCTAATTTCTTTTATATTTATTGAGCTTGACATTTCGTTTTTTACATACATATTTATGTATGTATATGTATAAAGAATTATAACAGAAACATTAAATGTTGCTTAATGTTATAGACATTTATTTAATAGATAACAGAATGTAAGATGCTTTTCAAACTGTAAAAGACAATAACATTTAAAAACAAATTTGAGTGCTTTGTTTTTGTTTTCAATATAAAAGTTGTCCCAACAAGAACGCAAGATTTAAATTTGGCGCCATTCGAAGTATCATTGTTTGACATTTGAACAATTGTTATTGTTTGCTAGTAGAATGTACGAGTTTAGTAAAAATGGAGCGTTGCATGAATGAACGACGCATTCTCATTGTGAAATTGTTTTGCGGCTACAGTTTGCAAATTGCGATCAATTTGGGGTCACAATAATACTCCAAAAGAGTCAACTGTAAAGAGATTAATGGATAAATTTGCCGAAACTGGGTCTGTTAGTGATTTAAAGACAACAACGGGCCTTCGACGAAAATGTCACAGCTGCACGTGATGATGTCGGTCAAACTCCTCAATTCGGCACCAAGCTCAGTAAATTGAAATGATAACCAGTTTTTTCGTGCCTAGAATTGAAGAAATGAATGTGGAGGGCATGTGGTTTCAACAAGACGGCGCCACATGTCATGGCAGAGGAGCAATTCAATTGCTGCATTAGTCATTTAAATCTTGCGTTCTTGTTGGGACACCCTTTATAAGGAAGGAGACAGACAAGAATTTTTACTTGTCTTTTATAAACTGGCAGTAAGTTTTTATTTTGCGTTTTTTGAGCATATTTTAATAATTGAGATTTTTGATTTATCGCCTTTTTATAAAAAAAAATATTTTTCATTGTCAAATATCTCCCTTTCAAACCTGACGCTAAACTAGTTGACATTTTTTCTTAATAAATATTTCGAATGCATGGGTTCCATATCGTATGAAACTATAATCACTGTCTGAGTTTTACCATTTTAATATTTTTTAAGGATTTTCAGGGCACGCAAAATTGATGCACTCGTTAAAAGTTTTTAGCTAAAACGTATTTTTATTGCATCAAATACATAACTACCATTGGCTTGAAACATTAAAATTTTTATATATTTTATATAGTTCAAATATGACTCATTATTAAAGTTTAATACTATTGTAATAAAAAACACAATACTCATATGCGGCAATAATTCAAGTCACGTTAAAGCAAACCGCAAACAGAGATTATTTATGTGAGACACAAACACAAAGAACAATCAGAGCAGGCGGTGCATGCCAGTTTATTTGACTTTTGACAAATAGTAGCAAAAATATGGAGGCCAAAAATCATCCACACAATCGATGCATCCGGGTCTGAAAGGGGTATTATACAATGGATAGCTTCTTCAAGAGAGAAGAATCTACCCATTGTGGCAATTAAATATTGGAAATAAAATACAATTGTTAATTCTTTATATAAAACAACAAGATCTCAAGCTCAATAAATATGAATAATATGAAGATAAAAATAAAATTTTACCAGAGATTTTTGCACAATAAAAATAATTAATTAATTATTAATTTTGCATTATTATCCTGAAAATTTAATTTTTTGAGTTATGACGTTATTAAAATAAATGGGCGATATGTACTTCCTGTTTTGCCCAATTTACATCCCACTGTGTGAATCACATATTGTATATGTAAATAAATGTTAATATTAATTTTCAAACTAAAAATGTTTCTAAGCAAATGTTTATATACAAGTTAACAGCAACATTCAACTCATACAAGGGGTTTTCTAATGGAACAAATGTTTTGTTCAGCATGTTGGCGTATGAGTATTATTTACTATAGGCAGTGGTGTTGCCAATAGCATTTATGTAATTAAGCCATTAAATAAACGGCATTTTAATTTCAGTAAACATTTTTGGCATATTGTTAAAGTTTTACTTGTTTTTGCCATCTATTAATTATTGTTTAAATTGCCATTGAGTGATTGCAAAACGATGCAGAATTAATTACGTGGTTTTGCTATTTTAGTTTAAATTTAGTTTGAATGCAGAAAATGAAATATTACGAGTAATTATATTTAAACATACAAATTTTTGGTATGGGTCAAAACCAAAAGTTGGCTAATATGAAACTTGCTATCGCCTATATGAAGACATTATTTGAAAAAATCAGTTTAAAGCCGGGAAAACTGTTTTATACTTAAAAAACTTAGGCGAAACACATAATAAAGGATTTATTTATTGTATAGAATGTTTCACTGCATAAAATGCAAATGCAATAAAATGACACTGGGTGCAAATTACTGCATTTCACATTGATAAAAAATTTCACCCTTGCAGAATGCTTACAGGCGCTTGATAAAAGATTTTCAAAAAGTATTTGTTCAAGCTATTGTAGGAGTCGTAGGTCGTACATATATTGCTTTTAGTTACAATAAAAACATTTGAGGGATTCAAATGGTAGTCGAAAAGGTCAAATTGTCACAGTGTTTTAAGGCTTATGTTTGAAAGAAAAAACAATTATATGTAAACAATTTTAAACACTATGACAATATGACCTTTATGACTACCGTTTGAGTTTCCCAATTGCTTATAAACAAATCTAGCCTTATTTTCGATTTAATCGTAAAGCATAGTACTCTATTCAAATTTGTGAAAAATGTTTATCAAATTTCACATGTAAAAATATTAACTGGCACTTGAAACTAGAAACACCCCATGTGTTTGTTGTAAAGTCCATGCGAAACAAGTGCCGCTCACATTATTTCTCATGAAAACTTAAAATGTTGAAACACATTTCAAATGTTTTTTCTCAAGATAAACAGCGTACTATTGCTGCAACATTTTTTCATAAACAATTCGTGCCAATTCTTTTGTATGTACTTTGTCAGCATTTCACTTGAAATGTTGGTTTAAAAAAATTAAAGTTTTCAGAAGTTTTTTTTTATAATATTCAAATGTGTTTTACATACGTATGTAAGTTGTCAGTTACGATAAAAATTTACAGCCTTCATCTTAAAAGTTATCAACAATTTTGGCATTTGGATCATTCTAAACAATAAAATAAAATACTTATTCCAATGAAAAAGTTAATTTTGTACTACATATCGCTTACGATTAAATGGAAAATAAGGCTCGATATATTTTTATAGAAATTACCAATAGTTCACTTTTAGCAGGTCTATTTTAAATAGTTTTCAATTTGAATCTGTATCAAAAATGAAATGCTGATTCACGGAGGAACCGCTTTCGCTACCATGATTTTCATAAACAGCGATTATATGTTTCAGAGCTTGCAAAATGCATAAGGGTTAGCAAAAAAGGCAATAAATATAGGCTAAGCAACGCTGGCTATAAGTGCGTTAAATAGTTTCATACATAAACGTTACTAAAAAAATTCATGAAAAAAGTTTACGTATTTTGAAAAGTTTTCATTATTTTTCAATATATTTTGTTTCTTTTAATTTACTTCAGCTGCCTAATGTAGGCAACATTAGGCAGCTGAAGTAAATAGGCAACATTCCATAACTACCGAACCAAGAGAGCAAGCACTTTAAATTTTTGTGAGTTGATAATTAAGTCAAGCCCAAAATATATTGAACTTAAATTAGAAAATAAGAACAATTTGCTAAAAATAAGAAATGTCCAAAATTCCGTGACCAAATAATTGTATGAACATTAATTTTTGCTTCAGTTGACTGAAAAATGTCTGCACTTATAGTTGTAACATCCCTAGGATAGGCAATACATTTAAAAAAATTCCGAGTAGTTTTCGTTTAAAAGTCCGTACTAGCAAATGGAAATTTCTTTATGAAATTTACCAACCTGAATTTTCATAAGTTTTTTTTTTACAAACAGTTGTTATGTAAATCTAAAAGTCCATAAGAATGAGCTTAATTCAGGCATAATAGGGTATATAATTCTTTTTGGCTCCTTTAACTAAAGGAGCTTAAGTCTTACAGACTGGTGTTTAATAAATTTCATTTTTTCACTTTAAATTTACCTTGCTGAAAGCTAAAAGCCTTGTTAAAATATGTATCAGGACACATTCAAATGATTGGTTCAAACTTTTAACTCAGCTAAAATTTTTTTATTGTTGCAAATTTCATCAAACTACCATGACAATAAAGCGAAAAGACTGTAAAAGCAAACTGGTGGTGAAAATGCTGTGCAACTACTACGTGGCATATTTTTCAAAACAAAAACTACAAAACAAAAATAATAAAATCAACAATAAAAATTTTCCACATTGATAAAGTTTATGTTGGATCACTTAAAATATCACGTCAGTTACGATGGAAACCATTTAAATTTTTGCTTTTATGAACACATAAAATAAAATATATGTACGTGTATGTATGTAGGTAGCAAAAGAAAAATATTATAATAAAATAGCATAAGCGGCATAAATGTGTAAATGAAATTGTTTTCAATAAAATCGATTTGAAATCAAATTAAAAATAATCAAATTTAAAGTGGCAAAACAGGAATAGTGCTGCAAAAATGTTTTAAATGTACTGGAGAGTAAAACATGTTTAAAGTTTTAGAGGTCAAGGTTGAATAACAAGTTTTGGATGCTGTTGTTGTGTCTCGGTGTATATGTGTGGTTGGTTTTGCTGTTGTATCTCGGTGTGTGTGTGTGTGTGTTTTTGTGTTTGTTTTTGATCGACCATTTTAAAATTAATTGAAATGAAAATTAACAACAAACAAGTGAACAGCACTTTACAATTTATTTATTTTTTATTTTTTCAACAACAATAACAACAACAACAACAGTTAATAGCAAATAACAAATAACAACAACAACACAATCAAATAAACTGGTTGGCAGTGAAAAAAAACAAAATTAAACCAAAACAAAAACAATCAAAGAGTGAAGAACAACGAAAACAAGTAGAGGCAAGGGACTCACTGCGTGCGTGTGCGTAATTATCAGTTAAAGTCCAATACAATTACGTTTTTTTATTGCTTTTGTTTGTTAGAAGTTGTTTTTCTTTACTTTCTTTATTATTATTAATTTTATAATACCTTTCAAAGAATATTTGTTTTTATTTTTAATATTATTATTTTTTTTTGGAATAATTTGTGTAGTGTTTGTTATTTATTGTTTTTGTTTTTTAATTTGTATATTAATGTTCAAGTATGTGTCAAGTAAGTACGTGTATTTATGTATGTATGCATATCACTTGTTCATATACAGTTCAATTAGAGTACATACTCGTATTTATTTATTTGCATAGAAAGAAAGAGTGGCATTAAGAGATTGTTGGCTTGGTTTGATAGAGACAGAACGATGTCATGTTGTAAGCTTAAGTGGTTGGTGGCATATGATGTTTTCAAGTGTTTTAAAATGATATTAAGTGACTTTAAAATTATTTTTTAATTTTAATAAATAAATATGATTGCATTAAATGTAAAAATTAATAGCTTAATTAAAATGAATTCAAATTTTTGATTTTTAAATTGAAAAATTAAAAAAAAACTCTTAATTCGATTTCAACAAAATATGCTGCACCACTTAAGAAAATAATCAATATTAAGATATGTTTTCAATTGAAGAAAGTGTAAAGTGGCTCTAAGCAGATGTTTAGTTTTAGTTAGGTGCAGATTTTTATTTCAACACTGGGGTCTCGTGTAAGGCTTTTAAGGCAAATTGGGAAACTCGCGTAAAAAGTTTGAGCTATTGGGACAGTTTAGTGATTTGAAGAAGAATAACTAAGAATGTTGCTGTTGTTTATTTCTAGTCTCTCTTTGGAATTGGACATTCCACAAATGTTTTTGCAGAGTATTTTGGGCAGTTTAAATAACGACACACAGTGGGGGATTTTGTAAAAAAATGGTCCGATTGTTATGAAATTTCATACTGCATTTGATGAGGTAGCACAAGGCTTAAGTCTGAAATTTGGATTATATATCTTTAAAGGAACAGAACCAAAAAAAACCCAAAGTGGGCAACTTCGGGTTAATGAGAAATTCAAACCGATGTCAAGCTGATATTTTTGATCTGATAAAAAATATTTTTTCCAAGTGGATTTTTTATTCAAGAGCTAAAAAAAATCTGCTACATATAGGGGGTTTCGCTTACAGTTTAGAAAATAATCGAAAACAATTTAAATTTTAGTATTTTTGCTAACGCTGGCCCACTGTTCTGCTAATGAGAAAGTCAAATCTTGTTAGGTTTAGAAAAGGAAACTTATTATGAGTTCAGAATAAAATTTTTACCACTGAGAAAACCAAAATTTGGTATCAAAAGAACAATTAAGTTAAATTTTTGCAAAAAGTAAATTTTTCGCCGTTTTTTGCAGAAAGAAGTGGATTAATAATTTCGTATTATAAAAAAAATTTGCAAACATATAAATCAACCCCTTATTTTTGCTTATACGAAAGGTAATACTATAAGAAATATCACAAAGAATTTGTTGCTAAAATTTTTTGCTATTGAAGGAACAACACCATTTCGAAATATTCTTATTTTTGTTATAAATATTAAATTCCAAAGCTGCAACCAAAAAATTTATCATGCCACCGTAAGACATGATATGTTTTTAAATATTTGCAAACATATTATGTGCGCCCAGCGAAAAATAAGAAGAAGACAGCAAAAATTCTGAAAAATCCCATTTTTGGGATTTTGCGAATTTTATTTGGGAATTGTCGAGAACTCAGAAGCAAATTCAATTTGTTTGTACTTTCTGTATATTGCATAATTTTCAACCTAAGGGAGAATTTTCAGCCAAAAATATTGATAAATTGATAAATATTGTCGCGACAATAGCACAAGACATAACACAAGAACTCATACATACGGGACATCGTGTTGTTGCTAATTCGGGGTCCTTGAAATGCATCACACTAAATCTGGAATTTCATGAAAAAAATCATGTTGAGCAATGAAACCTATTTTCACTTCGATCATTACGTTAAGAATTAGAATTATTGGATTTCAAAGTCGAAAACCCACGACATATTGTTCAAAGGCCTCTCCATCTTCAACGTGTGACTGTTTGGTACGGTTTTTATTCTGGCAGGGTCCGTGAATATTAACTTTTCGAAAATGAGGCTGAAGCAACTGTTACATTGCACTATGGAATATTGATTAATTGCTTTGTATGACGGCAATTGGAAGATACTGATCTGAACGATGTTTATATTCAACGAGCCGGCGCTACGTACAACACAAGTAAAGATAACATCGTTCTTTTGTGTAAAAAGTTTCCTGACCATGTGATTCATTGAAGAGGCGAACACAATTAGCCACCGAGATCATGTAATTTAAGACTTTTAGGCTTTTTTTGAGGCTACGTCAAAGATTAGCTGACTTATTCATAAAAAATCATTTAGTTTTATAAAGAATTTATTAAACAAATTTTGTATGAAAAACTTTTATAAATTAAAACTATTTTATAAGAATAAGGTCAATATCCCGCAATCGAGTCAAGATCTTAAAGATATTATTCATGATGAAATTATATATTTTCTATCATAATAATTTTTCACACATGAATGTATGAAGTCTTCCCACTGTGCGTCACTTCTTTTTAAAAATTAAATACATTTCAAATATGAAATTGCTTTGAAACTGTAATTTAAGATAATAACGAATCTTTTCAATGTTACTAAGGCAAAACAAGACATATAGAAAAATAAGGATTTAGAAAATTTCGCTGCTACTCCTCTCGTTATCTAAAAACAACTTGTAAAAAATAAATAAAATTGTTAATTTTGGTGCTGTTTAAACAAGCAAATAAGATTGTAGTAAAATTAAAATATGAGAGTTTAAACGTGCTGCTGCTCATTTTATAATTTGAAAAATTTCTGCAAAGTTAATTTAAAGTAGTTGAGCAAAAAAGTTAATCAAATTTTTTTATAATATTTACATTTAATATTAATTTTTATTATATTTAATTCATTAATTAAAAGGAATTCAAACAAATATTAGAAAAAAGATGAGCAGAGTTGAATGCATTGACCAAACATAACATACGAAATAGAAAATATTTCTATGATAAGAAAAAACACAGGCTTTTTAAGTTCTAATATAAGCAAAAATTTTTATGAAAAAATAACTAAAACTTAAAAAATTATGTGGTGCAGATAACATTAACGGAAGGATAAAATTAAAAAAAAATATGTGAAGAGAAAAAAAAGCAAATCATCCAATAAGTATACAAAAAAGATGTCTCATCTCGTCTCTCCTCTCCTCCTCAACACAAATAATTCAATATCAATTTTCCTAAATAAAAAATAAAATCTAAAAAAATTTTATACGCATAAGCTGAGCACCTCATAGGTTCCATAAGTTTTAGTTATGTGACATTTTTGCTTATTTCTTGCCACCGTGCAGTGGCTTAACGGCGCACAGAAGAATATTCTGAAGATGGCTCACAGCCGAAACTTGTACGTTGGTCAACTAAATTTGATGTGATATGATGGAATATCGACCCAAATCAAAATATAAGAATTAGAAGAATTACTTAAAGAACGTAATTATTATTTTAAATATACATACTGTGAAATATCTTAAGATTATTTTGCTCGTCTAAAATACAATTTCAAAAAATTTTACTCAGACTATTACTTAAATTGGAAATATTGGATATAGTTCAGTACAATTCTAATTATTAATGTTTTACCACAAGCCGCTATTTTGATATATTTGTACAGTAAATAATATAGTATAACTTTAAGCAAATAGCACTTCACAGTGGGCCAAATTACTCATATATTGGATATAAATTAGAGATTTTCAGTATGTAATGTCCGTGCATTAGGACTATTCGAATAAAAATATTTTAAAATTTTTATGCAATTTTTCGTATGAATTATAAATTTTAATCGATTATTCGAATAATCTAAAAAACAGCAAGGAGTGCTAACTTATTATTCGAATGAAACTTAATTCGATTATTCATATAAAAATTTTATTCCAGCTCTCGAATGGAAACGATAAAAAGTCTTAATCGAATATCGAAAACGAATCATTTATTTTATTTATTTATTTATTTAACATTATAACATTATAGCGATTAAAAAAATTCAATTATCCGAATAAAAACATTTAGAAAATTGTATGCGATCTTTGCGAATGACGTCATCGACGTCACATCAAGACGACAGTAAAAGTTGTCACTTGTCTACTCTTTGTCAACAAGAATTGACTACTAATAACATGCTATATTAACTTACAAAGCTTTAGAGATTAGTAAGAGATTGTCAATAAGAGCCGATAAAGAGGAGACAAGAGACAAAATTTACTGTCGTCTTGATGTGACGTCCACGACGCCATTCACAATAAAGGGGAATCTCCCTTATTTTATTCGAATAATGTTAAAAATAATAAACTTTAATGGAATAATAGCAACGATCAAATTTTGGATTATTCGAATAAAAACACTTAAAAATGTTTATGCGATTTTTCGACAAAAAGTGTTAATTTATTATTCGAAAGAATAATCAAAACTTTAATTCTATTATTCAAATGCAAAATATTTCGATTACTCAAATAGAAAGCATGAGCATTTTAAAGCTAATCACAATACATGTATTTTTTTTATATATTATAACATTATAGCGATTAAAAAATATTCGATTATCCCAATAAAATCATTAAAAATTAAAATTTTTTTTTTGATGAATTATTATTATTTGAATAATATTAAGAATATTAAAATATATAATCGAATAAAAGCAGAATGTATTAAAATTTTCGATTATTCGAATTAAAAATTTTATGGATTTTATTCAATTATTCGAATAACTTTAAGAAAACCTATAAACCAACAATTGTTATTTATAAATAAGGCATTAGTACTTTACAAATGGCTGATTTAATTCCAATATAATTTCAAACCGTTCCACTGTATGCTCTTGCAAGGACAAACTTATTAAATTTTTCTACATTTAAAGTGAAAGAAGGAAACTATTTAATATTCGACTAACGCCTCTAAACTAAGATCTTTAATTACTTCATTTTATAATAAGAGTGTAATTTTTTTTTTCATATGTTAGCTGGAGTGAATGAAGGCAATTTTATATCGAAATTATTTTAAATCAATTGGGAATGGTAATCACCATTTCCTGCCACACATGAGTACTAAGTCTCTTCATTCCAGCTCACATGAATGAAAATGCTTATTCTAAGTTTTACAAAAAATCTAATAAATATAATAAGAAAAAGTGAAAAGTTAATTAAGGTGATTTAGTGTGTGAGATTAGGGAGAAGTGTAGTTTTGGTGTGCGTGTGTGTATGTGTGTAAAGAGCCAGATAGCGAGCGCGTTTAAACTTTAAAAAATTTAACTTTTCTGGGGAACTAAACTGTTGTTTTTTTTTAAATAATTCTCTCAAAATTTCCCTTTTATTAATTGGAATTTAATATTTAATTAAGGTCGTGATACACTATCCGGCACAATCGTATGATTTTGGGAGAAAATACAACCCTGGTATGATAGAGTCAGATCAGGGTTGTATTTTTTTTGTAGGTCAAGCGATTGTGTAGGATAGTGGGTTGAGGCCTTTAGCAGTGTAGCTTTCATTGGATCATTTTGCATTTTCTTTTTATTGTTTAATTTGTTTGTATTTAACTTGGACTCACCGATGGCCGCAAGCGCACACAGTGCTTTCCAAAAGCTGAAAATGGTCCCCATTTGTCTACAGGTGAATTACTCACATGTGTTGCTTCCGTATTGGAAGTATCCTGAGTACGGTATATGCCAATTGGTATTTCACAAGTGGTCGAGCATAATTTTTGATATAAACGGCCATACGTGCGTATCCACATGTCTTCTTTGGTAATGCGCATCTTTGGCAAAATAAAAAACAAAAAACAAAATAATATAAAATATAGCAAAACAAAATCTTAAGTAAAATAAACAACATTTATTAACTATAATATAACAACTTACCGATGTTAAAAATCCACTACCCGGCGCCTGATCTATGCCTAATAATAGCCTCACAAAAGTGATAACATAATCTTTGACAAATGCTTGATAGAGCAGCGTATCCAACATTGAGGCACTAAATACGGAACCGGCAGCAAACGGCAATCTAAACATGTACGATATGTGAGAGCCACGTTCTTTTTCGCGCTGCATTTTTTGTTACAAAAGAGAAATCTTTATATAAAATATAAAATATATGCTTATATACTTTAGCCTTGTTACCTTCTCCATTTTACTCAGGTGCAAAGCGTATTTATCATGAGCTCTAAATTGCATAAAACGCATATTGGAACTCTGTGACAATTCGGTAATGCTCTTAATGCTGGGAAAAAATCTATGTATCAAAAAAAAAAATAAAAAATATTAATAAATTTATTATATTTATTAAAAATTTATATATTAAGTACTTAAACATTGTCTGCACTGCCACTATGGTGTTGCAATCGGCCAAGGAATCCTCTTCGGCTGAATTGGAGAGTTCTTTATTTACAACCACCACACTTTCGGACAGTGTGATGCCAGCGCGTAATAAGTCATCCAGACAATCGATGGAGCCCAGCATCCAATAAACCTGCAGAGTAAATATTAGCATTAATAAAATGTTTTTGGTGCCAGTAAGCGATATAATTTTTACTAATGCACAATAATCGGGCCTATTCTGGGGGTCTACTGTGTAATTCGAAACGAAAAATAATTATTTTTCTTTCCCTGGTTTGAGTATCGTTTTAAGAACGCTATATGATAATACGGTGCATAGTAATGGTAATACAGTACCATTCCAATGTAAAATTTTTATATTTTAGGGTTCAGTACACAAAAAGGTAAAAAAGAATCCTATTGTTTTCGCTAGGATGTCCATCTGTCCGGCTGTCCGTATGCCTGTCTTGTCTGTCTGTTTGTTTGTCTGTCTGTATTTAAAGGCTGTTTTCTCGAGAACCGTAACAGCTACCGACCTGAAATTTTCACAGAATATGTAAAACATTAGCCGCTACAACAGCAAAGATATGACAGTTAAAAATTATAGGGTGTTCTAAAGCGAGCGAACGTAAGCTGTTGAAATCCCAATGTAACATACAGACAACTCTATATAGACACTTGACATTTTCAAAGTGGTATTTATGTAGATAAAACCAATTTACACTGAAATTTAAAAAATCTAAATTAAAGGGTATTTCAACAATTAATGTAATTTTGACAATTTGCTGCATCCTGGAAACCGTGAGAGGTAAGCTCATGAAACTTTCAAGAACGCTAAAATCAAAAAAAATCCAAAATTAAAAAAATCGCCGAAAACAAAAAATCAACAAAAACCGAAAAAACGCCAAAACAAAAAAAAAATCGCCAAACTTACAAAAAACCCTCAAAAATTAAAATAAATCGAAAAAAACCGAAAAAAAACCTAAACCTGAAAAATACCAAAATCCAAAAAAACCCAATAACGGAAAAAACAAATCTTAAAAAATCGTCAAAAACCGAAAAAAGTTTAACGAGTACATATTTAAAAAAATTTCTACATCAGGTAAGATTTTCGATTATATGTATAGGCTAAAGAAATCAAAATTATATTATTATTAGTTAATTTAATTTTTACCATGTACTCTTGACAGCTTGCTGTATCTTGCAAACTCATGAAATTTTCAAAAACGCTAAAGCTAAAAAAAACTAAAAATGAAAGAAAGCACTAAAACGAAAAAAGCGCAAAAAATCGAAAATATCGAAAAATCCAAAAAAAATTTTGACAAAACGAACAATAAGCGCCAAACATAAAAAAATCGCTAAAACTAAAAAATCTCAAAATTAGAAAAATCGCAGAAACGAAAAAAACTCCACACACAAGACAAAAAGACTACAAAAACGAAAAAACCAAAAAAATTCCAAAATATAAAAACTCCCAACATTAAAAAAATCGCCAAATCGAAAAAACGAGAAAAAGTCGTCAAAACGAAAAAAGCAAACAAAACCTTTAAAAGCAATCAGTAGCACTAAAATAAATAACCAAAAACCGAAACATTCGCCACAACAAAATAAGGACGCCAAACCTAAAAGACGCCAAAAACTAAAAAAAAACCCAGAAACTAAAAAAATCGTCAAAAGTCGAAAAAAGTTTAACGTGTACACAATTAAAATAAAAAATGGCAAACTCTTGAAGTTTTCAAAACCGTAAAACCTACAAACTCCTAAAATTAAAAAAATCTCCGAAAACAAAAAAAAATGGCCGAAAAGCGAAACAAATCAAAGCGATCGATTAAAAAAGATTTTAGCGTTTATCGATAAAAAGCGATTATAGTATTTTTTTTATCGATGTCTTCTTATTTTGAAGTTGTATTGCGAATTTTTTTAAAATAGCAAAACGATATACTCAACTACACCTACAACTTTTACTGGAATTTTAATTTTACTGTAAATAAAATAAAATAATATATAATTATTGAAATATTCTCACAATTTCGTTCAGTGCACCTAGACAAATATGTCTTAAGAATATGTATCAAGTCAATTGAGCTACGAAATGGCCAACACTGATGTACACATGTATTTATGTGCTTTGAGTCTACTTACCAATGGAAAATATGACAAAGCATCCAAAAACGCCACGTCCGGTCTACGTTCCAGCAATAAAATTATAGGATTTAAGGAGGTTTTCGAACGAAAGTGGGCACGCAACGGTATAATGAAATTATAAATGCCATTCGAGGCATAATCGGCAGCTAAAATGATTGTTTTATTTTGCCACTGGTACTCTTTGGCATTGCGGTAGCTACAGTGTTCACACACCTTTTTTTTTTTTTAAATAAAAAAATAAAAATAGAAAACAAAAATTTATTTAAGTATAATATCAAAAGCAAATGGCAATAAGAAAAGCAAACAAGTAGTGGCCATAAAAATATCTTACGTTTTATATTTTCTCTACTGAATGCCAGTTTATTTTATTAACATCAGTTTTTTATTTCATTAGTTTGCCAGAAGGGGTGGGGGTGGGTTAGGGGAGGGGTAAAGAACACTTACCTGGGCCAACTGTAAGCAGCATAATGGTTTCTTCTCCTTCAGTAAATAACAAAGCGTGGGACTAACACCAATAAACGGTGACACTGGAGGAAATCCTTTAACGATGCTGTTGTTAAACACACACGTACACACACACACACGCACACACCCATAAATATATTTGCCGTAGAGCGTAAAGAAGAGAAAGAAATGGACAATAAGAAACATTTATTTTGTTATTAACCTATTTTCTGTTTTTATTTAATTTTTTTTGTAATAAAAACATGAAATTATCTTTAATGTTGGTTAAATATTTTTTTATTCAATAATAGTCCTTTATTTTAAGGATATTTTTAATAAATCTTTTTCTTTATTATTTAAATTTATTATAAATATAATAACGAAATTTTCATTCAATAACTAAATTCAAATATAAAAGCTTTGAAAATAATTAAAAGCTTAGGAAAATTATTTAATAATGATAATAAAAAAAACGATAAAGGTATAACGCAGGAAAAATAAAATAAGGGCAAGATTATCTATATTTGATAAATAAATAGAATGGAAAATTTTATTTTTGGTGGGATGGAAAACAAAAAACACGTTTTTCATTCTTATGAATGATTTATTAAATTTAGACATTTTTTAAGACCAAATTCAAAGAGAGATTTGGCCTTTAAAACTTTTTTTTTAACTAAATAACAAAAGCTGTTTGTTTCCAAAGCATTAGCTAAACGGCTCGTGTATTGTGTATATCGAGAAAAAAAGAAGCAAAGAAACCAAAAATATATCGCTAATAACCAAACAAAGGCTTCTTTCTACCAGCTAAATAGTAATTAAATTTTTATTAAAGATGGAAATCTTACAGTTTCGGCATTATTCCAAATCATTGACAATGCTAATCATCAATAGAAATTAATTTTTCTATATAGAGTCAAAAGGTTTCATACAGAGACGGCAGGGAAAACTATCTTTTTACTATATGGAATTAAGAGGCTTATTACATACTATTGGTTAATCTTACCAATTTTAATAGTTACAATGAAGGGAAATTTCAATCTACAAAATTTTTTCTGGTTATTATAACCAATAGTAATTTGTTAATCGTATTTTATTTTTAGTACAGATTATTGTTGTTGTTCAGGCGAAAAAATTGTTTCTCTGGCTGCTTAGGTCAGTTTAGACATAATTATTGATTCAATAGTGTAAATTGTTGTTGTAAAGTAAATTTTTTGTAGTTAAAATAACCCAAATAGTTTGTTAAAGTTTGGATGTCGCCGTAGCCTAGTGGTTAGTGTGCAAGGCTACGAGTGCGACGGTTGTGACTTCGGTTTTTATCAAATACTCTGGTATAATTTACTATAACGGGTCAATTTTCTTATATATATTTCTTATACAGTAGATCCCCGATAATTCATTTAAAACAAAAACCTCAGTAATTCGTAACAAACTGTTGGTCCCTTGAAATTTTTTTAATAAAGTCGTAATTATTACATATGTACATATATTTCGGATTATTTCTAAATTCGTATTTTTGGGGTGAAAAAACAGACTTTTGTTATCACTATGATGTGCGTCCATTCATCCGTATATCTGTTTGTTTGTCACAGGCTGTTTTCTGGAGAACCGTAAGAGCTACAAACATAATGTGTGAAACTTTGGCCGCAACAACAACAAATATATCACAGCTAAAAAATATAAAGGGTGTTCTAAAGCGAGCAACGTAACATGTTGAAATCCTAATGTAGTATACAGATAATTATAAATAGACATTTGAAATTTTCAACGTTAGTGTATTTTTATTGTAGACTACAACAATTAAAATTTAAATTAAAAAAAATTAAAGGGTATTCCACCAGTTACTGTTATTTAGACAAGTTGCTCTATATTAGAAACATAAAAAAGAGCCGAATTCTAGAAATTTTCAAACATTTTTTTAGAGATACAAATAATCGCGAAAAGGAAAAAATCGTGAAAACTAAAATAAATCGACAAACCCGAAAATCATTAATAGGAAAAGGACGCCAAATATTTAAAATAATCGCCACAGGGAAAATAACGCCCAAATTAAAAATGCCACGAACAAAAAAAAAATAAATTCAGTAAAGTGCGACTTTGACCCGCGCTCGAAGGGTTCCGTACGGACAATAGATATGTAATTCAATACGAACTTTAGTAGTCTATATAAAATATAGTTTGACATTTTTTCGTTTTTGATTTTTTTTTTAATTTTGGCGATTTTTTTAATTTTAGCGATTTTTTTTGGTTTGGCGATTTTTTCGGTTTTTGGGATTTTTTTTTATTTCGGGCATTTTTTTACTTTTGAAATATTTTTCACGTTTTGACGATTTTTTTTTGGTTTTTGGCGTTTTTTATTTCTTGGCGATTTTTTTGTTTTTTTGGCGATTATTTTTCGGTTTTTGATGACTTAAATTTTGCGAATTTTTTTAATTTTGGCAATTTTTTTCATTTTGGCGATTTTTTCATATTAAAAATTATTTAGTTACAGGAACCTTTTTCGCGCTTGGCGATTTTTTTTCGGTTTTTGACGCTTTTTTTCATTTTAGCGATTTTTTTCATTTGGACGATTTTTTCTAATTTTGCGACTTATTTTAGTGTTAGAATTTTTTTTTTAATTTTGGCAACTTTTTCGGTTTGGCGATTTTTTTTGGAATTTTTGGCGATTTTTTTTCGGTTTGGCGATTTTATAATTTTCGGATTTTTTAGTTTTACCGTTTTTGAAAATTTCAAGAGTTTATCTTTTACGGTTTCCAAGATGTCAGAGAGTTGTCAAAATTACATAGTCAAAATTGCATTAACTGATGGACCACCATTTATTTAAAATTTTTTTTAAATTTTAGTGTTAATTGTTGAAGTCTTTATGAAAATACACTAATTTTACAAATTTCATACATTTCGTACATACAATTGTATGTATATTACATGGGATTTTAGCATTTTTCGTTGCTCGTTTTGGAACACCCTTTAATTTTTAATTCTCATGTATTTGTTGTTGTAGCGGCCAAGGTTCTACATACTCTGTCCAAATTTCAGGTCCGTAGCTCTTACGGTTCCTGAGGAAATACCGTGTGACGGACAGACGGACAGCGTAGCGAAAACAATAGGGTTCCTTTTTTCACCTTTGGAGTACGGAACCCTAAAAAAGAGCCATAACTAATAAAAACGTCAAAAACCCAAAAAAAAGTTTATCTGCGTAAAATTTTAATAAAATAAGTAGTATTGTTATTTACAACATTATATGTATGTATGCATATACATATGTATGTTTGTACATAGTCAAGTAAAGCACAGTACGACCGCGATTTGCACAACCGCGTCTTTAATTTCTTGAATGGCAACTAATTTTTTATAATGTTGCCCATTCCATATTCTCTGAAGTTTCTTCATCTGCAGATTCTTTAGCTTCGCTTTCATCTGTGTAATCTTATCTGATATTTTCATTGAATATGCAGTGTAAATAAATTCAGTAAATTCAGAGAGATAAGCATCTTAAATTTACTAAATGAGAAAAAGTTGCACTTTCTTCAAAAAAGTTGCACTTATAAAGACGGTTGTGTAAAGAAATGACCTGTTGCATTAATGGGGGTATTGCGTTAATTGGCGGTTGCGCAAATCGAGTTAGTACTGTATTTTTTTTGTCAGTTCGTGATTTCAGTAGTATTAAAAAATACTACAAATACAACAATAAAAAAATTCTACTCTAAAACTTTGCTTTTGGAACATACATATGTATGCCTTTTGTCGTTAAAGTTAAATTATTATTATTATGAAAATTACAATGGAATGATTGAATCTCAACCCTTTAACTTTTCTCCATATACATGCATAAATCCTTTTCATTTGTAATGAATGGTTTTTTGTAAAAAATGTGAAATATTAAAAGGATAAAACTTCCACATCTTGTAAACAATATGTTAAGACATCAAGCAACTTTCTTTTCCACTTGGTCAAACGTGACAGCAAAAACAAAAGTTAGCTGAGATTCTTGAAACTTTTTATCTACTTGTGTATAATAAATCAATAACTGGAGATTTTGTTTTGAAAACAAAAGCAAACAAAAATTAATGTTCGGGCAAGAAAAACTTGACATTTAGTCCCTTTCCTTCATGCCAATTGATATTTAATGTCTTTAATATAAATAGAGGTTTTCTTTTGATATTTGCAATCAAACACCCAAGAGGTCTGCTAACGATTTTGTTCCAGCAACAATGAAATGCATATAGACAAAACTGAACCGCCAGCAAATAAATTTCAAATTAAAATTTGCAATCAAATTGTTAACAGAATTGTACTAAATTAATTTGAAAGTGCAACAATAAAAATTTTGAGTAACCTAAGCAACGCTTTAGATTTGAAGCAAATTTAAAAAAATTCAAGGTGAATTGAAATGATTTTCATTACTAATTTATGTTCCCCGGGAACTTTTTCCCTTTACCAATTTCCTCTATTAAAAATTACACATTCCCTGGAAGAAAAATTCCTGGGGAAAAAAGTAGACATTATAACTATGGAAGTGGAAGATTATATATTACACATTCCCTGCGAAAAAATCCCTGGGGGAAAAATTGGATGTTTCAAATATGAGGGGGAGAGGGAGGGAGACTTTTTGGTGAGTTTGCTCCAAAAGGTTTCGAAGGGAACTAACGCAAAAACTTAAAATATAAAATTAATAAATATTTTAATCAACAAAAAAGTTCAAATATGCACCGGAATGTTATATTTACCACTTGTTTTGGGAAATTTTATCCAAGCCGTGGAAATATGAACAGAAGTGGTTCATGTTTCAAAAAAAATAAAACTAAACTGAAGGAAGTTCACAAATGAAAGATTTATTTTCAAGACCAATAACAAGAAAAATTTTATAAAATTTACATTTCCTTTGTATGTATGTACAATCCCTGGGAATTTAATCCATTCGCATCTGCTCATGGCTCAGTTTTCTATGATTTATTTCCCGAGCATAAAGTTATTGTGAAAGCTTGTGTAATGGTTATGCTGTTTATATTAAAAACAGGTATTTATGTTAAGAGTCTAAACACAATGTTTGCGGTGCGGTGCGATTTCTCGTTGCGGGAGAGAAAAATAAACATAATACAACGGAAGACGGCGACGGGAATACTTGTCATTATTTGTTTAAATTTTTATTAATTTTTTTTGTGCATACACTTTTATAATTAAAACCAAAAAAATTATTAACATTTTATACATTTGCACATATATATGATATATTTTTTAAACTTTTACAATCTATGACAAAAATGTTTGAACTTCAAAATCATGTTTTTCTTACAATAATATTGTGAACACATCTAATTATTCAAAAACTATGGCTACTTCAGCAGGAGAAAAAGTATCAAAAATTGAGAGAATAAGAAAGTCCGCAATGAAAATAAAATAGATTTAATTTTATTCTGTCCCGCACTGCGAATTTTTACTTCAAAACCGTATGGAAAACTGCACCGCAAAAAATAATCGTTACATTGTGTTCAGACTCTAACACAAAAGCTTATAGCAATTTTAATTTTAAATTTCTATTAATTAAACATTAAACAGCTGATCCAGACATTTCTCTCTCCCTATTTAGAATATGAGAATATTTTCTCGTGAACAAAGAAAAAATTAATAATTAGACCGATTATTTATATGAATGGAATTCCAATAAAATGCTGAGTTAAATAAAAAGTATAGTTTAAGATTTTTTTTAATTATAAAACATACAGTCTGTAAAGAAAATTCATCAGAATGCTGCACAAAGCTTTCATTTCCAATTTTGCGGCATACTCAGATTTTTATCTTTCAGTAGGCATATTGACTAATAAATAAATTAAAATAAATAAAAACTAAGCTCAAAACTTTTTTTTTTGCATTCAAACATAATAACATATCGATCGTCATCTTAATTTAGAAAGGCCCTAACTCAATATTTTTGGAAATCGAGATTTTTGCCTTTTTCGAGACAATTCTATCGAAAGATACAAAATACTCGATTTCAAAAAATTATGAGTTAGGGCCTTTCTGTATTAAAGAAACAACGTTTACTAAGTTTATCAAAAATTCTCTTAAAAATATAACCAAGAAACAAATTTTTATTTAATTTAAATAGTAGTAAAAGTTTTTTTTAGTTTAGCAAAAGCATATTAAAAAAAATCATTATAAGTTTTCTCTTAAGGTTGCCGCTTCCTTCTGCATTTACAAAATAAAGTTTAAACTACCAAAAACTTAAGCATCTCACAAACATTCACAGCCACATCAATCAGCTCTCTATTTTATAAAAAAAACACTTTGAATTCTGTATTTTAAATTACTAAACTAAACTTGTAAAAACAAAACTACAGAAAAAAAACTTTATTTGTTAAAACTATAAAATTCAATAAATTTTATTTGCAGCCAAAAGTATTTGTATGAGCATCAATAACGTATTAAAAACTTTATCGAGAAGTCAGTCAGTCATAGCCAACTTTTAATCAAAATAAAAAGAGAAAATAAAAAAAAAACATTTTGCAATCAAAAAATCTATGATTAAATTCACTTTTTTTTTAAATTATAAAGTTAGTAATTTGGAAATAAGTTTTTCATATATTCCCTTTATTCAAAGCATAAGAAAACTGTAGAAAAAATCCCAAACTAAACTACATACGCTTCAAAATATTTCAAACGGATAACAAAATTAAATCATTTAAACTCATTTAAAAATAAAACTAAATATTGGCAACAATTTTAACCAGGCTTAGATATTAATTAAAGTCCAAGGAAACTTGAAATGAAAGCGAATGAAATACAAAATATCCTTTCAAAAAAAAGCTACTACAAAGATTTTAGAAAAATTAATTTAAATAGAAAATCAGTGGCATGAGAAAATAATAAAAAGCTAAGAAGAAACGTAATCAAATTCAACTATTTTGAAACAAAACACAATGGATAAAAATTATACAAATTACTACTGATATATAAACTTCTAATAGAAATGAGCAAAAATGTTAGAAATAAAAGCTAAATTGAAAAAGTTCTCTTTTGGAAAAGTATTTTTAAAAGGTACCTTAAAAAGCCCTTCTCAAATTAGATCTTAAAATTAAAACAAAAGATTATACATTCTAAGAACGAATATAAATTTTTTTTCAAAAACTGCGTCTAAAAAAGGACCTTTTAGAAAAAGTACTTTTAAAGCAGGACCCTTTCAAATCTTACTTTTGAAAATGGCCCTACTTACTTGAAAAAATCATCTCCAGGAAGAAGTACTTTGAGAGAAAGTATCTTTTGGAAAAAGTATTTTGACAGAAAGTCGTTTTTGGAAAAAGTATTTTGAGAAAAAGTACTTTTTGGAAAAAGTACTTAAAGAAAAAGTACCTTTTGAAAAAGGTACTTTGACAAAAAGTACAATTTGAAAAAAGTACTTCGAGAAAAAGTACCTTTTGAAAAAATAACTTGAAAAAAAGTATATTTTGAAAAATTGATTTAAGAAAAAGTACCTTTTGGAAAAAGTACCTTTTGGAAAGGTACTTTGAAAAAAAGTTTATTTTGAAAAAGTGTCTTTTAAATAAAAGCCTTTCAAAAATGTACCTTTTAAATAAGTACCTTTTGCAAAACTACCTTTAAAAAATGCCTTGCAAAAAGTACTTTTTGGAACAAGTAATTCTTCAAAAAGTACATTTAAAAAAAGGACCTTTCATAAAAGTACCTTGTAAAGGATACCTTTACGACAAAGTACCTTTCACAAAAGTACCTTTAAAAAAAGTACCTTTTAAAAATGTACCTTTTAACAAAGTAATTTTTGGAACAAGAACTTCTTCAAAAATTACACTGAAAAAAAGTACCTTTTAAAAAAATATATTTAAAAAAGTACCTTTTGTTCAAGCACATTTTAAAAAGTACATTTTTTAAAAAAGTAACTTTTGAAAAAGTATCTTTTAAAAAAGTACCTTTCACAAAAGTACCTTTTAAGAAAGTGCCTTTAAAAAAATACCTTTAGGACAAAGTGACTTTCACGAAAGTACCATTTAAGGAAAGTACCTTTTAAAAACTAATAATTAAAAAACTAACACCCATTCAAAAGGTACCTTTTGAGCAAGTATATCTTTAAAATTAACTTTTGAAAAGTACTTATTTAAAAAGTTTGTTATTTAAAAGAATTTGAAAAATAATACCATTTCAAAAAGTACCCCTGAAAAAGTACTTTCTAAGAACTATATGTTGAATAAATACATTTTGAAAAAGTACTGTTTGAAAATGATATTTGTAAAAAAGTACTTTAAAAAAGTATCTTTTGAAAAAGTACCTTGTGAAAGAGTTCTTTAAAATAATACCCTTTGAAGAATCACCTTTAAAAAAAATCTTTTAAGAAGTATATTTTAAGAAAGTACCATTTTAAAGGGTACCTTTTAGAAAAAGTACCCTTTAAAATACCTTTTAAAAAAATACCTATTAAATGAAGCAGCTTTTAAATATTAAATTAAAAAATATACTTTATAAAAAAGTTTCTTTCTTAAATACCTTTAAAGAATGTATCTTAAAAACAGAGAAAGTACCTTTCGAACAATTCGTTAAAAAAATACTATTTAAATAAGTACTTTTCAAAAATGTATTTTTTGAAAATGTACTTTTCGAAACAGCAATTTTTTTTATAACATATTACAAAATTACCTTTCGCAAAAAATTTCTTTTAAAAAGTTCCATTTCAAAAAATTTTGGTTTAAAAAAGTACCTTTTGGTAATATACCGTTACTCTTAAAAGGAGAGTCATTTGTATTTATTGTTTATGCCAATCCCATTGTGCACACAAAAATAAACTAAAATTCTTAATGAAAGACAATAAAAAACCAACCCAACCATTATTTAAAACAATAATTAACAACAGATTGTATTTTTAAATGAAATAAACACAAATAAAATTAAACTCAAGCAAATTAATTAAATTAAGTTGTAATGAGCAGAGCGAGCTTAGCAAAACAAACTCAACGAGCGATTTAAATATTTATACTTGAGAGAAAGAAAAACTTATGGCTTTAAATTTAAATAGTTTTTCTTGCTGTGAAGTGTTGCAAAATAAATCTTTTATTTCAAATAAGTTTATATTCTTGTAAATAACTGTTCAAAACAACAAAAACAACAAGAACAACAACTGAAGTGTGAAATTTTTAGCAGTAGCGCAGCATTCAAAGGATACAAAATGGCGAACAAGGAACAATTTTTTTTGGTTCAGCAACCCTTCTTAAACAGCGGCCAACAACAACACAACTTGAAGCATTGAACACAAACGAAGTAACTTTTTTCTTTTTGCAGCACCAGCAAACTTGCAAAGCACAAGAGCAGCAGCCAAGAAAGCACAGCATATCGCTCATTTACTTTAATAACGTCATAACTGAAGAATTTTAATTTTTGAGATACTAATGCAAATTTTAAAATTATGCTTTTCTTTCAAACGTAAGTGTGCGATCAGTCGAACGTTGTCGACACTAAAAAATCAGCCCTGATTTTTATAGCATATTCTTAAGATTCTATTCCATTTTGGCGTAAAAACAGGTTATTTCGTTTAACAAAAAAAAAAAAAAAAAAGAAATGAAATGAAAATGATTTAATTTTATAGAAACGTAAAAAATGTTTTCCTTCGTTGTGTACAAATTGAAAACTTTAAACTGAAGGCGAATTCATAACAAGTTGACTATTTTCGTCGCTTGTAATTAGACTATCCCATTTATGCTTACATATATTTTTCAATACACTTTTCAATATTCTAAGTAAACATTTTTCAAAGCGAATTCAAGCGAGTCTACCTTATATGAACAAGCCCAAGGCAAATTTATATACGGTATACTCAGCTCAATTCGCTTTAGGGAATTTATACTTTAAATGTCGAAATAATGCACAGAAAAATGCAAGGCAAATTCATACTAGGTGGTCGCAAGGCAAATTCATATAAGGTATACTCAGCTAAATTCGCTTGAAGAAATTTATACTTGAAATGTCAAGAAAATGTACTGCAGAATGTGTGTTGATATCCAAAGTATATTCAATTTACAAGGGGCGAAAATAGTCACCTGATCCCTTGCGACCACCCATTATGAATTCGCCTTGAGGTGGTCGCAAAGGATCAGGTGACTATTTTCGCCGCTTGCAATTTGAATATACCTGGGATATCAAGATACATATTTTAGTACATTTTTCTGGCATTTAAAGTATAAATTTTTCAAAGCGAATTGAGCTGAGTATACCTTATATGAATTTGCCTTGGAAAAATCTGTGTTGACATCCGACGTATATTTAAATTACAAGCGGCGAAAATAGTCAGCTGATCCCTTGCGACCAACTAGTATGAATTCGCCTTGTTACAAGCGGTGAAAGTAGGCACCCAAGCAATTGAGAGCACTTACTATGAATTCGCCTTGAGTTTAACTTGTATGAATATGCCTTGCCGTGAAATCTTTTTCTGCCTAACTCCTTTTATGAGTTATGACGTTGTTGTAGTAAATGAGCGATATCGAGTCATAACCGCTAAAAAAAAGCTTAACCGACAATTTTTTTTGGACCTGGTTTATCTTATTTCGGAGTAAAAATCAAGTTGGAAAATTATGTCGCTTAAGGTTTTCTGGTGGTAATGACACGATATGTATTTAAATATTTTTCTCCGCAATTAAATATTTTTCTGTTTAAACATTTACATACATCGCAATAAACTTATTATTCTTTTTTCTGTATAGATTAGCTCTTGAACTTTTTAGTTTGTGCTGCCGCAAAAGTTGCCCCTGACTTACCGTAGATAGTCGACCGCCCAAATGGGTCGTGCTGCTCTCGATGACATTGAACTACTAGATGTGGCAGCATTTATGACAT
Organism: Tachina fera; assembly: GCA_905220375.1. Taxonomy (NCBI): domain Eukaryota; kingdom Metazoa; phylum Arthropoda; class Insecta; order Diptera; family Tachinidae; genus Tachina; species Tachina fera. The sequence continues at coordinate 109,965,437 of LR999967.1, forward strand.
TTGCTGTTATTGCTGGATGACTTGACATGGTGGTGGTGAAGGTGGGTGTGGTGGCGGTTGATCCTGATGCTAAAGTCATCGTAGTCGTTGTCAAACAACAACATGATGAACAACAAGTTTCGGTTAATTGCTGCTGCTCGCACTCATTCAAAGTTGTATAATTATTGTTGTAGCTGGTGTTGTTATTATGGTTATTGCTGTTGTTGCTGCTGATGTGACTATCACGCATGTGATTTATTTTACGCACACAATCGCTATCGCAACTATAACTTTTTTTCATTTTCTGAAAGCGTCTACTGAAACCCACACCCCCAGCACCACCATTCGCACCACTGCCAAAGGCACATTGTGCCACCGGTCGTGTTGTATTCGTGTTGCCACTGTTGTCCTGTTCGACATTGTTGTTGCTGTTGCTGCTACAACAGCAACGTATATTGGAATCTTCAGAGGAACTCATAATGAGAGAATACGTACGTGATTGTGGAAAATGACCGCCCAAGCAACTTAATTTTGTTGTTTTTTTTTTTTTTTTTGATTTAATAGAGATTAAAAATAAATGAACATCGTTATAACAAAAAACCGCAAAAAGAGTTGAATAATATTGGGGTCCTTTTTTTTTGTTATAATTTATTATCTAGTTTCATAAGAAATGTATTTGATTTGCTTTCTTATTTGTGAAACAGTTTCTTTTCAAAAAGAATTTAATTTTAAGCTTCAGTGGGATTGTTTTGCGGTATGATGTAAAGGGTTTAAATAATTTTGAGCCTTGACGTTATCATATATTACATTAATAGCACATAAATATATAAATAAGTAGTCAACGAGAAGACAAGGATATATTGGATTTTATCTTTTTAATTTTTGATTTACTTCTTTTTTTGTGAGAATCTCATATGTACTTGTACTACGCAAATTGATATTTCTGGTTAAGCGGCCGTACCGTGTCAGAAGAAATTATACATAATTCTAATCCCCTGTTTCCATAAGTTAGGCAATAAAGTTAACTAGAAAATTTAAAAAAAAAAGCTAAAAATATGCTTTTTAAGTCGTCGTCGGGGGGGGGGGGCAAATTTCAGCATTCGATATCGTTTGAAATATAAAAATATTTCCATATAAATTCTATTGAAATATTTTAAAATTTCGTTAGATATTGAATGCGGTAAATTGCTTACTGGGGAGGGGAAACAGGGCGTAAGGAAAGAGTAATAGAGCTTAAGACTGCGTTCACACACGGCAATTTTAGTTGAGCATTTTTTGAGTTTATGGAAGAGAGTAGGGTGGCATTGGCTGAATTAGTCAGCACATTGACCACAAAACTGAAGGTCCTGGGTTCGAGCCTGGTCCCTGACACCACACATTTTTTTGATGTGCATTAGTGTCCCTTTGTATCACAAGTGATGAAGGGGTAGATACTGTCCACTGAACTATACCAAATTCAGCAGATGCGCTAATGCTAATGTAAGATCGGAGTGACCTCCTTCGCGGGTATTGTGTAGCAGAATCATCGGTGGAGTAAAATAACAAATAAAATGGCTATTAAGCGCAGCTTTGAAAATGTAATACGCCTCATCGACACCAGAGGCGCTGCAAAACTGTATTATTAAAGAAAAAAAATGTGCAAAAAGCGGAGTTGAAAAATAATAAAGCTTTTTTCTATTTCTTCCTTCACCTCTCTTCTCTGTCACTATCCCTTTTCTAAAGAAAGTAATACCTAGTAATAGTAGTAAGCATTCATTACCTGAGTATTACTTCTTTTTTAAAAAAAAAAAGAACCATGAAGCATTTTTCTCTTGTTTATTAGTATCACTTTGTATCAGTTGTTGTAGAAAAGTTGAAGTGACAAAGGCATATACACAGCTTTGAAAGTTTAATACGTCTCATTGACACCAGAGGCGCTGCAAAGCTGCATTATTTAAAAAATACATTAAAAAAGCGGGTTTAAAAAAGAATGAAGCTTTCTTCTTTCTCTTCCTTCACCACCTGTCTTCTCCGTCACTATCCCTTTCCTAACGAAAGTAGCACCTACATCCAAGGAAAAAACAGCTTAAAATCAATAAAAACCATATTGAATTAATAAGAAACATTAACGAAAGTCTAGTCATGTTGAAATTTTTTATTTCAATATGGAAAAATATTAATTTACAGTATTAATTTATTAATTTTAGTTACTTTAAAGTATCTCAACATACATTTTCTATTATTTTGAAAATTATTAAATTAATGTGACGCCGTTCTTATTTTTAAGTTGCTGTTACTTCGCCTGAGCGAAGTAATATTAGTCATCATTTAGCCATCATATTTTCCTCTTCTCCTCCCTGAACTAAAATAATTGCTCAACTAAAATTGTTATGTCATGACGGCAGTTTAAGTTTTAAAAGTTTGATATAATATTTGTAGGATATAAATTTTATTTATGTAGTTTTATTAAATTTGAAAAAAAAACCTCTAATTAAATTGTAATCAAGTCTGATAATACAAAAGCTTTGGCTTAAAAAATTTCAAAAGCTCTTAAAAGCTTTAAAATAATATATGTATGTATATATATGCTTAAATTTAATAGTTGAATATAAAAAATATTAAAGATCTAAGAAAAGATCAGTAGTAAGCTAAATTCTTTTTAAGGACTAAAATTAGAGTGGAAGGATAATATATATACTCATATATATATATAAAAATTAAACAAAATAATAATTTAAATAATTAATTATTTAAAGGGAATAAGAGTTGAAAAAAAACTATTAAATTACACTTAAACATAAATGAAAAACTTACGCAATTTTTTCTGAGGGCGAACGCCACGGCACATCATCATCAATCTCATCTTCGCTCTCGTCTCCCTCCTCGCCATCATCGTTGCCAGATATACTAAATGAAGAGGAGGTAAACATATCAGGCACGGGCAGAATAGATGGTCGTCGACTACCTAAAAATAATATATTAAAAAGAATATAATAGTGAAAAGAAAACAACAAAACATATGGCAAATACACGAAGATATTTTAGAGCAACAAAGTCAGAACTCAAAAAATTTTTTTCCTCATAACGTATTTTATTTTGTGTAAAAAATTTTCTTAAGACATAAAATTTTATTTTTAAGTCTTCACGGGATTGTGTGTGAATTGAAACTCTTAGAGCCTATTAAGCCAACTTATTTAAATATAAATTCATATTTAAAAGTAATTTTTCCATAAAAAATATAATGAAAATCGACATTTTACTATGAATTGATAGTTAAATAGAGTTGGTAAAATTGGCCCTTAAACTTTTTTCTATCAGCCTTATTTATAAAAATTATTAAGCCTTTAAGAAAAATTTTGCATAAAAAGTTGTTTAAAACCCCTTTATAAAGTTGTAATAAGTTTTATAAATAATGCTTTATATATTTAACTTTTTTTATTAGTTGTGACTATGTTGCAATAAATCAGTGAAAAGAAAAGATGATCTGTTGTATGAAATGCTTATTTAATTGAGACATTTGTAGATTTTAATTTAACTGTCGTAAATTTTAATCAGAAATAATTTTTAGTCAGGCTTAAGTTCAGTAATTTCAATTCTTTGTTGAATGAAATATTTTTATTAATTAATGTGAGTTTCTAAAGAAGAGAAGAAAAATTTAACTTAGACTTTATTAGCTGGGGGAAATACCGATACTTTTCTGTACAGCCACGCACTTCATCAGCACCCTAGTCTATCTACTTGGGTAGAGATTCTTATTAACATCAGCTATTTAACTTAAAGTTTCTATGAAACAGAATATGAGAAATGATTGTTGTGTATACAATTGATTTACCTTTGGTAAACACATTTATAAGTCGTCGTCCATACAGTGAAACATTTGCTGCAAAACATTTGAGTTTGTTGACGAGAGGGGAAAGAGGAATGGCAAAGGGTACTTTGATGTACACAAAGTTCTTCTTGAGTACGTCACTCTCGCCTCATTCTCATGAAAAATATATGAGAAAATGTATTAACATGCAAAACAAAAACTTCACAATGTGGACACGAATGCAGTTTCGAAAGAGAAAACAAATGTTTCACTGTATGGACGACGACTAAGGATCACTATTAATTTTCTATTTTTTTCATTTTTCTATTTAGAAACTCACATTAATTAATAAAAATATTTCATTCAATAAGAATTGAAATTACTGAGCTTAAGCCTGACTTAAAATTATTTCTGATTAAAATGCTTATTTAATTTATTTACCTCTTCTTTGATTTAAAATATCCGGACTTAATAAATTTGGATTGCCGGGTTGAGGCAATTCTAAATGATTTCCCGTTGCTATACAACTTGAAATGGCTGTTAAACCGCCACCACCCCCACCACCTATTCCTCCCGTGCTAGACGCTCCAATGCCCAAAGTATTAGCCATAGTACCCAAAGTAGAGCTGCCACCACCTAAACTTAAGGGCATCGCCGTAGATGTCATGACAGTAGTTGTTGTCGTTGCTGCTGGCGTTTGCGTTGCATTTGTCGATGTTACAGCGGTATCTTTTAGATTCTGTTTTGAATCCGATATTATCACAGATGTAGGATTATCTGATGCTTTAAGATAAAATAGAATTAAATTGAAATTAAATTATTTTAAATACATTTAATTTATTGTTTTTATAGTTAAGGTTTTAGTTTTATATTAAATTTTTTAAGCAAAAATGTACTTATTTTTTTTCTCTTTTCTATTTAATAAAATTGTTTAAACATGAGGCGTGCAAAAAATTTATTAAATAAAAATTTAAAATCGGGCATGAATTGTAATAATTTTAAAGGTTTGCTGCAGCGTATATCGTTGAATTTTTATTAAAGGTGTCATCTGTCACTATAGTTAAAGATTGAATAATGACAGCTGTTAAATTGGCAGAATATTTAAAATTAAGCGTCTTATTGAAAGATACCATACAAAAAAGAAAAATATATTTTTGATTTATAAAAAAACTTGGGGGCATTTCCCACCCAAAATCTTAAAATTTATTTTTGTTTGAATGTAAGTGTGCGACAGCCCCTTAAAATGTTCCACAAACTGAGTCCAAGAAATTCCTGGCTTATTTTCAAATTAGTGTCCTGCACAAGACCATTTATAAGACATTTTAAGAAAGGAGAGATTTTTCAAATACTTTACCACAGCGAAATATTCTGTTGACAAGACAAACAACTGAAACAAATGTCTTGCCAACAGTGTTGTTTAGCGTTTGTTTTAGAATATTTCGCTGTAGTAAAGTATTTGAAAAATCTCTTATTTCTTGAAATGTCTTATAAATGGTCTTGTGCAGGACTTTATTACAGATATACGTAATTCTGTTTTACAGCTTTTTTTTTGTTTTTGTTGTCTTATTAAATTGTAAAAGATGTTGCCAGCTTAAAGTAAACAGTGCTACCAAATCAAAAAAAAGTGTTATCAACTCTTCGCTATTATTTGTAACATATACTACGTTTATACGTGCACTATTTGCAAATAAATTAACTCCCTGTTTATACGGCATAGCAAAAGTACACAAACTTGGTAGCACTTCTATAGAAAACTTGCTTATGTTGACAAAAAAAAATATAAATATACAAAATATAAAATATTAATTTTTTTAATTGTCATTATTTACCTCTATCAATGTTTTTGTGCCATTTTTTATCCATTTATTTTATTTATTATCAAACATTTGTAAGCGTGAAAACCTCAAGCATTTTATATGCGAATAGTGCGTTAATCAGGAATTGTTTATGTGGCAAAATTTTATATGTATTAGTAATATTTTTATTTGCCAATAAGTCGCCCGTATAAACGTAGTAATAGTGTTCACCCCTGACGAATTTATGTATATCATGATGAATTTTAAATTGATATCATGATGAAAATTCATCACGTATAGGCTTAGTTTATTAGTATTATGGCAGCGTTATGATATAATTATCAGAGCTTACGTCTTGATATATTCATCTTCATACCAAATGTCATTTCATGTGCCACTGTGCATTTGACGTTTATTTATTACACAATTTTCGTTTAAAAAAGGCGAAACAATAATTAATTGTGACAAAATAAATTTAAAAAACAAGTAAATTAGATATTTTTGTTGCTTCCTCATGATATAAAATCATCTCATGAAAAAATTACACTTGCTCTGCCGGCGTTATATTATTATATAGGTTTCAATTGTGCACATTCGTAGTTTTCTATATTTTTCCCCAGAGTCCAACCTAAATACTTTATGAAAGCAATTTTTCATGGAAATCTGTTTTATAAACCTTTTATAAATTTTTATGAATACAAGGATCTTTAATACTTCTAAATAAATATTTCCTCCAACCTTGTTTAAATGTCAAGTGATGTAAATCATTTCATTAACTAACAGCACAAACTTTAAGCAAAACAATTATCTGAGTGTCAAAATGAAATATCTATATACAGAAGGATACAAAAATACATTTAAAAATAATTTTAAAATATATATAAAAAAATATTTGCATAGTTAATGCCATAATACAATTCACATTAACCATATCTAATGTCTTTTTTTTTACGATTCAAACATGCATGCATTCAAGATAAATTCAAATTATGTATTCATAAATAAAGTGCACAAGGAAAGCGGAAGGAAGCCATGTAACGGATATGCAAATTGCAAAACGATTTTTAAAACGAAAGCGATAATATACAAAAAGAAAGGTAGCAGTACTGAGAAACAAGCACTCAATGGCAAACTAAAAAAATAATAATAATAATAAAAACAATAAATAATACGAGTATATCCAAGTATATAAATACAATAAAAAAAAAGATATTAATAAATCAAACAAACGATTTTCCTTTCATAAAAACGGAGGAATTACAGGACTGGTTGATGGTGGTGGTGCCAAAAAGGGTGTCATTCAGGAATTATTGAATAGATGGAGCGGAAAGTTTATAAATGGCTAGAGACACAGGCTGCTTTTTTAAAAGGGTTATTTGAAGGATATTCTTAAAAAGTTTTCTGCTTAAAAGTGCTTCGAGGGACGTTTTTAGAGAGAAAATTATTGCGTTGCTTCAGAAAGGTCATTTTTTAAAAGGTACAATTATTGCACATAATAATTTTTGAGAAACTTTTTGTAAAATTTATATTTAATCAATTACTTTTGTAAATAATAGTTTTTTTCAGAGGTACTTTTTGTAAATCAGAATTTTTTTATATTCACTTTTATACAAATATATAGTTTTTGCTAATAAGACTTTTTTCTAAAAAACAGTATTTTTTTTAAAAAATAATACATACGAGTTTTTGTAAAAAGTAGTTTTTTTAAAATAAATTTTTCCAAAAAAAAAATATTTTTTTGTGAATAATAATTTTTAAAAGGTACTTCTTGTAAAAATTATGTGTAAAATGTACTTTTTGTAAAAAATTATTTTGGCACAAGCAAGCCACATTTTCCAAAAGGTACTTTCTTAAAAAATGTACTTTTTTAAGAAAGGTAATTTTTTGAGAAAAAAAATAATAATTTCTGTAGGAGGTATTTTTGTAAAAAATAGTACTTTTTCAAAATAATAAATTATTAAATACATTTTTGTAGATAACAGTTTTTAAAAAGTACTTTTGTGAAAATTAAATTGCGTAAAATGTACTTTTTGTAAGTATTAATTTCTTCCAGAGTTACTTTTGTCAAAAGGTACTTTTTGTAAAAGATTATAATTGTAAAAGGTACTCGTTCAAAAAAAGGTACTTCTTTTTAAATAACAATTTTTTTATTATGTAGTTTTTGCTTATAAGATTTTTTGAAAGTATTTTTTATAAAAAAATATACAATCTTAAAAATAATATTTGTAATAAGTAGTTTTTCGAAGAAACATTAAAATAAGTACTTTTTGTGAATAATAATTTTTAAAAGGTACTTTTTGTAAAAATTATATTTGTAAAATGTACATTTTGTACAAATTTCTTTTTGCCCAAGCCACTTTTTCCAAAAGGTACTTTCTTAAAAAATTTACTTTTTTATGAAAGGTACTTTTTTTTGAGAAAGTATATTTATTGAAAAAATAATAATAATAATTTTTGTAGGAGGTAGTTTTGTAAGAAGGTCCATCTTGTAAAAAATAGTACTTTTACAAAAACTTTTTCAAAATAATAATTTATTAATAATTTTTTTCTTGGAAATAACAGTTTTTAAAAACTACTTTTGTGAAAATTATATTGTGTGAAATGTAATTTTTGTAAGTAAATAATTGTCTCCAGAGATACTTTTGGCAAAAGGTAATTTTTGTAAAAAATTATATTTGTTAAAGATACTTATTCAAAAAATTTACTTTTTTATAAAAAAAATAAAAATTGTAAAAATAATATGTATTTGTAAAAAGGAGTTATTCGAAGAAAGAACTTTTTATGAATAATAATTTTTAAAAGGTACTTTTTGTAAAAATTATAACTGCAAGAAAGAAGAAATTATTTTTGTACAAGCGACTTTTGCCAAAAGGTACTTTCTTCAAAAAGGTACCTTTTTGAGAAAGGTACTTTTTTGCGATAGTATCTCTATTGACAAAATAATAATAATTTCTGTATGAGATATTTTTGAAAAAAATAGTACTTTTACAAGTACTTTTTCCAAAAAATAATAATGTATAAAATTTTTTTTTGTAAATAACAGTTTTTAAAAGGTACTTTTGTGAAAATTATGTATATTGCGTAAAATGGAACTTTTTGTAGGTAATAATTTTTTCCAGATATACTTTTTTCAAGAAGCACTTTTTGTAAAAAAATGATATTTGTAAAAGGTACTTATTCAAAAAAAGGTACTTTTTCTAAACAAGAATTTTTTTATTATGTATGTAAAAGTACATTTTGCTTATAAGATTTTTTAAGTATTTTTTTTATAACAAAAAAAACACAAAGTTGTAAAAACAAGATTTGTAAAAAGTACTTTTTCTAAATAACATTTTTCAAAAAAGTACTTTTTGTGAATAATAATTTTTAAAAGGTCCTTTTTTTTGAAAATTACATTTCGTAAAATGTACTTTTGGTAAATAATAATTTTTTGCAGAGGTACTTTCAAAAAGTACTTTTCGTAAAAAAAATTCGCTTAAAGCGAACTTCAAGGGACTGATCAAATTTGTTCGTTTTAAGCGAAGTTCGTTTTAAGTGAAGACATCAAGAAACCATTATTTTGTGTGCACATGTCTTTTTTGAACACTTTGGCTATTTATTTATTTATTAAAACAATTTTAGAACATTGTAGTCTTTAAAAAATAAGTTTATTTAGTTTTTAAAAAATTAGTTATTTTAGTTTGCTTAGTATTAATATTGGCTTCATTTATATACACTTCCACTTGGGCCAAGTGGTCAAGAATTTGTTGTGGAGTGTCGCAAGACTGAAGAAAATTTTTTACACAGCTTACGCTGCACATTAATATATAAATATAATTTTTTGTTCATGGCAACACACTTCTTGGTTCGTTTTAAGCGAAAAAAAGAACAATTTAAATGCAAAAAAAGGTTGGTATAACCGAAAGTTCGCTTTAAGCGGGTTCGTTATAAGTGAAAACATTTTCATGGTTTTACAGAAATAAAAGTTCGTACTTTCGAAAATGGTTCGTTTTAAGCGAAAGTTCGTTTTAAGCGGGTTCGCTATAAACGAAAAATACTGTATTTATACTTTTGTAAAAAAGTACTTTTTGAAAATTTTTTTAAGAAAAATTAAAAAAAAGTAATAAAAATAATATTTGTAAAAGTAGTTTTTCTAAAAGTAATTTTTCCAAAAAAGTACTTTTTGTAAAAATAATTTTTAAACGTTACTTTTTGAAAAAATCATACCTGCATAATGTATCTATTAAAAAAATTATTTTTCCCAGAGTTACTTTTGTAAAAAGGTACTTGTTATAAAAAAAAATATTTTTGTAAAATGTACTTATTCAAACAAAGTACTTTTTGTAAATAAGAAATTTTGTATTATGTATTTTTGGAAAAAAAAGTAGCTTTGGCTAATAAAATGTTGTAAAAAAAGTATTTTTCGTAAAAATAATTATTTGTAAAGGATTTAAAATTTTTTTTTTTTTTAAATAATGATTAAAGTAAAAGGTGTTTGTGTAAATAAGTACTTTTTGTTAAAAATAGTTTTTCTAAAAGATAATTTTTTCAAAAAAGAACTACTTGTAAAACAGTAAAAATTGTTCTAAAAGGTAATTATGTAAAAAGGTATTTTCGTCTATTATACTTTTCCAAAAGGTACTTTTGTAAAAAGTACTTTTTAATAAATAATGTTTGTAAAAGGTACTTTTTGTAAATAAGGACTTTGTGGTATAAAAAAAGTAAATATAAATGTGTATATAAAAAGTAAAATATTTATAAACGAAGCTTTTGCTGTTTAATAATTTAATTTGCTCAAAACTATTAAAGTTTGTCTTTAGTTAAATTAAAAAGAAAAAAAAAACATTTTCTCTCTAAAATTATCCTTTTCGCAAGCTTCAGCTTTCTAGATATTGTTTTCAAGAATAATAAAATTCTTATTTGGATTTTTCAAATTAGGTGTTTTTTCTACAAAAAAGGGTAAAAAATTTACATCATTAGGGAGCAAACAGGACATTAAAATCTTTAAAAATATATATAAAGGGATAACAAACATATTTAGCTGATATAAAATTTTTTCTGGGTTGGAGGGCAAAAGAGAGAATTTGGAAAAGAGGAAACAGCGAAATTTTGTTTGAGTGAAAAAAATAAAGTGAGACAATGTTGTTGGTGTTCACACTCACGCACAAATAGTGTTGAAAAATCACATTCGGAGGAGGATTTAATGTTGAGATGATGAATTGAATGATTGTGAGGCCTTTTAGTGACTGGCGTATTGGCGCCACCCGTATCGCAATTGAGGAAACTACTTGTTGTAGTTGTGTGGGGTACGCGCACACAAACCGACGGCACTGGCACCTGAAACATTTGCGATGAGGATTTTGTTATTGATATTGCTGTAGCAGTTGTTCTTGTTGCTGTTGTTGTAGTTGTTGTCGGAGTATTTGTTGTTGATAATAATGATGATGCTACTGTTCCTGTTGCTGCTGTTGTTGTCGCTTGTATTCTTGTGGAATTGTTATTAGCAGCAGCCACAGCTGTTGTTGTTGACAATGGCAACGCATGCATATTGTTATTTAAGTTAATATTATTGATGGATGTGGTAGAAGATGTTGTGATATTGATGATTGTATTATTGATGTTTGTTGTTGAATTATTATTGTTAGTAGATGTTGTTGTTGCAGTAGCACCAGCAGCAGCTGTAGTAGCTTTTCTAACTAAATTTTAATGCATACTAAGTATTAATTACAAATGCATGTCAGACGTACCAAAAGCAGCAAAACATACAGACATTCATACATACACACACACTCACACAAACGCACACACACTCTCAAGCTTAAAACGATAATTAAGCTCAAAGTGGATGATGGCACTGATGCGAGAATAGAAGAAACCCAAATAGTTTGTATTACAAACTTAAGAGTGGAAAATGTAATGAATATTTACAGATTAAGATTAAAACAAAAGAAAAATTAAATAATTAAGTGATTTTTACTAATTATTAGGGTGCGACCGCTTATTAGGGTTCAGTATATGGTTGTTAAAACACCAACTAATTGGTGGTTGGCATTTGTTTTCTAGGTTTCTAGCGAAAGCCGAAATTTTGTATAAATCCCATAAGAAGTTTTAAACGACTTAAAAAACGAAGGAGTTTATCAATTCGTCTCAATTTATTTTTTAACTTCAAAAAAAGGAGTAGGCTATCAATTCGTCTATAGGTTTTTTTTTGGCATTACTACTTCATAATTCCGTAAATTTTAGATTGATTGTTAATATTATTTTTTCGTCTGAGAGGGTAAAGCTTACATTTGGTCCCATTCAAAAAAAGTGGGCGGTACACGCCCAGTAATTTTTTATTTTTGGTTTTATTACATTTTACTTGTTTGATTGCTACGAAACTTTCTCAAGACATTGGCATCTCGAAACGATACATTCATGAACTTCAAAAATTAAGCGAAACCACGTCCAATAAAACTTGATATTTTATTTCACATGCTTTTATTTGACCATTTTTTTTTACGAAACTTAGCACACATCTTTAACTTAAAAGGGGGAAAATTTTGCAATAAAAAAGTGGGAGGTGTCACGCCCATCAAAGTACAATATTATATTTCGCGATCTTTTACTTTATAGATTTTTACGAAACTGGGTACACATCTTGAGCTCTAAAAAATATTTAATCTTGTCTTAAAAAAAGTGGGCTAGGTCACGCCTTTTTTATTTTGATATTATATTTCTCCTGCTTGTACCTAACTAATTTTTACGAAACTTAACACACGCCTTAAGCTTTTAAGAATACACAAAACTGAATTTATAAAAGTGGGCGGGGTCACGCCCATTAAAATTAAATTTTATAATTTGTGTTCTTCTACTTTATTGATCCCTACGAAACTTAGCACACACCCTGGGATCTTAAAAATATTTTATCTTGCATTCCAAAAAGTGGGCGGGGTCATGCCTATTAAATTTTAATATTATTTTTCGCTTGCTTGTACTTAACCAATTTTTGCAAAACTTGGCACACACATTTAGCTCTATGAAAGACACAATCTTGCATTTAAAAAAGTGGGCGGGGTCACGCCCTTTAAAATTTAATATTATATTTCGCTTGCTTGTACTTAATAAACCCTTGCGAAACTTGACACCCAAATTGAGGTCTAAAAAAGACACAATCGTGCATTTTAAGAAGTGGGCGGGACCACTCCTATAAAACTTTAGTATTATGTTTCACGTGCTTGTACTTAACCAATTTTTAGGAAACTTGCACGCACCTTGAGCTCTCAAAAATGCAAAGTTTTATAGTTTAAAGTGGGCGGGGTCACGCCCATTAAAATTTAATATTATATCTCAGGTTGTACTGCTTTATCGATTTTTTTGAAACTTGGCACACACCTTGAGCTCTGAAAAATATATAATCTTGTGTTAAAAAAGTGGGCGGGGCTGGTCCATGAGGGGTTACTATTAAATTATATGTAAATGTGTATCAACGTCTACTTGTCCGATTCTCATGAAATTTGGCAAAATAAAATCTTGTATAATATTATAAGTCTTGCTGCTGATCAGATTTGCTTGAAACTTCAGTTTGGTCTTTTGCATTGATATAATTTTAAGCTTAAAAAAGTGGGCGAGATCACGCCCGTTATATATTAGTACTTTTTATCACATTATCCTACCAAAGCGATTCTTATTTTTATTTTTTGTATTTTGTTGCACAGTGTAGTTGTGTTTTAAGTAAAATTTAATGAAATGCTTTTAGCTTAATTTGGGTCACAGCCAAAAAAAAAACAAGGAAAAATAAATATAAAAATTAATTCCATTTAAAAACTTTAAATGCCACAAAATTGCGGTCAATAAAAGAGGATTTTTGTCATTTAATAGTAAATAAAATCCAATTAGTTTGATTGCACACAACTCAAAAGTAAATTAAAATGAAAATCACACGAATTTCACACACACACACATCAGCGTATAAACACATGCACACAAACAATGGGCCGCTACACAAACACACACACACACTCACATAAACCCAAACTCTTACAAACTAATATGCAGCAAAAAAGCATAGATGAGATAGAAATTACACAAATTAATAAGTTTGTTAGTTGTTAATAAAGTTCAGATTAAAATTAACTTATTTGCTATTGCAAAAAAAAAACAACAACATTTGGAGTTTAGTAAGCTTTTTATTTTGAATTGTGGTTGAAAGGCTGAAGAGCTGATGAGTTGCCCCATTAGCAACGAAATACATCTAGACGTGCTTAACCCACAACACACACAAAACATTTTGAATTCGCATACATGAAGACTCGTGTGTTTAAATAAAAATAAAATATTAAAATAATAAAAAGTAAAAACAAAATAAATGAAACTCTAAAAATCAGGATATTATTTCAATAACTAAAATCCTATAAACAAAAATCAATACAATTGAAACAAACACACACACAAACATTGTTAATAACAATAATATGCATAACATATTTAATTATAAATTTCTTCTTTTTTTATTTTCACTTCTCCGCTTTACTGAGTTCTCAATTAGTTTTCTCGTTTTTATGTCACACTCTGCTTAATTTTAAATTGGAATACACATATATAAAATTAAAACATCACTTACCACCAGCATCCTTGCTCGTTGCGGTATCTGCACTTTGGTTCTGTTGATTTTGATTAACAACAAATGCAGAATTCTCCTCCTTCGTTATACTCATATAATAGCAGGTATCATCTTTTTTCATTATGTGCCTGGGACCAGGATTAAGTAGTATGGTGTCCTCATAGAATTCAGGCAAATGGGCGGGTCGTACACCCACCAAAGCCACACCATATCTGTGTGAGTGAAAGCATTAAATGAAAAAAAAAATTAAATATGAGTTTATGAATAATAAGAATTCAATAAAATAAGAGAAGTTTTAATTTCATTGAAGTATTTTTATTATAACTTACTTTCGATGTGAATGAAAACTGGCATAAGTGAAACTCTTGCCCTCGTACTCGCCAAAAAAACGACTATCGCCTAAAACTATGTGATAGATTTCATTGCCAGAACATTTTCCATACAGCCGATGCCATTCCTCGGGTGATTGCTGACCTTCTCTGAAATGATTTAAATGAATTGAAATTACTTTTATGTAATTTAAATAATGATCTTTGAACTTTTATTTGACCTTTTTTTTAAAAAAATAGTAACTATTTTTATTAAGCTTGAGGTCTTTTTTAATAAAATTAACAATGTTTATTTAAAAGACCTCAAGCTTAATAAAATAGTTATTATTTGTAATTTAAATATTTTTTAAAATATAACTTTAAATCGAAAATTCTAAATTTTTTTTTGAATTTTTTCGAAGTGACTAATTAAATAAAACGAAATGGAAATTACTCTTTTTGACTAAAAAGTTTTTTTTTTGCAAAAGGTACCTTTTGTACAAACTATTTTATATAAAAGTTTTTTTTGTTAACAGTATTTTTGTTGAACGTACTTTCCGTGAAAATAATTTTTTGCTAAGAGTCCTTATTGTAAAATATACTTTTGGCACAAGGAGCTTTTTGTAAAAGTACTTTTTGTAACAACTAAGGTAATTTTTGTAAAAGGTTCTTTATAATAGGTACTTTTCTTAAACGGTACTTTTTGTAAAACATACTTTTTATAAAAGATACTTTTTATAAAAGGTATCTTTTATAAAAGGTATCTTTTAAAAAAGGTGCCATTTATAAAAGGTACTTTTTATAAGTAGTACTTTTGATAAAATGTACTTTTTATAGGAGGTAAGTTTGATAAAATGTACTTTTTATAGGAGGTACTTTTGATAAAATGTACTTTTTATAGAAGGTACTTTTTAAAGAAGGTACTTTTCATTAAAGGTATTTTTTATAAAAGGAACTTTTTAAATAAAGTACTTTTTATAGAAAGTTCTTTCTAAAAAAGGTTCTTTTTATAAAAAGTACTTTTTATAAAAGCTACTTTTTATAAAAGGTACTTTTATAAAAGGCACTTTTTATAAATAGTACTTTTATAAAAGATACTTCTTATAAGTACAATTTTTTTAAAGGTACTTTCTATATAAGGTACTCTTTAAGGAAGGTACTTTTTATGGAAGGTCCTTTTTATAAAAGGTACATTTTATAAAAAAGTACTTATTATTAAAGGAACTTTTTATAATTAGTACTTTTTATCAAAGTTACTTTTTATAAAAGGTACTTTTTATAAAGGGTACTTTTTATAGGTATAGGTATAGGTAGTTTTCATAAAAGGTACATTTTGTAAAAGTTACTTTTTGTAAAATATATTTTTTTTAATAGGTACTTTTTATAAAAGATACTTTTAATAAAAAGTAGTTTCTTAAAAGGCATATTTTAGGGGACAAAAATTACCGATATGGTGCAGAGTAAACGGTTAAATAGAGTGTCCTATAAAAGTAATTCTCGTATTGTTTTTCACAAATGTCACGCTGTACGGACTCATCATAACAACACGTTGTGTTTGTTGTTGCCTCTTTTAATAGAGACGTTTTTCGAGAAGAATTTTCTTATAGAAATGAGTTTTTTAAAAGCTATTTTTTTGTAAGAAAGGTTTTTAGGAAAAATATATTTTTTAAAAATAGGGAAAACATAATTTTTCAAACAGAATTTTACTGTTTTATTCTTGAATTTTTTACCACTTAATTAAATTAGTAAAGGAACAATGCCTTAAGGCCAGTAAAATATTTTGAAGGATCTTAGCAGCGATTTTTTTCTGTTTGCAACTTCTTTAGACTATTAATAATTTTCGGTTTTCTATTAATTTATAAGTATGTATGTATGTATGTACTTAAACAAACTGCTTGTGTATTTATAATTGATTTCTTGATAAATAAAAATTCAATTTTCTTATTCACTTGAACAAACTAAAGTTAATGGGAAAACATGGTTTTTTCTACAAAATTTTATAATCTCCCAGTAAAAATTTTAACATTAAAGAATCAAAAAAAGATTTACAACTGCCGGCTAAATTGAGTTAAGAATAAAATCGTTAAGTTTTGCTGTAATTTGCCAAATAAACCTTTAATCTTAATATTTTTTTTATTTAAAGTAAATATAAAAGATATTGATTAATAAGAAGCTTAAGAGCATTTTCAGATGTATTTAGATAAATACCACCTTGTTCTTTTCGAGAAAAGTTCAAGTCATGCCAACGTTCTTACGCTGAGATAAACAGCACTCCTACAACTTAATTGATAAAACACATTAATTAAAACAAATTTAAATTTAATTAAAAAATAACTTTGCTGCCAAGATGCCTATTTAAAAGACTTTTAGCGAAGTCTTCTCATATTTCTAAATGAATATTTAGCTCTAGACGGGGGTAGTGGAATGTTTAACTTGTACTCAATCATCTTTAATTTAAACACTCCTTAATTACCCTAAAGTACACAATGCCACAAACTATTAATTTACTTTTATTTTATTTTTTTTTATACTTTGTCCGGTATATTGTTTAAATACTGTTTATTTAGTAAATTCCATTTTACACACATAAGTGGTATTAGAAGTGCTTGTAATTTACAAATTCCTCACGTGGTCTTACATATATTTACTTACATGCTCACTTGTGTGCGTGTTTTTTGTCACTTTTTATTATACATTTTATACGAGTACTTACTGGCCCCTTGAAGTATGCAACAGTAATGTAACTAGAGTACTTGCACCAGGACAAGTACAGTTGTTGGCCAACAAAGCGTATTTGAATTCATCTTCACACACAACATGTTCGGCAAATTTGACATGTAACTTATGTTCCGGTCTGAAAGAAGGATAAGAAAGAAAAAGTTGTTTAGTTAAAAAATAAAATAGTACTCAGTAAAAAATTTCGTTAAACATGTTAGTTAAAATATATTTGATACTAAAAGCTCTTGTCTTTTGAATTTTTAAATCGATATCACAATGATTCTTATAAAAAAATACTTGTTACAGAACTACAGCCTTATTTATAAAAATTATCAAGGCTCTATAAGGGGTTTATGAAACAGATTTTAATACACAGTTTTTCTTATTAAGGCTTAATAATTCTTATTAAATATGGTATTAATAAAATTTGTTATTTGTTTGAAATATATTTTTTTTTATATATTTTCTTTAAATAGATTTCAATTAAATTTATTTCTTTTTATGAGCATATTCCTGAGGGCCAATTTCACCAATTCTATTTAAATTACAATTCATATTTAAAAGTCCATTTCCATTTACATATAATTTTTTTCAATGAAAAAAACGACTTCAATTTATAAATGGATATTTTAAAAGAATAGATAGAATTGTCTCAGATGCTTTTAAAAGGAATTTTATATAAAATTTTCATATACCAAAATGATTTATTATGAACATGTTAATATAAAATTAATTTTATAAAATATAATTATAATAAAACAATTTCCATAAAGTTCTCTAAAGAAACCGTATCTTTTTTAATTTTTTTTTTAAAAAGTGGCTTTTAGAAAATTTTTTTCTGTAAGTACCTTTTGAAACAAATACCTTTTAAATGAAGTATCTTTTAAAAAAGTACCTTTTAGAAAAAAAAACTTTGCAAAAAGAGCATTTTGGAATAAGTACTATCCAGAAAAAAATACTTCTCAGAGTATTACCTTTCCGAAAATGTACCTTTAAAAAAAAAAGTACTTTGTGGAAATGATGCTTTCAGAAAAAATACTTTTTAGTAAAAGTAGCTCTGGGAAAAATTAATTTTTAGAAAAAGTACTTTGTGGAAAAAGTACTTTGTAAAAAAGTACTTTATAGAAAAATTACTTCTTACAAAAAGTATGTTTTAGGAAATTTACCTTTTACAAAACGGATCTTATTATAAAGTACCTTTAGGTACTTTTAAGAAATTAAATTTTAGTAAAAGTACCTTTTTCAAAAAGTACCTTTTAGAAAAAATATTTCGTACAAAAAGTACTCTTGAAGAAAGAACCTATCACATAGTGTAATTTTTAGAAATAGTACCTTTTAAAAAAGTATCCTGTAGAAAAAGGACATTTTAAAAAAATTACACTTTAGCAAAAGCAGCATGTATACTAAAAGTACCTTTTAAAAAAACTGCTTCTTACAAAAAGTACTTTTCCAGAAAGACCTAGTACAAGGACAAATTTTTCGAAAAAACCCTTTTTCAAAAAGAATCTCTTAGAAAAAGTACTTTTCCACTGAAAAGTATCTCTTAGAAAAAGTACTTTTCCACTGAAAAGAATTATTTCGTAAAAGTACGTTTTGAAAACGATTAGATTTTAACAAAAAAAAAAAGCACAAAAGGAATGTTCGAAAAAAGTATTTTTTAGAAATAGTACTTTTTAGAAAAAGTACTTTTTAGAAATACATAGTCAGTTTTCAAAAAATTAACTTTTATAAAAAGTACCTTTTAGCAAAAGTACCTTTTAGCAAAAGTACCGTTTAGAAAAAGTACCTTTTAGCAGAAGTACCTTTTAGAAAAAGTATCTTTCGAAAAAGTACTATCTTTTAAAAAATTAACATTCAGAAGAATTACATTTAACAAAAAGTAGCTTCTAGAAAATAGGCTTCTTATAAAAAGAGCTTATACAGAAAAAGTACCTTTAAAAAACGTACCTTAGAGAAAAAGACACAAAAAGTACCTTTTAAATAAAGAAATTTTCAGAAAATTTTTGTTTTAGAAAAAGTACCTTTTAAGAAAGTACTTTTTACATAAATTACCTTGTAGATACAGTTCTTTTTAGAAAAAATATCTTTTTGAAAAGATCATTTAGTAAAAGTACCTTTAAAATAAGTAAATTTATGGAAAAGTACCTTTAGAAAAAGTACCATATAGATAAAGTGTCTGTTCTTTGAGAAATATTCCAATTTCTCAAAGATCCCGCTTAAACAAAGGACTTTGGGTTTTATTTTTTTCTTCTTGTGTGTGTGCGCTAAATTTGTGTATATTGGATTTACCTAAATATTTGTACATATTGTGGTACACTTGGTGCAAAATCTTTAACAGCCCATGAACGTAAAATTGTATGCTCATCGGCAGCAGTCTTATCGGCATAATTGCGTGCAGCTAAAATGAAACATGCTTCAGCCTCATTCATGCGTGCACGTGCCAAGTCGCCATCCTTTAAGCACGACCCCTGTTAATTGTTCGAATAAAAATGGGAAAAAAGAGATCAATAAGGAGATAAAGATTAAATATGAATAAAAAGACTGTGCTCAAGTATTTTCGGTATTTTTATTTTTATTTCTCAAAGTAATTCTTACCTGTATATAAATAACTCTTTGTGCCCATATGGGCACCTGTAAAATCATACGCATTGTGGTGTCCAATTCCATGGGACTCAGTAGCACAACATAATAATCTTGCAACAAAGGATGAGCGTAAAATTCATTAAGAAAATCCATGATGGTGTCTGCATGCAAAGTAGTCGAACAGACGACAACATGTTTTTCACTTTGGGCACGATGTGATGAATAGCTGCCACCAAGTTTTTGACGTTCCATCCATGTGAAAGCCAATTGTTCAAACTGAGAAAGAAGAAAATACGAAATGGTATAAATGAGTTTAAATCCTATTAAGGGAACAATGCGAGATTACGGAAAGTGTGATAAAATATTTTTTTTTATTTTATTTTATTTTTTGGTGATTTTATCTCTCAAGAATTAAATTACAGGAGAAGCTTTTTAAAATTAATGTTGCCAGGTGTGTGGGAAAAATTAAAATTAAATTTTTTTCAAGAAAAATTTAAGATGTATGTAATAGAATTAACCGAGAAAATAGGTGAAAATCATTCCATAAATTTAAATAATCCAATAAATATTTATAAAAAACACAAGTGTAGTACACACACATTAACGGGGGGCAAATTACGGCATTCGTTATCGAAATTACGAAATATTTCAATAGAGTTTATATGGAAATATTTTAAAATTTCGAACGGTATCGAATGCCGTAATTTGAAACCCCCCACCCTTTTTAAAAAGAGGGCCGACACATGTGCTATTTTTGTTTGTTATTCTCTGCAAAAATCACTGGTTAAGAGTACTACTCTGTACTTTATTTATTTAGCTTTAAAGAATTTTTTGATGTCGAACGTGACTGCTGTGCACAGTTAAAGTGAAAACAAAATAAAATAGTTTGTCAATAAGTGCTACTTAGAGCTCTAAATTAGCATTATAATTAAGTTTTAAGATAATTGCAAATAATCAAGGTATTCGCATGTGACAAAAACTAAAAAAAAGTTGTTTTGAGGTCAACGAGCAAGAAGCTGATTTCAGCGAAACCTGAAGATATATTTCAATGTGATTAATTCTAAAATATTGTACAATGATGTTAAATCGTTTTCGATTTTACCCAAAAATTATTTGTCACTCGTGACATGTCGCATGTGACATATATTCCATAATATATATATATATATATATATATATATATATATTAATGGAAGTGTTTAACTAATTTAAAATTTTTAATAATTTTCCTGGCAACTGATTTCTTATTTTTTAAAGCTTTTACAAATGTTTACTTGGATTTTCAAACTCTGATGTTGTATTTATCATTTTGGAACCTTCTACCGACTATGTCTCTCATTCCACCTATTCTCTTAAATTAATAATTTTTTTTGAGCTTTCTGCTTGCTTGTATAATTATTTTTAAATGTTGCACGTGACATCGAAATATGCGATTTTGCAAGGTAAATATTTTGCTTACTTAAATTTAAATAATTTAACTATTTATTTAAATTTTTTTTAATTCCGCACTAACGATGCCGCACGTGACAAACTTCATATGGGTATTACTATCAGATATCTTTATATTTTTTATAATTATATTAAATGTCCCTATTTGTACAGAATATTTCATAAGATTTCTGTTTGTAATTTCCAAGCAAGGAAAACAAAAGTTATTTTTCAATGTCGCATGTGACATCAAAATATGCGATTTTGCAAGGTAAAAATTTTGTTTATACAAATTTATATAATTTATATGTATACTAATTTTTTTTTAGTTTTTTATTCCGCACTAACGATGTCGCATGTGACAAACTTATGTATATGTGTGTTAATATCAGAAATCTTTATATTTTTTTGCAATTGTATTAAAAATTTTCATTTGTAATGAACATTTGATAAGATTTTTGCTTGTAATTAATTCTTTATTAAAGATGTCGCACGTGACAAACTTTATATAGTTATTTTGATCAAATGTCCTTATAGTTTTATTGTGTTAAATATTTCTATTCATACTAAATATTTGATGGGCTATTTGCTTGTACTTTCGCTGATAATACAGTTTCTCCATGTCGCACGTGATAGTGAAATATGAAGATCTTTTAAGCAAAAATGTTGCTTATCTAAAAATAAAATATTCAAAGAGTTTTTAAAATAAAATATTCAAAGAGCTTTTAAAATTTGTTTGTTCATTTTTTTTAATTTTGTACTAGCGATGTCACATGTGACAAACTAAATACACATAGGTATCACGATCAAAGATCTTTATATTTTTCTTCTTTTATTTGATATGAGCCTTCTGATTGCACTTTCGAAGTTGTGATAATATATATTGTTTTCAAATGTTGCACGTTACATTGAAATTTGCAATTGAGGAAGAGGAAACAATTTTGTTTATCTAATTTAAGAGTATGTTAAATTTTTTATGTCTTTTTTTCGC
The DNA here is from genome assembly GCA_905220375.1 of Tachina fera. NCBI lineage: Eukaryota > Metazoa > Arthropoda > Insecta > Diptera > Tachinidae > Tachina > Tachina fera. The sequence continues at coordinate 109,987,608 of LR999967.1, forward strand.
ACGTGACCAATTTTATACTGCTACCACGACTACAAATCTTTATATGTTTAAGCTAGGTTTTTTCTATTTTAATTGTGTTAAATATCTCTATTTGTGTTGAATATTTGATGATATTTCTGCTCTTACTTCCGAAGTACTGACAAAAAAAGTTATTTTTAACTGTCGTACGTGACCTCGAAATAAGTGATTTTTTAAGGTTAAAAGTTTTCCTTTCTAAATTTAAAAATTTTTAAGTATGTAAAACTTTTTTATGTAAATTTTTTAAAATTTTAAACTCACGATGTCACACGTGACCACGATCACAAACATTTATATTTTTCAGCAACTTTTTTTTTGATTTTAATTGTTGTGACTACAAGGTTTATGTTTGTACTTTCGACGTACTGGTTCTATGTCGCACGTGACATTGAAATTGGCAATTTTGCAAGGCAAATCGCATATATATATATACATATATGTATATATATATATATATATATATATATTATGAATTAGTTTTTTACTCTTTATACCCTCAGGATTATTTTAGAGATCAAAAATCAATGGACAATGTCTCTCTTTAAGAGTGGTTCTTTACGAAAATTTACGAAAATAAAAATATAAAAGCTAATGTTGTTTTGCCAATCTTTTATTTTTTGATACTGACCGAAAAAATTTTACTCGTGTTTGGAGAAACTATTCAGCTTTTTCATAAGTCCTGGTTACATGCATATACAAAACGTTTAATTCACTTGGCTTAACAGAAGTTTGTTAAATCACTTGTGATGGACACTAAGACTATTTCTTAATCAAAAATGTGATTTGTTTTTTAAGAAAAAGCAAAAACATGTTTTATAACAAGAAATTTCATAGAATAAAGAATACTTGAGAAGAAACACAAGTGTTATTATGTTTATATTAAAATCCTTGTCAAAGAAAACTTATATTTGAATATAAACTTTCTAATCTCGAATTTAAATTAATGCGATTTCTGCAGGCCTGAAAATCAATTTAATATTTTGTTGTCCAACTTAATAAAAAAATTTTCTCTTTTCATTTAAATCTACTTTAAATTTAAAAGTAGATTAAATGGGTCTTTGTCAAATATTTTGTCTTATGGAAAACTTTTGTTTTCTTATATTTAAAATGTGTTGAAAATTTTTTTAAAGATAATTTTTATTTTATTAAATTTACCCTTGAATTCATTTTTCATATCAAACCAGCTTCGTTAAAAAAAAGAAATACATACATACATACATCGATATTTCAAAAAAGTCCTTAAGGCTTGCACTTCACTGACCTAAATAACTATTTTTATTTAATTTATTTGTTTTTTGTTTTGCTACATTTTTCTCCATTATGGAAAGAACATTTCTGTTTTACATTGAACTTATCAAATATAAGATTTATTTTTAAAGCAGGCACTTCTATGAACATCTATATGCATATATACATATTTGGGAATTTCCACAGAAAAGTCAGCCTTTTGTATTTTAGAGCCACGCTATTTTATTTTACTAAATGTAGAACTAATTACGCTCTACACCAAAAATAAAATAAAAATTATACAAAATATAAATTTTACGTTACAGTTACCCAGAAACGTAACGTGACAAAAAGGCGGGTATTTTTTTAAGTGGAAATCCCCATATACATACGTTTGTATAATCTAACCATGTTCCACTTTCATTTAATATTAAACTATTACTTACTTGTGTCGGTAGGACAATCAATGCCACACATATCATTATCACCATGTACAACTGCGAAGGCCAGATGTCGGGCACAAAATCACCGTAACCAACTGTTGAAAAGGTGACAACAACATAATAAGTTGATTGAAATAAATTCAGATGACGGTGACCAGCACGTTGAAAATGTTGTATGCCACAAACGCTGTAACAGGAAAATCACACACAAAGAGAAAACAAAATACAAAAGGCTTAAACGCTTTGAAAACAACGATAAAAGTAAATAGAGAAACATGAACATTGTAATTAAAAACAGTTTATGTACATTTGTACATGTTTACATATATTTTTTTTGAAGCTTAAGCACTTCACATTTTGTTTTGGACAAAATTAAAGTCAATGAGTAGATTTTTTTATAAATGTTTCATTTAATGAATTTTTTTTTTAATAGCACCCAAAAAGCGTTAAAAATTTAAGAATTTTTTTCTGAAATAAAGACCCTCAAAAAGCCGTTTTTAAAAATTACCGGGTATATTTTTTTATAAATGTGTCTTGTCATGTCTTTTTTAGAGTACCAGCCAAAAAGGGTTAAAAATTTAAGAATTTTTTCTGCAATAAAGACCCTTCAAAAAGCAATTTTTAAAAAGTACCAGTTAAAAAGTATTTTTTTAAACAACATCTTTTAAAAATGGACCTTTAAAAAATGTAATTGTTGAAAAAGTACCTGTTAAAAAGTACCTTTTACAAATGTAAATTTGAAAAAATTACATTCTAAAAAAGTACCTTTAGACGAAAGTACCTTTTTAGGCAGTATCTTGTAAAATAATACATTTAAAAAAATACCTTGTAAAAAGTACATTTTACAAAAGTACCTTTTAAAAAAGTTACTTTTCATAAAGTACCTTTCACAAAAGTACCTTTTCGAAAAGTACCTCTCACAAAAGTACCTTTTAAAAAAGGACCTTTCACAAAAGTACCTTTTAAAAAAGTACCTTTCACAAAAGTACCTCTTAGAAAAGTACCTTTTGACAAAGTTAGCTTTTAAAGAAGTATCTTGTGAAAAAGTAATTTTTTAAAAGAGTACCTTTTTAAAAAGGGCTTTTTAGAAAAGTACCTTTTGACAAAAAAGTCTTTTAAAAAAATATCTTGTGAAATAATAACTTTTAAAAAAGTACCTTTTAAAAAATACGTCCTAAGGAATTAGTTTGGACAAAAGTACCTTTTAAAAAAGCACCTTTAGAAAAAAGACCTTTTACAAAAGTACCTTTCAAAAGAGCACCTTTTGAAAAAGTACATTTAGAACAAGTAACATTTGAAAAAGTACCTTTTCAAACAATACCTTTTAAAGAAGCACCTTTCAAATAAGTATCTTTTCAAAAAGTACATTGTGAAAAAACACCTTTTAGAAAAAGTACTATTTTAAAAAGTAACTGTTGAAAAAAGTACCTTTTGAAAAAGTATCTTTTGAAAAAAGTACTTCTTAAAAAAGTACGTTTTAAAAAGTACTTTTTAAAAAAGTACCTTTTAAAAAGGTAAGATTGAAAAATATCATTTGAAAAAAGTATACATATTTTGAAAAAAAAATACTTTTAAAAGGTACTTTTTTAAAAAATATTTTGAAAAAGTACCTTTGAATGTTTTTTTAAAGTAAAAAGTGCTTTATTAAGAAGTTCCAATTAAAAATGTATCTTTTCAAAAAGTACCTTTAAATACAATTTTTATTTAAAATAAAAAGTATATTTTAAAAAATATTAAAAAATTTTTAAACTTTAAAAACATCTTTAAAATAAGTAGCTTAAAAAATTTTTAAATAAGTACTTTAAAAAAAAAGTACATACATATACAAAATGCGTTTTGAAAAAAGTACTTCTTGACTAAAAAAATCCGTTCATTTTGAAAATGATTACCAAAAAATTACTTGTGCCTCATATTCTTTCAGGGAGAGATTGTTTTCAAAAGCAAGCACCAGCTGTTGCTCTCAACTCTCTGCTGCATATTTTTAACTCACCTTGTGAAAACTAAACACAGCAGTGTGGCCGACAATATTGTCAATTGTTGTGACAAGGCGGACTGTGATTTTTGCATGGCACGATGCAAATCGTTCTACAATTAAAATGGAGAGAAAGAAAGTAAAAATTAAAGTACTTTATTTTTATTATAAAACACGCAACGATTTTTATACTTACGAACATGTTCTCGAGAGAACGTTTCGCTAACCAGCAATTTAGGAATATGGGTATAAATAAATTTCTTAAAGGCGGCCATAATATCTAAACGATATAAAAACATTAAAATTATTATTAAATTTGGTTTTATTTATTTCCTCTGACGTACACGTGCTTCAAAAGATTGAGTTAAGTACACCTTTGGGAGCGTTTACAAACATGCTTTTACTTAAGTATGAAGTAAATTTAAGTTCAATAATACATCGTGTATTAGGTGCTTGTGTGGTACGAGTATTAACTATTTTAATGGGTTTTTTATAAAGGTTCTTGCAATATCGACTTTGGAAAGTTGATAGCGGCCCTAGTGTTGCATAGCATTTATTCTGATTGGCCAAATCGCCACGGTCTGATTTTTATTTATTTTTTATTCATTTAATTCTATACAGTTAAACATCATGTGCAAGTAATTAAATTATTTTAGCAAAATGGGTGTTCTGTTTGGGGAAATGGTCGTTATAAAAGACTATTCGAAGTGTGTTGGATTAATATGAGTCCACTGATTCCGTAAATAATCAATCATTATACTTCGCACAGTGGAATAATTTCATAAATTTTTGTGCTAAAAGTATAATGAGTGGCCCCCCGCATTAAAATTGACTTAATTTTAACAAAATGGAAATAAATCAAAATTAGCCACACCAACCGCCCAGGCTATTCAAATTGATTTTTTCACTTAAATTTTTCCTATCCAAGCAAAAGTCTCCAATTGTGGTAGACGCACAAGCATTAATCAAAAAAAAATTAAAAACCCCGATTACGACCAACTTTTAACCGTTAAATATCATAAATGGTCCCTCGAAATGAAAAATCTTAAGAGAAATATAAATATGATTTTAAAATAACTGTCAAATGATACCCATTTTGATATTGTTCGCCGACTTTTTATTCTTTTAAAAAAGTGGCGCTTGTTAGCCGCGATATTGAATTATTACTACTGTCGTATCCTTACTGACACTCCCAGGATTGAAACAAATCGATTGATGTAAGAATCATAAAAATTATACGCCGTATATAAATATGATAAAAACTTTAAAAATTAAAATTGCAAATATGTATTGTTATTCTTCCTATTGTAAACTAAACAATAAAATAATTATTTGCTAATCCTAAAAATCATATGATTTTATTTTTAATTATCTTTAAGCACTTTTTCCCCTCAACTGTTTAATATAATTTATAATATGTTGTTATATTCAATTTTCAATAAATATCAGGCCTCAAAGTGTGCAACAGTTTTTTTTTGCAAACATTTTACGACAAATGACTTCTGCCAGAAATTTATAAATTTCTTGGTGTCCGGAATATGACAGAGAATTATTTTTTTATGGAAAGGGCAGCTTGGAGGAAAGTTTGGTTATATATTATATATTTTTTTTCTATTTGAAATTAAAATTTAGTTAATTTTTAGATTTGTGCATATCTTCTAAAAGGTTTAAAGAGCTATTATATATATTTCAAAAATATTCAGATGAAGTGAGCTTGTCAAAAAAGAAGACAAATTATGCACATATGGGCCGCCGACTTGCGTGAGAATATAAGTAAATTCTTGCTGAACAGCCATGCATGAAACTTAATTAATTTTTTTTTATAAATACAGACCAATCATTAATTAAATTTCGAACGCGCGAACACTTGGTATCATAAGTAAAATGTGCTGTGAAGATTTTCGAATGTTTCAATTTTTAAACTCCGAAAAAAAATTGCTTGAGAATTTTTTTTCCTTAGAAAAAAAATCCATACGATTGCGAAGTATTTTGACAATTTATAAAGACAATTATGTTTAAAGATTTGTCAGTCCAAAAAAGTGAAAATATGTAAAATTTTAATTTTATTAGAATTAATGATACGAAATTTAATTCTTTGGGAGCGAAAAGTTGAATAAAGAAACTTTTTTATGATAAATTCATGCAAAGGATTTCATATTTCATTATTTCTCTATAAAAATGCATCATTTAATATTTGAAACTGAGTGGTAAAAATATGGGGGTTCGGCACCAAAACCCCACTGTGAGCTGCGGCGTACATTTTTGTACGTTAAAATCTTTCATACATAATATTAACGATGCCATATCAACGAATAAAAATATTCCTTGATACAAACTTGTATTTAGCTTACACTTTATTTTATGTGAATTTTAAGATACGAAGCTTTTAATGCAAGACACTTTACAATTAATTTTATTATGTGTAAGTTAAAGCATACTTATAGGGTGTAGAGAACTTAACCAAAGGTATATAATTATAATTAGTTTGTTTAATTTCATAATATTTCTAACAAGTTCTTGTTACTTAAATTATTCGTAAAGGTTGGCAGTAATTGTTTTATGACATATAGATTTTTAACTTAAAGTTATTTTTATTATTACATTGCTCATTTACTAAAATAACGTCATAACACAAAATATGTGATTTTTTTAGTTGATAATGCTGAATTAATCCTTATATTGTATTTCATATTTTGTTTACTAGACTCTTGAAAGAAGAATTTAATTGAATTTTCCCCTAAGTATTGTTTTAATTTTTGAGTTATAATGTTATTTAGTAAAATATTCTTAATTTTTTTTAAACTACATTTTTCAACAACTTACCGTTAAAGCAAAAGGTATTGTCGTTATTAATTCTAATATAAAATGAAATGACAGAATCTGTTGCCATATATTTCCCTGCACATGGAGGCAGCATTAGAAAAAAAAAACGAAATAAAACCATGTTATAAAAATACAAAAGAAGGAGGAAAATAGATTAAAGAAAAACGATTAAGATTGAGTCAATATGTCAGTGTAGAAAAATATATATAAATAATTTTTTTTTACTAAACAAAACACACATAAAACAATAGTTAAATAAATTGAAGAAAGCTTAAGGTAAATAAAAATAACAACAACAACGGTAGCACTCACCTTATAGCCAAGATATGTTAATAGAACGGCTTCTGTTAGTGAAACTAAAGCTAAAATTAATTGAACAGCCCATAAGACAGCGGGTCGATTTACCCACAATATTGCCTCCCAATTGATAATTGGATTCTCTTGAAACTCCTCCTCCGTTAATTCGGCCGAAACTAAAAATTCTGTTTTATTGCTAACATTACAGCCATAACTGTTGCAAATAAATATTATTATTATTATTATTATTTCTTGATGATACTCTTTAAAGCATAAAATATTTATATGATAATATTTTTTCTCTCCACTTACCATGTGGCATATGTTGGATTTGTATCCGTTATCACACGTAGAATGTATAAAACACAAGCTAATAATTTAAAAAATAAATCAGCTATTCGTATTCGTAAACCTGTTAAAGAGAAGGAAATAAAAAATAAAATAATAAATGAACATCATGAAGGCAGACAGTAAAAATAAGTTACTTAAATCAAATGGCTAAAAGGATATACAAATAAAAAAAAATTATTTGTACGAATATTTAATAAAAGTTTACAATAATAAAAAAAATAAACGAAGTTATAATAACCTCCTGCTTTTTTAAAGTCGGTTTAAAAAGTAAAAATTACTAAAATACTTCAATTTATCAAAAAAAAAAAAAAATACAGTGGGTTCAATTGAAATGTATAACCCTTCAACAAAAATTTTTACAATTACTTTTTTTTATTGGAAATTTTTACAATTTAAGTTTAAAATTTGTAAACGCACTAATAATCCCAAAAATTATTATTTTACTTATTCAGTAAAATATTTACAATCGGTCTAAAATACAGTGCAACACAAAAAAATGTAACTAAATACGGGCGCCAGCCACTACGTGATAAAAAACAAATAAATTCAGTGAAGTGCGACTTTGAGCCGCGCACAAAGGTTTCTGCCCCGAGATATGTAATTCAATACGAACTTTAGCCAATATAAGCTATAGTTTTGGCATTTTTTTCGTTTTTGGGTTTTCTTCGCTTTTAAGCGTTTTTTTAGTTTTGATGTTTTTCGAGTTAATTGGCGCTTTCCGAGTTTTGGCACTTTTTTTCTCATTTTGGCAATTTTTTTGGTTTTCGAAGTTTTTATAATTTTAGCGATTTTTTTTAATTTTGGCGTTTTTTTCATATAGGTGATTTTTTTTTTGTTTTGGCGATTTTTCCGGTTTTTGGCGTTTCTTTTTAATTTTTGCAATTTTTGTAGTTTTGGCACTTCTTTCTCGTTTTGGGGACTTTTTTCGGGTTTATTGACGTTTTTTTTTATTTTGTCGATTTTTTTTTCGTTTCGGCGATTTTTTTAATTTTGACGATTTTTTTTTATAGAAACAATTATTTTTGTTTTTGGCGCATTTTTCGCGTTTTGGAGATTTTTTTTGGTTTTTGGCGTTTTTTTTCATTCTGGTGATTTTTTCAGGTTTTAGCGTTTTTTTTCATTATGGCAATTTCTTTCATTTAGGCGATTTTTTCTAATTTGGAGATTTATTTTAGTGCCAGAAATTTTTTTTAATTTTGTAGATTTTTTTCGTTTTGGCGATTTTTTTTTAACTTTTGGCGATTTTTTTGGGTTTTTGCGATTTTTTTGGTTTGGCGATTTTATAATTTTCGAATTTTGTAGTTTTACCGTTTTTGAAAATTTCAAGAGTTTTCCTCTTACGGTTTCCAAGACATAGCAAGTTGTAAAAATTACATAGTCAAACTGCATTAACTGATGGACCACCCTTTAACTTAAATTTTTAAATATTTTAATGTTAATTGTTGTAGGTTCCACATATCGTGTGCAAATTTCAGGTCCGTAGCTCTTACGGTTCCCGAGAAAATAGCGTGTGACGGACAGCGTAGCGAAAACAATAGGGTTCCTTTTTTCACCTTTGGTGTACGGAACCTTAAAAAAAGACCCTTCTCTCCCAGTTTTGCTCAAAGTCATGCACTTTTTCTTATGGGCCCTCAAAGATTTGAGGGCTCTTGTCATAGAAAACAAAAATTATGGACACATAAAATAAAAAACTTCATCTTCAAGATCAAAATCGCATAATATTAAAAAAAAATATTTTTGTTTTACGGTTTTTCCTTTGATCAGGTCCATAGGTAGCAAACCTATTAAAATTCTAGCAAACAGTCAACTACAAAAATGTACCTAAAATCTTAATAAACAATATTTTAGAACATATGAACTTCCTAGGAATGATTCTTAACACCGTTTACGTAGCGCTTAGGTAACCGCAAAAGTGAAAAATTTCACGCAATTTTTTAATTTCATTTGTTTGGAAAATTTTCACTTTTGCGGCTACCTTAGTGCTAAGAATCATTCCTTGGAAGTTCATATGTTCTAGAAAGTTGTTTACTGAAATCTTAGGTAAATTTTTTAAATTAATTGTTTCCTTGAATTTTGAATGGTTTGCTACCTATGGACCTGAACAGTGGAAAAAAGTTAAAAAAATCAAATTTTTTTTTAATTGATCTTGAAGATGAAGTTTTTTTGATTTTATATGTCCACAATTTTTGTTCTTTATGACAATAGCTACAACTTTTCCTCAGAGAGTAAATCTTATGTCCGAACGGTTTGCAAGAAATGAGCCTGAGAAAATGATCAGTTTTTTGTAAAAATTACACTGAGGCCCCAAATCTTTGGGGTCCCATCAAAAAACGTGCATGACTTGGGGCAAAACTGGGAGACTCTTGAGAGATTTTGCATCATCCCGTATCAAATTTGATTGATAAATTTGACAAAGGATGACCGAAGGTCACTTCAAGGTTTCTTTTCTTAAGACTTTGAAGAAAACAAACGAAATCTAAAGATGCAACCAAAACCAAAACCAAAACGTTAAATATTTCCCTTCTTTCCAACAAGCTCGGAGGCATACAATTTTCTATGGAAATATAATATTCCTTACCTTTAAGAAATAAAAAAATTTCTTTAAATTAAAACCATTTTTAACTCACACATTTCGTGTAACTTTAAGGAAATTTAGAAAAAAAATTACATAATCCAAAAGTTGCATGTTGCTACAAAAATCTTTCTTTCCTCTAAATATTCTTAGCAGTTTCATCAAGCCGTTACAACCAATTACTAAAAAAAACAAATATGTATGTATAAGGCATTCTGCTGCTACCTTTTCATCCAATTAGTGTTTGGAAAAACACAAAATTTATTTGATTGTGCTGTAGCGAAATTACTCATGAACTGTGTAAGCAGCTCTATAAATCACATTACCAATTATTAAGGAAAACTTTAGAAATCTTGCCTAACCACTTGCTCTACCTAATGATTAAAGACACGTACACGAATACATGATAAATATGGAGAGCATTAGTTTTCTTCTCTTGGAAAACTTTTAATGGAGCTGCAGGAAAAATGAGAAAAAAAAATTTCCAACAAACTTAAAGGAAAAATTTTCAAAACAGAATACAAAACAGCTTTAATTTTCTAATTCTGATGAAGACAGTCAAATTCACTATGATCCTTAAATCCTTAGACGTGTCCTAGCAGGTAATAAAATTTATTTTATAAATAATTTGTTTGGCTAAAAAAAAAATCGCTGAAGCACAGATATGATAAGAGATTTATGACTATTGATAATGTGTGGTTGAAGTCTACTGACGATATGTTACAGCAACAATGAAATGCATATAGACAATGCTGAACCACCAGCAAATCAATTTCAAATTTAAACAATAAACTAAATAAAAAACTGTCAACAAAATAATTTGCACTCTAGTTTAAATTAAAAAATATATCTAAATGTTTAATTAAGAAATTTTTAATTTCCTTTAACATTAATTTTTATTGTTAACTGTATGAAAATACACAGAAAAAAACATATCCTGCACTCAACAACTTTAATTGGAAATAAAACCAAAAATCAATTAAAAATATATTAAGTTTGAATTAAAGTTTTGTTAAAAAATTTAATTAATTCCAAACATTAATTAACTCAATTACATTTTAATTTTTAATTTAACTTTCAATTTTAATTTTCAATTAAAGTTTCTTATGGCACGTATATTTTTTTTTTCTGTGTACATAACATTATCCTAACCAGCACTTACTTGATCTCTGATTCTTAATGAAGTAAAGTTGCAGTCTTTCTTTGAAAGTATTTTCATTAACATAGTATTCCACACGGACTCTGCAAAGAAGAGATAGCAAAAGAGAAAAAGAGAGAAAAACAATAGAATGAATACAAGTAAATTAAAGTTTATGCATGTAATTTATATATATATATATTTAATAAAAGACATTTTAAAAGCCAACAATTAGAGCAGAATTAAGGTCACCTCTGCTTTTTATTTATATTAATTTGTTTTAATATTAAAAAGATATACCCCCAGCTTTCAGATAAAATGCTAAATGTCATAAAAAACATATAAAAGAATGAACAAAAAATCCTTATCAAGATTATGAAATTGTTAAGTAGAAATATATGCTGGCAATTATGTCAACCAGCAGCAATTGACCTTTGGCCTTAAAGTGAACAGGAAGCTTAAAATCTTTGCTATATATTTTCTATTGCGTAGCCAAGTCTTTCAACTTAACACTGCGGGTTTTTAGGTTTTCTTTTTATGTTTTTCAAAATAGGGAAACTGTTACATCTTCACATATTTTAAATGAAAGCAAAAATATATTTTATACTTATTTCTTAAAATTGCCACATGTATCCACAAGCACTTAAGGCGCCACTTTAAGATAGGAAATGAAAATAATTAATTAATTAGATTTTGTGCAGGTTTTAAAAACGCTAAAACTAAAAAACTGTTAATACTGAAAAAATCGCCAAAACAAAAAAGAAACGCCACAGCTAAAGAAAACTTCAATACCCAAATAATACCGTCGAAACTAAGGAAATTGTCTAAACGAATAAAAAATCGGTAAAATTAAAGAAAATTGCCAAAACGAATCCAAAACTAAGTAAAGTCAATAGCAAAAAAAGTCACAAGAAATAAAACATATTGCTAAAAAAAAATAGCGCCGAACGAAACTCTTCGTGTGTGAGTCAAAGTCGTAGTGTACTGAAATTATTTCTCACATCATAAATTAGGAAAAATTTTCAAAAACCAACAAAATTTCGAAAACGAAAACGCTAGAACTAAAAAAAGTCAAGACTGAAAAAATCGCCAAAAATAAAATAAAGCGGCAGTACTAAAAACATTGACAAAAACCGGAAAATATCGCTACAAATATCAAGACATTTTAAGCGATCTCCAAAAAACGAAAAAATGTCAAAATGAAAAAAACCGCCAAAACTAAAAAAATCACCATAACAAAAAAAGCCAAAACAAAAAAGAGCGGCAATACTAAAAACTTCGTCAAAAACCGGAAAATATGACCAAATTTAAAAAAAAAAATTAAAAATTTAAAAGCGCCAAAACTAAAAAAAAAAATCAAGAACTTACAGAGTATCAATACAAAAAAAAATCGACAAAAAGAAACAAGCGACGAACGAACCGCTTCGTGTGCGAGTCAAAGTCGCACTTTACTTTATTTTTTTATTTTATTTTTATTTTTCAGATCCTAAATTACGAAAAATTTACAAAAACCGAAAAAAATCGGCAAATCGAAAAAAGGGGTAAAACTAAAAAAAAATGGCAAAACGCAAATCAGTCTAAGCAAAAAAAAAAAGCGTTAATACTGAGAAAATCGCCAAAAACTGAAAAAATTGTCAAAATTAAAAAAAGGCCAAAACTAAATAAATCGCCAATACGAGGAAAACGCCAAATGTAAAAATGTGGCAGTACTTAAAAATTCGAAACGAAAAGAAAAGAGTTAAAACTAAAAAATCACAAAAAAAAATCTCCAAAACGAAAAAAAAACGCCAAAACTAAAAAAATCAATACTAAAAAAATCACCCAAGACCGAAAAAAAATCGCAAGAACGAAACAAGCGCTGAACGGAACCCTTCGTGTGCGAGTCAAAGTCGCACTTTACTATATTTTTCACTTCATAAATTAGGAAAAATTGACAAAAGCGAAAAAAACGCTGGAACTAAAGAAATAAGCTAAAACTAAAAAAAGCGAACAAGAAAGCGTCGATACTGTAAAAATCGCCAAAAATTAAAATCCTTAAAACAAAAAAAAGCGGCATAAAACCGGAAAATATCGCCAAATATAAAATACTGCCAAACTTGTCAAAAAAATTTCCAAAATAAAAATAAGTACCGAAACTAAAAAATCGCCAAAATGAAAAAAACGCCAAAACTAAACAAGCGACAGTACTAAAAAAATCGAAAATAAGAGAAAAATATCTCCGAAATAAAAAACCTCAAAAACTAAAACAAGCCTCAATACTAAAATAATCGACAAATCTTCCAATTTTTTGACTTCTTTTTAATTTTATACGAGTATTGTTGTTTCATAAGTTTTATTAAAAAAATTAAACCAAAACAATTTCCTGGAGAAGCCCTACACAACATCGAAATATAAATTATTAAAATCAAGAGACCTTAAGCTTAGTAAAATTATAAAATACTGAAATAATAGCCAAAAAGAAACAAGCGAGTCAAAACTACACTTTACTGAATTTATTTATTAAGGGTTTTCACAAGAATGTTCAAAAGGCTGGCAAACTGTGCAATTGTGCATTTTAACACTTTCGTAAATAAAATGTCAAAAACTGTATAGAGATTTATTTATACAGATCTGTTAAGTTTGCCCAATAATTTTGACTCGTTAACTTAAGCTGTGCAAATGTGCATTTTGTAAACAACAACTCTTCTTGCTTTCTGGGTTGTTTTTAGGCATTTTTAGAAATACATATGTATGAATATGTTTTTAATTTAAAAACTGCTTGAAATTTTCTTATTTCATTTTTATTGAATGAGCTTTTTGACGTTTTTTTTCAAATTCACATAAGCTGTTTGGGCGAACGTTCAAAAGAGGCTTCATGAAATAAGTCTCGCAAGTTTGCCAGAAAACCCTTATTATATTTTTATTTTTATTGTGTTTAGCACAGCCTAATTACCCAGAAAATACTTTTTGTAAGACAGTAATATACTAAAAACAGATTTAATACGAGTAATACATTAATTATTTAAGCATTAACCATTTCATTATTCAAACGAACCATTTGTTTTAAATTTCAGTTGAATTTTATAGGAAAATATACAAACTCCTTAACAGCAAAAAAAAATATATATAAACAAATTATTATAATATGGTTTTCTCTCTTGCAAAATAAAATTATTTATTACCTTCTCCTTAGAAATTATAGAAACTACTAAATAATATATTATTTTATAAAATTGATTATTAATAACATTTTAAATAATCTTCCGCATTTTATAATTTTGCTCATGCATACGAGTATATTGTTATTTTTATATTTACCATTTCTTTTTCCTTTTGCAGCAGACTATAAAAAGCCATTTATCGCTTATATATTTACTTTCCATCAATGGTAGAAAACCTCTTGAAGGAAATTTAAAATAAAAGTTGTCACTGTTGACAACATATTAAGCAATAAAGGATTTTCTAAATGTAAGTTATTGCTCATGATACACTTATGCTCACATTCAAGTGTACACTCGTCTACATATGAAGAACAAGAGTTTCTTTAAATCATATACTAGGAACAGAACTGAGACGTACGACAAAAAATTAACAGGCAACATTTGTTTGCCACTATAAAAATATTGTCAAATATTTATCAATAATTTTATTATTGCCAGATGTGCAAAATTTATGTGTCTGAAAATGGCAGCATGGTAAAATTATTGTTGCTATTGGCAACACTGCACACACATGCTTTTAAAGAAAAAAAAAAAGAAAGTAGAAAAATATTATAAAACATATGCAGTGTTAAAAGAACTTATCGGGTATTTGAAAATTATTGAATTCTATATATATATATATATATATATATTTTACTCTGATCTTTTCCTTTTTTCATGAATTAGTATAAAAAAATTACAAAGTCCATCCTATTTAAAAGTATTCCCGTCCCTGAATACAATCATTTGAATGTATGTATATTTTTAAACTTGGTTGCACTTTTTTTAGCGCCAAAAGTTTCTTAGAGCACTTGTTGCTTTAATTAGGCTCATTCTTTTGATAACCTCTCGTTCAACAACACTCAAAACACATCCTACGGCTCCGCAACGTGTCCAAACTATTAACTGAAGTATTTTTTTATTCATATATTTTAAATCTAAAATTTTATTAAATAAAATTGTGAATTCTACATGTAAGTAATATCATTGAAAAAGTATTATTTGGTTTGGAAAAAGTTCAACCCAGTGAATCCAGGTAACCCTTCCTACCCTCTCCCCGTGTCCAGCATATACCCTCATATGCTCCCCTTGATCAGTGGACTCGAGATTCTCCAGACTCATTCCCTCCATTATTCCTAATATAAAGTTGGCGTTATATTTACCAACAACTCCTATAATTTATATGTGAAATAATGGCTCACATATAAACATGCAGTCAAAATCATTCCATAATAATTTATATTTACAATTTTTTCATTTAACACAAGCACAAATGTTTGATAATTGGTAATTTCTGTCAAATACTTTGAGTCAGGTGAAGGTTTAGCGATAGAACTGACAAGATGTGATACAACCGTGTCAACTACGAGTAACATTTTACATTGTGCTGGCAAGTTTTGATTTTCAGAGCATTGCCAGATCTAACAATATTGTATGCTTTGTAAGATTCTTATCATAAAATAGTAAAATATGGTTTCAAAACTATGTTCGCTGCCAAGGCGAATTCACATAAGTTGATCTTAATTCATGAGCTGACATAAGTTCCTTGCTGTCAAATGAATCAAAACGCTAAAAAATATTCTGATAGCAAAAAATTTTACAATAACAAAAATATACAAGGCGAATACGCAGAGTTGCAAATCAAGACCAGCTTGTATCAATTTGCCTTGCTTGCTACCCTCGACTTGATTTAAGTCCACGTTAATAGTAATTTTTATCCTTTCTATTATGCTTTAAAAATAATACTTCTTTGCACTTTTACTTAAAAGAAACCTGCACGTGCATGCAATTTTTAAGCTTCTTTGCGTGAATCATTTAAAAGAAATAAAACTCTCAAAATGTATGCAAAGAAAAAAGCAAAATGCCTTAAGATAATTCTTTTTGCTACATATATGAAACGTCTTTGATAAGTTCTGCTAACAGTTTTAGTGAAATTTTAAATATAAGAAAAAGAAATCAAAACACGTTAGATACTCGTAGATACTTTACTAAAGAAATAATTTAACAAAAGAACTATTGAGAAAAACATATGTATGTACTCGTATGATATAAAAAGGAATAATCAAATTTTAAAAGGTACGTGCCAGTAAAAAAGTTTCTTCTTATTACTTGAAGAAACTATTTTCCTGGTACTAGTATATGTTGTAGTCAGGGCAACCAGAAATATGCTCCAAAAAAAGTGTTTTATGCGCCTTCAATATGGACTAAAAACTTCGAAATATGCACTAAAAACTCAAAAAATATGCTCTTAAAAATAACATAAATTGCATTATTTGGAAATGAAAATCTAATTTGAATTCAAGCCAAGACAAAAATAAAATAAACAGAGGTGGGAAATAATAAAAAAAAAATTAATTTGGAACAGAAATTTAACTTTTACTTCAAAAGCGATCACGACATCAGAATCACATTTAAAGAAACTTTTATACATTGAAAATGTTCTATTTCAACAATTACCAAACCAAGTTTTTATTGTAATTAACGTCCAGTGAAGATGTTACACCCGTTTAAGTTGAAATTTGGTAAATACAAATCAATAGCATTAAAATTTAGTAGAAAAAAAATTGGGAATGGACGATTTAAAATTTTTTAATTTTCTTGTTTCGTTTCTTTCTTTCACAAGACTGTTTACAAGTGAGTGAAAATTAAAAAATTTAAAAATTTTAAATCGTTCATTTTATATATTTTCTTTTAAATTTGGATGTTAGAACAGATACTAATAATTAGTATATTGTAAATTTCAGCATGTGTTTTAAGATCAGAACTCACAAGAAAACGTGTGAGATCGATTCGGGAGCCAGAATATACACAATGTCCTTTTTTAAAGTCATGAAGAAAAGTAGAAATTTTTACCTTTTAATTCAAATATGACAATATGTCGATTAATAAATTTCTTAAACAGAAATTTTTACCAAAATTTTTTTTTATATATTAAAATAAAAAAAATATTTAAAAAGTACCAAAATATGCCCTAAAAATGCCGAAAAATTCTCAAAATATGCGAGTTAGACTAAAGTATGCACTAACAAATCCATGCCAAAATTCATAAAAAGTTCTGAAACGGATAAATATCTTAATTCCGCATTGATATATGAGACAAAAAAATATATGCAATTGCATATTTGCGGTTTCCCTGCTTATAATATTTCTTTTTCTGATTTCAAAATATGCAAAAGAAATGAAAAATATGAAATTTCTTTGCAAAGAAAAATTAAAGCCTCAAAATTCTTAATTTATCAAAAAAAAAGAAAATATTAACTCATAAAAAGACATTTATACCCGCATGAAATCTAGTGGATTTTCACTGAAGTATTTCTCAAAATCTATACCGTTTGCAGCAAATTTTTATTGAGACTTATCAAGATTTCGTGTTCAAGACAAAAACCATTGAGTGTAAATTTTCCTAAACTACAAGCAAACAACTGCAATAAAGCTAATTCACACACCTTTTCAAGTACAGCTAATTAATTTTAACTGACTTCAGAATAAAAAAATTTTAAAAATTTAAAAAAACCCGCGATATAACCAGAAATAATGTGATATCTTCTAAACGGCTGAAGCGATTTTTTTTTCAAGCGTAGCGAAAAACTTTTCGATCAAGTCACCTTTCATAAAATCGTACTTACACAGACACACAACTGCAAGAAATGGAACTGACACAAGACTAGTTATGTGAGCGGTGCCCAAGTGATGGGGACCAGTCAGAGTTCGAACACTATATAGACACTAGAAGCTCTGATCGTTTTACTTGTACAACACTGTAGGCACATAACTTCTTTTAGACTTGAAATCTCTGTATAATTTATTGATATAATGGTTCTATGTAATTAAAGTATTTCTTGGTAAAACTAATTTCTGGGTTTTTTTACGCAATTGTCATACATAAGAAATGTTTTTTTTCCCTCTTTATTATGGTGCGTTTTTTTGTTGTATATTAATATTTCTCTAGTAGTGACTTGTTAAGCCGATAAATATTTGATATCGTCTTTAGGCAATCAATCAGGCTTGGCTTTTCTCATAAAATGGAAATAAATCCAGCATGAGTGTAGCAGTAGTTTTAGTTACTGCAAAGCATTAGTTTTTATTTAATAATGATAATTATAATAATGTCATTTGTTGGCATTACAATGTTGTCACAGCATAAAATGCCAAAAGAGCAAAAGAAAAAAAATCTAACAGAAAATAATATTTTTTTTATTGATAAAGATTCTCCTAAAATTAAAAGCATGTGATAGAAATTCTTTTTTTTCTTATTCGTGGCGTTTGGATTACATGTCTTTGCTTTTGCGACATTAACTACAAAACCGAAGATCCTGGGTTCAAGCCCGGTCTCCGACAGTTATTAAATAACAATACCACGCATTTTTCTGTTGTGCATTAGTGTGTCTTTGTATCAATTGTTGTAGGAAATTTCGAGTGATGAAGGCATAGACCCTGGTCACTGAAGTACACTAATTTCAACGGATACTAGCTTTATCGCAACACGCTTTATTGAAAAAAATCGGATTAGTGAAAGCAATACAAATCTCCGCACTGTCTAGTCTTATTCACTTCACTTTAGCGGAACATTGCTTTACTGAAAATATCGTATTACTGAAAACCAAAAGCAAGCCCACAACTACGTTTTGTATGAAACTTACTTCGCTGTAGTGAAAAAATAAACAATGAGAAATTTATTTATTAGAAATCAATAACTTAAGGCTGAAAAAATTGTGCATGTTTTGTCCTTTAAAAATTAAATGGCACAATGTATTTGTCCTTTTCGCTCTTACGTACTTTATTGTATTTTTCTATTATATTGTCAATTTTAAGCCGTACGCCTAACTGTAACAAATTTCAGTAATCCGAACTACGTTTTAGAAAAAAATCGGATAACTGAAAAAAAGCGAAATCGACTGTAATCCTAATGCAACATCAGAGCGCCTTCCTTGATAAGAGAGCAATTTTCTAAATTGCTGCCCTACTCCCTCGCTGCTAGTTAATGCTAGCAAATTAAATGAACAGACCTATTGTTGTCAGGGAAAATTTCCTTTTGCTTTCAGATTTGCTAGATTATTTTTGAGACTTATAATTTGATATTTCTACTGTGGCTGTGTGAAAATATAAATAAATTATTTTATACGAACTCATTAAATTTAAGATAAAGTAGATTAATCTCTGTTTGATTTGACAGACACAATTTGGAAAAACAAATATGTAAACATACACTCACACACCTACACTTATGCATATGTATTAAATCTTGGCATAAGCATAAATAATTTATTTTTTTCCGACTAAATATATGTACGATACTTATTTCTACACTTTTCGGGAACTTCCGCAGCACACTACTCCTTATTTATATTACAAAATACATTTTCATGCTCATATATTTACTCATATCTATCTAGAGAATTATTTTTATTATTTTCTATAGAATTAATTTTATACATGAATTTTCATTATTTACCAAAATAACTGCTGCCGTATAAATAGAAAGTCAGTCATACACAACAACTGAAGCAAACGGATACACTTGAAATGAAATTACTTTGACGTTTTTCCGATTAAAATAAATGTTTAGTGTTGAAAATAGTTTTCGAGCTCACATGTCGCATGGAAGATCTAATGTCTTCCTTTATTCCATCCATATAATAATGATGTGTGGTCAGTAAAAAGTTTTTTTTATATAAGCATTAAACAATTTAAATACAGTGACTTCTCGAAGAAATACTCTTCTTAACAAATACTCAGTTTAACGAATTCACTAATTTAACGTACAATATAAATTATCTGAATGAATACCTTTTATATTATTGCAGAAAAGCCTTAATATTACAAAAATAAAAAAAAATACTTCCACTACTCTGCTTATACATACATTTAGGTAAATAATGCATGCAACATTAAAAAAATTGTCAACAGTGATTGATTGATTGAGCACTAAAAAAAAACTTGTTCGACGATTGTATCGCCTTGTCTATGGACGAAAAACAGACACAATCAGTATGCTTTAAAACAATGATTATTTATTGTCTTTGCTAGAAGGTTCGTGTATTTGCTTTATGATTTTGTTCCAAACATTATATCAAACACATATTTTTTCATATATTTTTCAAACTATCATATAATACTTTAATTTAATTTTTGTGTTTTAAAAACATGACAATAATATTTTAATTTTTGATTATCAAAGACAACAACGATTTTTGAAGAAAATTTTTTAGAGTCAAAATCACACACCCAAAAATGTTTTCAAACAAAAACGTTCTAAGTCTTGTTACCGAATTAGGGAATTAATTTTAGTAACTGCGTATAATCAATTCTTACGCTCACATATTTGCTCTCAAGCAACTATGACTAGACACAAGATCATATTTCTACTTCGTTAATGCAAAAACCAAAAATACGCTACAACTACGAGTATAAATGAAAAGCACCTTCGTATCAAGCGTATTGACTGATCGGTCATATTAATAGACATAGTACGGTTACACTCAGAGTATGGATGTTTAGTCGAACAAAAAAAAATTACTCATGATACACGGGATATTTATGCATCACTCAACGCCGTACACATACATTTGTGTATACAAAATGGTATGTAAAATGTGTTTTGACTATTTGAAAATATTTCAAATGTGTGTATGTAAATAAAATATATCTGTATATACTTATGTGTAGCCGATTAATATTCACAGTATTTTTATACTCATGCGTATAATTATAGCTCATATAAAATATGAATTTTAGTTATAGTTGTTTGTAATGCGTAATTTAAAAAATGTGTATAATCACAGTAGTTGCATATTTATAGTCATACGAAGTATTCGGGGTAAAATTAAAGCGTGTGTTTGCATATGAGCGTGTTTCGTTTTAAAATAGCGTTACGTAATTTGTGAATGGGCCTTAATACAAATCATAAAAATCTATGATATTGATACGACTGGGTCTGGCATGGGTTGGTCGAACGTGGGCTTTGCAGTCCATGCATTTAGTTTTACTTTCGGTTTTTTTAACAAATACTTTTTTGTCACATTTTTTTTGAAATCATGGTCACACAAACACATACACAAATTCAAGAATTTCACAATATTATGAAATAAATATTTTTTAAACAAATACACAAAATATTAACAAATTTATTAGGAACAGACAAACTCTATCAGCCACAAACAAACATTAGTTGAGTTAACATATGTATGTGAGAATATTTTATATCAGCAAATATCGGCATGAGAAATAATTTATTAGCGTGAGAAAATCATAACCAGGCACACGCATACATACATAGATACACATACATACACACATATTCCCACGGTTCATATTAGAATCGCGCAGTAGTCATCAAATCTAATTTCTCACTCCAAATCACAGACACCCACAGTATCCTATATTCTGGCAACACCTTCAAATTTTCCCGTCGATATTAGAAAAAAATCATTTTCACATTTTCCCGTCGGCATTAGAAAAAATCTTAATTTTATAATTATTTAACGCAGTAATAATTTCAAATTATTATTTTACTTGTTAATTTAAATATTTTTTTATTAAAAATACATTGAAATTTATCAATAAAAAATTAGAAAATTTTAAACTTAAATTGTAAAAATTCCCATAAATAACACTAATTAGGAAAAATTATTTTTACACTTTCCCCGTCGTAGTTAGGAAAAATCGTTTTCACAATTTTCCTGTCGGCATTAGAAAATCATACACACATAAAAAAAACTCAAACTATATGTATTCTTACAAAATATTTCACACACAAATTCCCACAGTCACACCTACGCAAACACTTACGAACTTCCCATAGTCATATGTACAAATTAATTTTGTTATCCTTACGGAATCATAAAAAAATATTTTATTATATTTTATTTTTATTTTATTTATTTATTTTTCTTAAATTAAAATTATCCTAGTCCTTAAATTTAATTATGATTATGAGCATTCTCAGGGAGTCGCTTGTTAGGCTGGTCTATGATCAGGCTTTGATGAGTTATACATTACAACTGCATTACTGACTTGCAAAGACCATATTCTTATTTTAATTCACCTGTGGGACAATGCTTTGTCAGCAATTTTATTTTATTTAAATTATCTTTCTTATGCCAACTTCACAGACGAAATCTGATTCTAACTTGAATAAAAGAATTTATGATTTCATGGGAAGCGAAAAGTCATCAAAAATTATTTAAATGCAAAACTTATGAAATAAATTATTTATATTTTTTTATTTTTGTTTTTTAACCCGTATCTTAACTTATACACATAATGTAAACAAATAACATAATTCTCAAATTTTAGCAATAAATTTTAAAATTTTGCACTAAGATTTTCAAATTTCAAATTTTAATTACCCAAATTTTAACTGTCGCAGAAGATACATTCTGCAGCTACTTATTTGGCAGTTAAAACACCTAAAAAATTCAAAGAGTTTTATTTTCGAATAGAAATATTTTTTTAAAAATATAATAAAACTCACAATGAAAATTTATAAAAGTGACTTTCAAGACACTTTCCAATTTTAAGATATTTTTTTTATAGAAAACTAAATTTCAAATGCACTTAAACTAAGAATAAAGGAATCTTTAAATTTAAGGAATCTTTAAATTTAAGGAATCGTTTGGCATTTGGAAACCACTGTAAATGGGTATTGTAAGACAACCTTAAAATTCGAACAGTTTTAAATTTGGAATCGAAAAACAAAGCAGACTCCCTGAATTGCCATGAAAGTAGCCTACCTAAGCAGCAGGTTAAAAAACCTCGTTTTCCCCTTTCAATCGCCTAGCTGGACCATCCCCTCAAGCATTCCTTATGTTAAAAAAAAAAACATATCGAATGCTTAAACAAAAAGCTAAGTTTGTAATGGCATTTAGTTGGCTTTAAAGGAAAACAACGCAACGATATATTTTCTTTAATTTATGGGGGAAACAAAAAAAATAAACTACAAACTTTTTATTTATCTTGATTTGTGTTTCTAATGGCGGATTTTTTTTTAGTATATTCATATTAAAAAACTGTTTTTTAGAATGTTTTATTTGTAACATGATTCTTCATTTAAGCTAACGACATAACAAGTGCTCTGATTATTTTTTGTATGTCCAACAAGTTGTGTTTATTTAGCTGGAAAAGATAAATTTCGAGAGGGCATAAGCATGAATTTGACATTCATTCTAATCTAATTGGCCTTTGTTACTCGTATTATTCTATGGCCTTTATGCTTTGCTAAATATATTGATTATTATTTTAAGCTGTATTTGTTATGCTCAATAAAATAAATATCATTGTCTTATATGTATGTACATACATATATGCCAGCATTTCAAATGTTTGGCCAAAGTCGCAATAACATTCCTCATGTTTATGGCATCTTCAATTCCCCAACTCATTTATTCCTTAAGGCATTCGAATAAATCAAAAATTTTTTCCTTTCCCTCTTTTTATTTATTTTTATTTTCCTGAATAGTAAATGTTAAATAAGACAGTAAAAAGTAATAGAAATTTTACATGTATACAAATATAAATACATGCGTATATTAAGCAGAGTTTTTGAGAGTACAAAGTAATGTATATGTACACAGAACAAAAAATTGTAGGTTAATATAACCAGTATCAATTGTCAAAGAGTACAGTTCATGTAAGTTTTTGTTGCACTTTATATTTGATATTTTACTCACAGTGCAAATTATTGTTGCAATTTAAATGATATAACCTTTTTTATTGGTTGAAATAACTGATTGAAAATAGTTACTGAAACAATTTGTTAAAATAACCAATTAAAATAGTTATAAGTTATAATGTACAAAATAACGTTGTATATCACAAGCATGATTTCTTGATAAAATTTGTTAAATGTGAATTAAACTGCAATGGACATGGTAATACCATTTTTCAAGCACGATGATGTCATTAGAAGACCTGTGGTTGAAATTTCGCAAGAGTCGATAGGTTTTGTAGAATTTTTATTTCAAAGACATTAAATGGTGTTCAAAATTTTCTTCGGCTTTTAATATAAAGATTTTTTCATTTGTAATCTATAAAACTTAAAACAAAAAAAATTAAACCGACTTCAAAAATAAGCACTAAGAAGTTAAGTTAATAATTTAGATTCAATTTAATAAAATATTTTTATATATTTTATCTATATTTATTTATATTCGAAGTCATCAAGTTTTGTAAATTTGGATAATATTAATGTTTAATTGGCATGGCCCCACCCACTTCTTTAAGCACAAAATTGTGTCAGAGGTGAAGCTCTTTGCCAAGTTTCGTAGTCATAAGCAGAAGTACATATAATTTAATACTAAACTTTCATGGACGCAGCTCCGCCCCCTTTTTTTATACACTAGATTAAGAATTTTTCAGAGCTCATGGTGTTTGTAAAATTTTAGCGAAAATCGATAAAGTAGAAGAGTGCAAAATATAATAATAAATTTTAATGGGCGTAGCCCTGCCCACTTTTTAAATGCAATATTTTGTCTTTTTTTAAACTCAAGATGTGTGTCAGGTTTCCAAGAAATTGGTTAGATATAAGTACTCCACGTAAAATTTAAAATTGTAAAAGGCGTGGCCCCGCCCACTTTTTTAAATACAAGATTAAGTATTTCTCAAAGCTCAAGATGTGTGCCAAGTTTTGTAAACATCGATTAAGTTAAAGAACGCAAAATAAAATATTAAATTTTCATGGACGTAGCCCCGCCCACTTTTTTAAATAACATATTGTGTATTTATTAAAACTCAAGGTGTGTGCCAGGTTTCGTAAAATTAGGTTAAGCACAAGCAAGCAAAATATAATATCAAAAATTAATAGGCGTAGCCCCGCCCACTTTTTCAATGCAGACTTGTGTCTTTTTTAGTGCTTAAGGTGTGTGCTAAGTTTTGTAAACATTTACTGAGTACAAGCACGTGGAATAATATATTAAATTTTAATAGGCGTGGGCACGCCCACTTTTTTGAATACAAGATTAAGGATTTTTCAGAGCTCAAGGTGTTTGCCAAGTTTTTTAGCAGTGTATATAGGAGAAGCACGGATATATAATAAATTTTAAAGGGCGTAGTCCCGCCCACATTTTTTAATGCATTTTCGTGTGTTGTTTAAATCTTAAGGTGTGTATTAAGTATCGAAAAAATTGGTTGAATAAAAGCATGTTTAATATATTATTAGGTTTTGTTAGGCGTTGCCCCGCCCACTTTTTTAAATTCAAGATTATGCAAGTTTTGTAAAAATTGTTAAAGTACAAGCAGCTATAAATATAATATTAAAATTTAATAGGCGTGGTCACGCCCATTTTTTTTATAAAAGGTAATGTGTTAAGTTTCGTTAAAATTGGTTAAATACAAGTACGTAATATATAATTATAAATTTATATGGGTGTGGCCACGCCCACATTTTGTAAAGCAAGATTATGTCTTTTTTTGAGATGAATGTGTAAAATAAATTTCGTAAAAATCTATCCAATTTAAGCATGTAAAATATAATATTAATTTTTATTGGGCGTGGCCACGCCCATTTTTTTAACTTCAAGATTGTGTTGTTATTATAGCCCCATGTGTTGGGTAAGTTTAAGTAAGTAGTAATCGAATAAGTAAAATATCATAAGATCATATTAAAAAGTTAGTGGGCGTGTCCTCACGCAACTTTTGTTAGGGAATGAGACCAAATAAAAAAATTATTTTAACAAGCGCTCTAAAATGTAACGAGCCACATATCGATGGCTTAATATAAAATAGGCGGAACTAAAATTTTCCAGCAGAAGAAAAACTAAAGCATTTACATGCAGAAATAATTTACTAAGTTACAATAAGTCCTTGATTTTGAACTGTGGCGTACAAAGATCTTCAAGGAGGATGCAATTATACGTTGTCTACCAGAAAACGTTAAAAACGCGATTTCAAAAAAAATCGGGATAAGCCCTTTTTATATTAAGCCATCGATATGTAGTAACATAATCAAAAATAAAAAAATAAAATACAGACGAATTGATGACATCCTGCCTTTTTCTAAGTCGGTTAATTATCTTTACACAATCTTTTCTGAAATGGAATTAAAACAATGTTAAAAATTTATTTTAATTTTTAATAAAATTTTCGTTCAGTGTATTCTAATCATCGTACATACACAATTTCCGCATCGCAATAAGGTTTGCTTTATCAAGTAGATTACTTGATAGACAAATTTCTTCTTATAAATGTCCTGTCATTAGCATGTCTTCATTATAATTATTATTGTTTTGGCCCAAAAGTATATTATGAAGGAGGCAATAATCTAATGTATACAAATTGTTATTGCTATTGTGGCAGTGCACCAATAGTTCAAAAAAAAACATGTAAGAAAAATTAAGTAATTTATTTATGACAAAAATTACTCTTTATATTTTTCCACTTATTCTAGGTTGTAAGCCATAAAAAGCTAAGACGAAGAAGAAATAATTGGGAGGAAAATTAAGTCAATTGTACTAGAGCAAAAGTATATGATGTAGTTTTTTTCACAAAACAAATTTTAGGTATATACATATGTATATACTCCATACGTATATTGGTGAAGGGTATATAGGATTCGCCAACAGCCGAATATATCACTTACTTACTTGTTATTTTTATACGTTTGTGCTCCCTTGATTTGAGAGAAAAACTTCAAACAGAACATGAGTTAATTCCCTTGAAATTGTTTTTTGCTTTTATTTGATTTGTTTTGTGCGTGTTTGTGTTTGTTGTTCTAAATTTAATGTGAATTGGAAAACAAATGATTTATTGCTAATGTCTATTATCAACTGATATTTTTTTCTTCTTTATAATAACAAATACACTTAAATATACATAATTATTATTTAAGCTTAAAGCTTTAGGCAAAATTTTATTTAAGACAAACAAATTTTAACTGTTTCACGTTGAAATGTTATTCAAGACTTTTCGTTTAAACAATTTAAATAATTGATTTCCCCACAATTAGCAGACAAGGAGGTGTGCACGCCTACCCACCCACCCCGCCCGTCCCTTAAATTAAACGATAAAATTTCATATAAACAAAATTTCTTTTAAATTTCAGCAGCTGTTTTCTTTCTAATGGCAACATATTGAAGTATCGCCTTTACGCCTTAAAACAAATGTTAACACATTGTTAGTTAAATTTTTGTTATTTGTTTATAAAGAAAACAAAACAGTCAGCAAAAAAGTTACTCGTGCAGAGTAATTATAATGCATGACTGGGCAAATTTTATATGAAATTTATTATATGCGTGATGATCATAAAGGAAAGCACAATAAACTAACAAAATAAAAATTGTTTCTTTATTTCAGTTGTTAATAGCCCTCATTTAAAAACATGCCCTTTATGAATTTTAATACAATAAGCAAATGTACATTTGAGGCCAGAGAGAAAACTTCTTCATTCAGCAGATTTATGGCAGCTCATCTTCGTTCAAAGGCTTACTTATATTAGTGTATGTATGTAAGTATGTATGTTTGTATAACGACTACGACTAACAAAACTGCCAAAAGATTTTATAGGTTGGTTAAGAGTTAACTGCTTGAGAGCTTCATAAAATTATTATTTATGAGGGCAAAAGGTCTGAATAACTAAATGAAGTTGTAGTCATAAAAACTTATAATGATAAGCAGGCAATATTAACCTTTTTTTATTTTTTGTACATTTCAAGCAAATTTCATTCGAGATGTCTGATTTGTGGTAATTTTATTTATTATTTTAAAGCAATATTATATATGTGTTATATATATATCGAATAAATGTCTTTTTGTGCCTTGTGTGAATCAAATAAATCAAAATAATTTTTCATATAAATAGAAGATTTGACAAAATCAAAACTTAAAAAAATTTGCTATTCGTATTTTCTTTACACATTTTTTTTTTGTTTGAAAAATCATCAAAAATGTCCCGTTAATTTGTATAATTGAAATCTTATATTTATTAAAGGACTAATATGTGTTTTAATAAAAAGTAAAGAAATAAAAAACAAAACAAAAAAAAGTAATTTTCATGAAGGCATCTCCCCAAAAATAAAAAAGCGCTTAAATGAATAATATAAAAACAAATAAAATAAATCGTGAAAAATTAAAATAAAATCATCAAAAATAAAAAGTTTTCATATAACTACAAAATCGCTAAAAACCAAAAAACTTCCAAAACCCAAAAACCAAAACTAAAAAACACCCAAAACAACAAAAAAACGACAAAATTAAAAATAATACTAAAAAAATCACCAAAAACTGAAAAAGTCATAAAAACGACAAAAAATTCAAAGCGCAAAAAATCGCCAAAACAAAGACAAGTACCTTAACTTAAAAAAAAGCTTAATATAAAAATAAACGGCAAGAGCCAAAAAAAAATTGGCAAAACAAAAAAAAAAAACGTCAAAACTAAAACAATTAACTAAAACGAAAAAAAAAATCTAAAACTAAAGTCGACAAAACGGAAAAAAATGCAAAAACTAAAAAAACGCCAAAGCGAAAAAATGCACCAAAACTAAAAAATGGCTCAAACGGGAAAAAGCGCCTAAACATAAAAACGAGTTCCTAAAAAGAAAAAATATATTAAAAACGATAAAATGTTCAAAACTAAAAAGGCGTCAATACAAAAAGAAATCGCCAAAAACCAAAAAAAAAGGGAATGAACAAAATGGAAAAAAGTCCCAAAGCTAAAGGAAATGGCTAAAACGAAAAGACCAGAAAAAAAAACAAAAAAAAAACTTCAAGACTAAAAAGGGTCAATACTAAAAAAATTCCAAAAACCGAAAAAAAGTCGACAAAATGGAAAATAGTGCCAAAACAAAAAAGCCAAAACGGAAGAAAACTCATGAACGAAAACAATTGCCAAAACTAAAAAAGGACCGAAACAAATTACAAAACGGAAAAAGAGCCAAAACTAAAATAATATCTTAAAGGAAAAAAAAAATCGTCAAAACTAATAAACCGCTTAAACTTAAACAATCGATTAAACCAAAAAAATAGTCAAAACGAAAAAAAATTTCAAACAAAAAAAACTTCAAAACTAAAAAGCGTTAATACTAAGGAAAATAATTGTCAAAACTAAAGAAACTCCAAAGATAAAATATTGCTGAAACGAAAAAAAACAAACAAAAAATTGCTAAAAACCGAAAAAATCGCCGAAACGGAAAAATCGCCAAAAGAAAAAAATAGCTAAAACGAAAAAATAGCCAACATCCCAAAAAACCGAAAAAATTTACCAAACGAAAAAAAAAAGCTCAAAAATAAAAAAAAAACCGCCAAAAATAAAAAAAAACCCATAAACTAAAAAAAATCACCAAAACTAAAAAAGTGTAAAAACTTAAAAATCGCTAAAAACCGAAAAAAACGCTAAAACTAAAAAACGTCGTTAGTAAAAAATCGCCAAAAGCGACAAAAATTGGACAAAAGCAAATAAAATCGCCAAAAAAAAACAAGCGGCGTACAGAACCCTTCGCGTGCGGATAAAAGTCGCACTTATTTGAATTTAATTCAAAATAGACTGTGTGGGATTGAAATTTAAAAATACTGGCTGCGGTTTAGCTTATGACGTCTTTATTTATCTAGTGTGTACTCTAATATTTTAAAAGTTCTAGTATTTACAAAAATTAAAGCAACTTCGTTAAATTTGTATGCAAAGAAATTTAAAAATATTTTAAAAAACTTTAAAATCGCTCATTTACTTGATCAACGTTATAATACCAAGAAAAAAATTGTTTAACAAAAAAGGTGTTTAAAATTTTCAACAGCAGAAAATGTTATTTTTCTAAAACTTTGCCTAAAATTTCAACACAAATTGAAAAACGATAAATATATGTGCCCTTGATGCCCTTGATGAAAGTGGTCTTAGTCATATGCAGTTTTGCTTAGAAATTTTAACGAAATCTTAAAGGAAACTTCAATAAATATTTAATAAATATTAAATAAATTTATATTAATCGAGGCTACTACAACTCTAAATTAAAATGTTTCATAATATTAAAATATTTATTGATTTGTTCAAATGTAATTTACGAAATATCTCGGCCAACGAAATATATGACTTAGACCACTTTCATAATTAAGGGCACATATGTAAGTAAGAACTAGTATTCATTTTACTTTACTAATTTTAAATAAATTAAATTAATTTTTTGACTTATGTTGTTGTTGAAGTAAATGGGCGATATCTACTAAAATCTCTAAGGACATTAGCGTAAAAATAGTCAGTATATATTCTCATGACTTAAAATGGTCGAAAGAAATTTTTTGAGTTATAACATTGTTCAAATAACTGATGACTGACAATGAGATTTTAATAATTTTCGTGCAGAGAAATGTTTTGAAATTTCTCAAAATTAAATTATACACAATTTAAGCAATAATTATAATTATAAAACACGCATTTATGCGAACAAATAATGTTGAACGACATCAAACGTTTAAAAATAATACGCCAAGTATGAATAAATTTTATATTTAAATTATAAAGACTTGTTTCACATCTTGTTACACAGAGAGACAGAAAATATATACATACATACATATATATTTTTATATTATCGATTTTTGTTGCTCTATTTCGTTTGAGGAAGTTCTTCAAAGTTTTCCAAAGGCTCGACACCAAAAAAAAAAAAAACACTTAATAACAAATTAAATTGAAAAACAAAATTGAATTTTGTGTGTTGAACTCAATTTACTTTGCTTTACTATTCATTGATTTTGTGTTTCCTTTTTTATATGCTCTGCATTAACAGCTGAAGCCGGTTGAGAGGGGGGCAAGTGGTGAGAAATGGTGGTAGAAAAGCAGCATTTCTTGGGTTTTTTTTCACTTGCTTCTTTTATTTATTTACTTGCGTCAGCAATCTCAAAGATAAATAATAAGACAAATTATTGTTTCTGTTGAAATTTGATTTTAGCTAAATTTGTTATATTCGGCAAAAATTAAATTAAAGGAAAGCAAAAAAAAAGAAACAATTTTATTTTAAGAAATTTTCTTCAATAATAAATAAATAATTAGTGCTCTTTATTTATATGAAATATCAAAAAGGCTTTTTAGAAACAATAAATTATGTAAATTACAATTTTTGCCAATAACTGAGATTTTTATTTAATGTTTTAATTTTTTTAAACTTTAGCTGAGATTTTTACTTAAACTTAAATTTTTTATATTTTTATTTAATTTTGTGTAGGAGTTGAGATAAATTTTTTGGAAATTCTTGCAATTTATAGCGTCTGTTTAATAAATATAATTTTTTTTCCATACTTTTAGGAAACCAACACTAACAGACAAATAAATTCTTTTATTGCCTTCAAACGGAATTAAGTACTCATGTGAATGTGCAACACAAACACATTAAAACACACACACTCTCTCACACACTCACTTACTCCTTCCTAAACGTGGCAATTGCACTTTTGGGAACAATTGCTGGCTTTGTTGGCCTTCTGTTTAGTATTTCTTTTTGCCTTGAAAGTTGTTTATATTTATTGTTGACAATATCTATTATCCAAAACAAGAAAACATGAAAAGTTTAATGCTCTTTGACAATTGTTCTACTAAAATATGATTGATGGTATTGTTTGTGGCTGGCAAAAAAGAAAATTTATGATATACATATATAAAGTCAATTTGTGTTGGAGCTACAAGACATTAATGCCTTTAACTTAAGTGCTCTTAAATGATAAAAATTATTTGATACTTTGGAAAACATTAGTTGCCTTCTGCATTTAAAACATATGCTTACACAATAGAAGATATAAAATATTTTTTAATAACGCAAAATCTAAAAAAATTCTAGTTCGCTTTATAGGGATTTCCACAAGTATGCCATGTTATTGTAGCGTGCGACACCAAACACATGTGCTTGTTTAAAAAAAAATTAAACTTTTTTTACTCTTATATATATATATGTATGTATATAGTGTGTAGGTCTCAGCAGCTCTACATTAGGTAAAATTTTAAGAAAATTGCGTAACACTGTTCTGAAATACAAGCTTAATTGCTTGCTGTTGCACGTGACAAGAAAATTAACTTTCTCAGGGAAATGCCCATTAAATATATTTTCCATTTTATATTAAAAAAAAATCATTAATACTTTAAAAATACAGGCCTTAATTTTTAAAATCATAAATTGCGAGTAATTCATAAATTTTCTTTTAAGTTCGAAATTTTAACATTTTCGAACATACACCAAAATCATATAAAATTTTTTAAATAGTCATCATACATATATCAAATATATTGAATATTAAGGGCAAAATTCGAATTTATAACGAAAGATTCGAAAACCCCATTAAATGTTTGCACAAACTCCAACACACAGAGACAAACCAATTTTAAATTTTTCCCGGGATAAAACTCCTACTTAATTAATTTTTTTTTTTCAAAATTTAAATTAACCTTTACTCAATAGATTAAGCTTAAAATTTAAATTTTAGGGACAACTTCGAATTTTCGAAGAAGGCTATTTCGTTTCCAGT
Organism: Tachina fera; assembly: GCA_905220375.1. Lineage (NCBI taxonomy): Eukaryota > Metazoa > Arthropoda > Insecta > Diptera > Tachinidae > Tachina > Tachina fera. The sequence goes on from LR999967.1 coordinate 110,020,060, forward strand.
TGTTTTATTTTTACTGAAAGTTTGCAAATGACTTTTTAAAAAAGCGTGGGGGGAGAGAGGAATGAATGGCGAACAAACTACCGGGCAGATGTTATTCAGAATACAACTGAGAAATTATCTTAAGTCCTCTCGGAAATTATAATTTCACAAAGGAAACCAAAAACAAATAATATCTCAAGAAATTCGAAGTTAGAATAAAATGTTCGAAATAACCTCAAAAATTCAGATTCTGACAAAACGAGCATCAAAAAAGTTTGGCTTAAAGTTTTCCAACTTGCCATAATTTCAACAAACAAATTGAATATTTTGGAAAATTCTAATATAAGCTGAAAAGTTATTAAACTCTGTAAGCCTTCGAAGATGAAAATATTTTCGAACTTATGACAAATTTTAAAACGCGCATTAAAATTAATTAACTTAAATCTTCCAAATTGACATAATTTCAAAGAGAGATAAAAAATTGTGACAAATTCGAACATGAGCCGAACAGTTTTAAGACTTTTCAAATATTTGTAGATGAACATATTTTCGAACTTAAGACAAAAGTATATTTAAATATCAAAACAAATATAATTTTATTAAATATGTGAATATTTGAAATTTATTATATTTTCGAACATGTCACAAAAGTGTTTATATTAATTACAATTAATTACAATTTGTTCAAAATGTGGAAAAATATTTCAACTTATACATATATTAAGAAGTTCGAAAACTTCTTGAAACCTAAGTTTCCACTCAGATTGAAACATTCGAAAATTCAAAAAAAGTTTTTATTTTCTATTCGTACTTGTTGATTGCTTAAAATCATAAAATATAAAAAATATCGAAAATTTTTTAAAACTTCGAAATTTTGTAAATGACGATTTTTCTTTATTTGTGTTCATAGTCATAGATTGCCCTAAATCATAAAATATACCGAAAAATAGCGAAAATTAAAAAATTCGTAAATTTCTTGATACTTCGAAATTAATGACATTTCGAACAAAAAAAAATATTTTTTAATTTTCGTTTGTACTTATTGATTGATTAAAACATAAAAGATATAGAAAAAAGTTTCAACTTATACTGAGAAGTTCGAAAATTTCTTGAGACTTAAGTTTCCATTCAGATTGAGAAATTCGAAAATTTCTTCGAAACTTTGAAATTTACAAAAATAAAAAATAAAATTTTTAATTTATGTTCGTACTTGTTGATTGCTTAAAAATGTATAGCTCGGATTGAGAATTTCGAAAATTTTTTAAAACTTCGAAATTTTAAACATTACGAACAAAACTTTTTATATGTCTGTTCGTAGTCATTGATTGCTTTAAATCATAAAATATACCGAAAATGACGAAAAGTTTTAACTCACATTGAAAAATTAGAAAATTTCTTGTATATTCGAAATTTAAATCATTTCGAAGAAAACTTTTTAATTTACTTTAGTGCTTATTGATTGTTAAAAATCACAAATATATCGAAAAATGGCATAAGGCTTAAAATTAGACTGACAAGTTCGAAAATTTTTTGTAATTTGGAAATTCAAGACATTTCGAACAAAAGTTTTTGATATCTGTTCGAAATTATTTATTTTGTTAATATCACAAAATATATCGGAAAATAGCGACGAGCTTCAATTTAGATTGAGCAGTCCTAAAGTTTCTTGAAATTTTAAAATTTAAGACATTTCGAACATAAGTCTAAAAATTCAATTGATTGATTAAACTACATAGTATATGACGCAGATTGATAACTGCGTATGATTGTTGTGGGATGAGTCTTAAATTAATCATACGTAAATATTATTTTAGATTTGTTTTTACAGCGGAAGTTCTTGGAATTTGATTAGATATTTTTAGTTTTATGTACATCAGAAAAATGAAATACATCATCAACAGCGGTTTCACTGGGGGCAGAAGGAAAATATATAAAGCAATTGCGCATATTTTTGACTTTTAGATAAAACATGGCCTTGAAATATTTCATTTACAAGGCAAAACTTCAAAAACATTTCAGTTTTCAAAAATTCTCGACACTCTCCATAACAGCTAAAAAAACTTATTTTGAATTTATTTCAAAGTTCTTAATGTTTTGTTTATGTTAAATATAAATTCAAGCCAATAGCATCTCTGTTACTGATTCAACTTAAATGAAATTGAATTAAAATACCAAATAAATTATTCAACAACGAACTTTTTGTTTTCATTTATTTCATTTCAATATTTCCATCAATGCCACTTACCTGGGTATTTTGTCGTATGAGTCCCACGATGTTAAACAATTGTATGAGGAGTAACGACTACCACTCGCCATATTACATAATAAATTATCCATTGGATTGTAATTGATAACGATGAAATTCTTCTTATTCTTTCTTTTATTTTTTTTTATTTTACATAAATGTTGGAAATAAAAGTTTAACTATTAATGCAGCTCCATTTAAAGGTTTATTTTATTTTTTGAGCTTTTCATTTGGCTTATTCATGCGTAATAATGAAGTGTTTAATTTTTTGATGTTTTTCAACAGCAACCATTTCTTAACTAAATGTACTCGTAGTTACATTTTTATAATTTACTATTGAAAGCCAAATATAAGTGATGTGCATGTGCGTATCCGTAATTGCAACGAAGAAGTAAAATTTATTTAAACAAATATTTCATAAATTTAATTTACTTAAAGGAAATTACTAGAACCTCCAGGGTATTCATTAAAAACCAACGTTAATTTCAAATTGTGTCATAAATTAGCTTGATGAAAACTAAATTTAATGTGGAAATGAAAAAATAGGTCACTCACAATAAAATTAGAATTCATGGCAGCAAGTATTCTGCTAAGGCTATCATACAGAAGGCCTTTTCAAATAAAGCTTAATTAAATAGAAGGATTTAAGCAGCCGAATGAAATTGTGAAGTTTTGAATTTTTTTTTTAATCATAAAAAATTACTCTGTTTTATTAAGGCTTTAGAAAATAAATTTTGTATGGAAATCAGTTTTATAAACCTTTTATAAATCAAAAATATTTTTTTATCAAATGTTTAAATGAACCATATGGGAAAAGTTGAGAGAAATAATTTTCTTCCCATTAATACATTTAATTAAAAATTAATAAATTTAATTAAATTAAATTAAATTGAATTAAATTAAATTAAATTAAATTAAATTAAATTGAATTAAATTAAATTAAATTAAATTAAATTAAATTAAATTAAATTAAATTAAATTAAATTAAATTAAATTAAATTAAATTAAATTAAATTAAATTAAATTAAATTAAATTAAATTAAATTAAATTAAATTAAATTAAATTAAATTAAATTAAATTAAATTAAATTAAATTAAATTAAATTAAATTAATTTAAATTAAATTAAATTAAATTAAATTAAATTAAATTAAATTAAATTAAATTAAATTAAATTAAATTAAATTAAATTAAATTAAATTAAATTAAATTAAATTAAATTAAATTAAATTAAATTAAATTAAATTAAATTAAATTAAATTAAATTAAATTAAATTAAATTAAATTAAATTAAATTAAATTAAATTAAATTAAATTAAATTAAATTAAATTAAATTAAATTAAATTAAATTAAATTAAATTAAATTAAATTAAATTAAAAATAAATTAAATTAAATTAAATTAAATTAAATTAAATTAAATTAAATTAAATTAAATTAAATTAAATTAAATTAAATTAAATTAAATTAAATTAAATTAAATTAAATTAAATTAAATTAAATTAAATTAAATTAAATTAAATTCAATTCAATTAAATTATAACATAAAATAAAATAAAATTAAAATAAAATAAAATGAAATAAAATAAATCAAAATAAAATAAATCAAAATAAAATTAAATAAAATAAAATAAATTAAAATAAAATAAAATAAAATAAAATAGAATAAAATAAAATATAATAAAATAAAATAAAATGAATTAAATGATAAAATAAAATAATATATTATAAAATAGGATAAAATAAATTCAATTAAATTATTAAATAAAACTAATTAAATAATAAAATAAAGTAATATAAAATAAAATCAAATCCGTTATTTAATTTTATTTAACTTCTCATTGGCCCTTATTTCTTGTGGCCTTTTGTTTCTTACATAAAGCTAAGCATTAACATCCTACATAATTTTAATTTTAAATTTATGTGAAATATTTCCCCCATGTTAAAAAATCTATTTGCTGTGAACTTTTAGTTTTTTATCATAAAAAAATAATTAATACATTTTTCAATTCTTATTTCCACTTCAATCTATTTAACTTGCGTTGGCAATTTAAAAAAGGAAATGAATTAAATATTTATACGAGTAAAAAAAACAAGACAAGTACATTAGCAAAATAATATTCAATAAAGCTAATGAAAATGTTTATTTTGTGTGATAAAAATCAACACAAAATATGAACTTAATAATCAAATGAAAATAAACTGTATGTACTTATATCGTCAGCTGAAACGCAAAATCGTGTAATTAACAAAAAAATGTAAATCCAATTATTTTAAATTATTAAGTAAGACCGAAGTATTGAAATACATGTCGTTTTAAATTTTTTAAGTTTTATCATTAAACTCAGCTGTATTTAAAATGAAAATAAAGAATTTTTTACTTTAGTTACTTTAATATGTGTGTTTAGCTTTTTCTCTCTTTCTCTCTCTCTAAAAAAATTTAAAAAAATGTGTTTATGCAATTTTGCATTTCAGCTAACGTTATACATTTCATATGAAGAAAAAATATTATTTAAACACTTAAAGTCAGTGTTTTATTTTATTTTTTTATTTCTTTATTATTTAAAAAAATGTTGTTGAAATTTTTAGTCTTAAATTTTGCCAGCAAGTTTACTTTGAATTTTTTTATTTTACTTCTATAAATATTTAATGACAGACTATTTGTAAAACAATTTGAAAATAGGGCACGAAAAGAAAAAAAAAAGAAAAAGTTATAATTTAATGAAAGAAAAAACGAGGAAATTCTACGTGTGTATAAAACCGAAATGTGAAATGAAAACACCCACACAACTTTTAAGTCACCAGAAGACATTAGTTTATTTTAATGAATACAAGACTTTAAGGATTTTAAGCATACGATGTTAACCCAGCAAATCTTTTGCAACGCGGTTATAACTAAAATATATATGTATAAATGTGCATAGAAATCGCTCAAGAAATTTGCTCATAGAAGAACAAAATTCAAAACTTTAACTCAAGTCTAAAATATATCGGTGGTGTAACTTAAATATGCTGTGCACACAACAGATGGTATATCCTTTAGACATGGTTCGAGCTCATTAACTAAATATGTAGTTCATTTTGGATACAAACCGATCATTATACTCATTTAAATTATATGTGTTTTTGATAAAGGGTTTGTGTGAAAATTGAACTTGTAAATGAACTCGACTCAAGTATACTGTCCTACTAATTTATTCTGATTTAGTCATTGAACAAACAAACAAAATGTCGAATTTTTTGGCAACAAATTATTAGTGAAGGAAGACATTATTCTTCCATGAAGATTGTTGTTAAACTCAAAGAGATATTGACAAATTATAGTGAGTCACACTGGTAGTAACTGCAAAACGTTTGCAGGCAGCAGGATTAGTGGCACCAGGGAGTCCCATCTATTATGAGCTGCAGAGTTTGTGCTATATAATCCCTAATGACTTGCACCGTCTACAACTGATTCGTTTTAAGCAAGCACTGGCTGTAAAATATCCGAAAATATACAGAAAAAATTAAAAACCATTTAGAAAAGAGTAGTCGAGAAGTTTTGCCACCCCTGCCTTTTAGTCAGTATTTTGTTCCATCTGACAATCAATTGTTTCGATCGAAACAAAACGACTCAATTAATTAAAAATTCATAGGAACTTATTCCGAAGAGTTGTGAAAAACATACTCGAGTCTTTACTAGGAATTGGCTACCGGGGCTTAACTCTTTGTTGGCCGAAAGTAGTTCTTTTAGCGCAAAATCCATATCTTAACAGAAATATGGCAAAAGTCACATCCAAATTTATTATTAAAATTTGCTAAATTACAGTCTTATATCCAACATCCAAAAGCCGACATAATTTTTTGATTTTTGCTGAATAATTTCTTTTAGAAATTTTATAATAGCCTTACGAATTCAACTTTTTCATGTTCGCATGGCAATTCGTATACATACATATAAAAGAACGTTTTATTTAAATTCAAGATTTAGTCACTTCAGAAGTCTAGTATTACTAAAAGTAAAAAGAGCTCTTTAAAAAAATACATGAAATATTGAAGTAGATATATTTATTTGACATTAAGTCTTCAACTAATTCCTTAATTTGAAAATTTTGCTTTTTTTGGTTAAGCATTTTCGATATGCATTTCGTGGCCACTTATGGAACTCATCAGCAGTAGACTTCAACACAAAAGATTCTGAATTAAGCTAACAAACTTCGTATATTTATCGTAAGACTCTTAATACGAGTATAATCAGAGCTTTCATGAATAAAATTCCACGTGAAATTTTTCCCGGGGAATAATTCCATCTAATAACAACTAATAGGAAAATCAAAAAATTCGAATTGGAAAAGGGAGAAATTTCACGCGGAATATTATTTATGATAGCCCTGAATAAGTTTAAAAGCCTCAAACAAAAATCTTTATTTTTCACCACCAAAAAAAAATATTAAAATTAATAAAAAACTTAAATAAAATTAAGACATTTTACAATTTTTTTATTTTAACTATAATGATTACATTGTGTATGCAATTATTGATCTACTCGTACCTTTGTTAAATACTTACTGTTGTCTGTTTTTCCGTTTTTCATTTTCTATTCAGGTTAGCACGAAGTTGTATCACTTTGCTTAAGTATGTTTAACTATTCTTGTTTATCTTTTATGATCATGACATTAATTATTTTTACTTAACTTAGACATGGGTGCTGATGAAGAGCGTGGCTGCACAGAAAACTACCGGCATTTGTAAGAGCTAATAAAGTGTAGTTTAATTTTTATTCTCTTCTTTAGAAACTCACAAAGCAATGTGACTCCAATCACACGGAAGATGTAATGAATTTTTTTTTAATATTGGCTTATGGTAACTAAAATAAGATATATAAATTTTTTGTGCACCAGCTTCAGTGTAAGGCAACAGTAAGTACGTCATGAAGATATGTTATAATATAATATTATAAATTCTTTATAAAGACTGCTATATATATTTTTAACAAATATTTGACATTTAAAAGGCTCTTTTATTTAAAAGTTTATATTTATTTTATTTACTTTATATTTTTTAACTTTTTAACAAAATTATCCACACTGGCAACACTATTACACTTCAGAAGCAATTTCTATTCAAATTAATTTTGCTCCTGAAGGTATGCCTAACAAATTCGGTTGATTGTATTTCTATGCAGCTGTTAAGTTTCTCTGTACTTCTTGTTCGTATGATTACACTAATACACTAATGCATACATAGCTCACACCAATTTGGTAACGCTTTACGATCTTACTCAAAAATTGGTTTGATTGTATTGTGCAACAATTTTTTAGACCCTAGCATATAGATCTTTACATATCAAAAATATTTCATTCAATAAGAATTGAAAATATTGAACTTAAGCCCGCTTAAGAAATTATTTCTGATAACAAAAAGATTTTATGTCAAATAAATATACTTGGGTATTTCTTATATGAAATTAATTAACTTTTCTTTCAAAACTTTCTAGTTTATATACATACATAATTGCTTAATTCACAAAACCTCTTGTATCTCTGTATCGATTGTATTATCATATTAATTACAAGAGTGTAACATTTATTGCATGAAATTTTCATATAAAAATTAAATACACTATTACAATTTTATTTTATATGTTTTAAAAATATTGTATTCAAAGAGAGGCTTGTTCTTCTTTTTTCATTAAAAATACAAAATACATTAATACACTACACAGAGGGTGTTCACAACTAAAAAACAAAAAGTGTATTTGATACAAAATACATGATTCAAATTGTTGTGAATTAAGCAAATATTTTTTTATATTTCTGTTCTTACAGTTTGAAATTTTCAAAGTTAAATAAAAAAAATTTTAAAAGAACAATAAATAGTTCGTTTCTTAAACAACTTTATTTATCTTCAAAAACTACACACATGCATACAACCATACATATGTACAATGTACATGCATAAAAAACAGAAAACTGTTATACTACGCTTTTAATAAATGCATGAGACTGAGAGAAAACCCGTTAGCTTTTGCCAGCAGGGGTGAGAGCATCAGCTGTTAGTTTTAGTGGTGTGCAGTGGTGGGATTGTGGTGGGTAGTGGTGTAACTATATTAATAATATGTGCGTGTGTATTAATTTAGTAGTTTTATTTAATGTTTTGTTTTTACTACGTAAATACCTGTTAATTTATTATGTATGTAAGTATGTGTGTTTGTGTATGTGAATATTACTTTCCTCTCTACTATAATTATACAAGGAGTAGTACTTGGTAATGCTCGTAAATATGAAATAATACAAAGAAAAAAAATTAAGAATTTTTCTTATTAAACGCCCAGACATCATACTTGTAATTACTTATATCATAAAAGAATAGGATAATAACTTATAAGGCAAAAAAACTCTTGAATTATGGCGTAATCATAAATATTTAATAATAAAATTATGCATGCTGTAAATAAACTTATAATTGAAATGACTAACAGAGACGTGTGGTGTGGGCTTTAATATAAAACAAAAATTTAATAAAAATAGGTTTAGTTTTCAAATTGTTTGCATTAATCAAAACAAAAATTTTAATTTTTCATTTATAATCAAACTTATAATACGATCAATCATCAGAATTTGAGACATTGAAATACATTTTTTTAAATTCATATTCATTTTGACACGCGTTAAATAAAATTAAAATATTGAAACAAGTAAATTTTATTTATGTATATTAAATATGATTAGCAAATGGTTTATATATAACTTCAAGCAAAGTGTTTAAATGAATGACCAAATAAAATTAAAAATCCATTCATATTCAATCAATACTTATTGCGTCAGAAAAAAACTCAATAATTGTCATGTTGACCACAATAGACCAATTCACAATCTTGTGCAAATGGACTTGCATGTGCAAGATGGTATAATATGTTTATACTCACCACTAAGAATTGATAAGTGGTGAGTATGAATATACAATTATGCACATGCTACGCATTTTGCACATGCTACGCTGCAAGACCATTTGCACAAGATTGTGAATTGGACTAATATGTTAAAAATTTTATGAAATACATTATGCAGGTTGATTGCAACTCGCAGTAAAAATCAATTTTAAAAAATAGATATTTAAATATAGACTCTTGAAAAGTGCAAACTTAGTGTAATTTATGCACACTACACCAATTAACACTGAAATCAAAGCTAAAGGGTATTTTATCAGTTAATATAATATTGAGAAAACGCTGAAACTAAAAAGTTCCAAAATTAAAAAAAACAAAAAACGAAAAAAAGCGCTAAAACGAAAAAACCCGCCTAAACTAAAAATAAGTCACAAAAAACCAAAAAAATCGAAAGATCGCCAAAATGAAAAAGCGCAAAAATTAAAAAAAAATCGCAAAAAACCGAAAAAAACGAAAAAAAATGCCAAAACTAAAAAAAAATAACTACTAAAACTTAAAAAAATGGCCAAAAACCGAAAAAATCTCCAAAATTCGATAAAATCGCTAAAACCGATAAAAGCCTCCTAAACTAAAAAAATCGTCAAAAACCGAAAAAGTAGTTAAAAAACCGAAAAAATCGCCAAAACGAAAAAAACGCCAGAAGTAAATAAATCGTTACAACTAAAAAAAAATTTAAAAAATTGTTAAAACGCAAAATAAAACGCAACAATTACAAAAAAAGCCCGAAAAATTCGAAAAATAAAAATAAAAATTGTCAAAAAACCAAAAAATAGCCAAACGAATAAATGCCAAAATTTCAAAAAACCCCAAAAGCGAAAAAAATCTTATAAACGAAAATTTGCTTAAACAAAGAAAAAATAAAATACCGGGTACTTACATTTTTTTTAATATCTGCATCAAGTAAGATATTCGATGATGTAGGGTAAAGTTCGTATAATGTTGCTAGTGTTCGCTCGGAACTCTTCGCGTGCTAGTCTGATTACTGATAGTATTTATAAAAATAAAATAAAACTTATAGGGTATTCTATCAGTTAATATAATTTTGAGAACATGCTGCATCTTGGAAATCGTTTGAAATTTAAAAAAAAGCCTTGAAACAAAAAAAATTCCCAAAACTAAAAATTAAATCGCTAAAAATCAAAAATATCGCCAAAAAACCGAAAAAAACGCCAAAACTAAAAACATCGCCAAGAACCGAAAAAAATCGCCAAAACCGAAAAAATCGCCAAAACGAATATAAGCGCCGTAATTAAAAAAACCGCTAAAACTAAAAAATCGCAAAAACGAAAAAAGCGCCGTGACTAAAAAAATCGCTAAAAACTAAAAATCCCAAAAAATCGAAAAAAAAATTCCAAAACGAAAAATAAAACCCTACAACTAAAAAAAAGTCCGAAAATTTCCGAGAACGAAAAAAACACGGCAAAACAAAAAATATCGCTTAAACTAAAAAATGGTAAAAAAGTAGCCAAAATGAAAAAAACGCCTAAAATCGGAAAAGTCTCAAAAACGAAAAACGCGCCAAAGCTGACTTCAACTCTAATCATAAATTTTTGTGTTGAAATTAATACATCACAAACTTTTTTATTCATTAAAAAAATGTCGAAATCAATATAGTTAAGCGAGAAGAGGAAATATTTTTTTTTTGATGGGAACAAATTAAGACAAACGATAAGGAACTAGTATTTAGTTATTATTTAAAAGAGTTTTACAGCGAATTAGAGCAAAGTCCAGTACTTGCTTAGTGCCTTTGTTTGTCAAAGTCTAATTAAAATCTAGTAGAACTTCTTGGGGATGCAACTATTGGTTTTCTTTTTTCAAAATTGTACTAACAAGAAAGCCTCTGTACTTAAAATGGTGTGTGAATTAGCTAAATTGCAGTTCTTTGGTTGTTGCTTCTGAATAGTTTTTGTTAATGGATTTTGTTTTAAATACGAAATCTCGATAAGGTTAGTGAAACTTGGTGAAAATGCTAAAGATATCGAAATCTTTAATTCGATTTTAATTAAAATCTATTTAATTTTAATTAAATCTATTAATTTCAAGCAAGTTGAAATGATTTATTTAAACAAATATTTTTAAACATCCTTTCCGATTGCTCTGATTTTAAACCGCTTGTGCCTTATAGTCAAAGATTAAGGGCCATATGCAAAAAAAAATTAATTTGAACTTCAAGTGTTCTTTTGTCAAAATTTGTATGGGCAAGGTCAAATAATTTTTTTTGGATACGACTATTATTATTTACGAGTAAATTAAATTTAAATAATATCTAAGTTAAATATATATAAAAAAATAAGTAAATCTCTGATTTAAAAATCAAACTGAATAGTAGAAGTTTTTTTTTAATTTTTCAATATTTTTTTATGAATTTACTAAACAAATTTTATTAAATCTTTAACCAACTTTGCTTGGAATCTGCTAGATTCATTAGATCTTCTGACTTTGCAGCTTAACTGCAAATTAAAGAAAAATATTATTATGTGTTTATGTTCAAGGCCCCCACAAATGAAAATTGTTTGCTCTTAAAAAAAACTTGTTTAATATTTTTCCTTATATACTGCAGCTCAAATGCTTTCATCGTATAGTTGTTATAATTTTTCTAAGAATAATAATAATAAATTCTGTGAGATTTTATGGTGATTAAGAGGTTTTTGTTTCCCGCCCAGGATGCAAATTGCAGCTGGCCAGAAGAAGGACTTCTGTGAATTAAACTCATATTTGTTTATGATAAATCGAATTAGTTTCTGCAATAGAAATAAGAGTAAACGTGCTGCTAATAAGAATTTGTGCTTTGTTGTATTTATTTATTTTTCATACAAATTTTCTAGTTGATAGGTCAGTTTTTTTTCTTCATTGTTATACAATAGAGTTGCAAAATTCTCCCCCAATAAAAACAGTAATAATAAGAAACGAAAAAAAAATACACACACTCCCTTTAGCATTTTCATGTTCAAAGTCTAATTATATTGATTTCATTTTTGGCATTTATGGCACACACAAGAAATATGCCGACTCAAGCATACACACATGCAAACATTAAAGTCCTTGCTGGCAAAAACACATTTAACTGCTTATCTTCTTCCATCATACAAACAAAAATCTATTTGTTATTCCACAACAATAACAGCAGTTGGCATTAATGGGCTTTTACTCTTCAATATTTAATACTTGTGTCCTTCCTGTTATGGCTACTTTAAATACTTTTGCTTACTTCTTGTGTGTGTGTTGCCTCTCAAAGGATTCAAGTGGAAGGCTGACCTGACCGATGACTGTCTGACGTAAGCACAAACCTTTTGTCTGCACTCATCCTGAACATTAATGAACTTTTATGCTTTGCAACTTACATTTGACTTCCAAAATGTTAAAGAGAAGGGAACACTTTAATTCATTTAAATTTCAAATTGAAAGTAAAAAATAAATAATTTATGAAAGAGTTTTTAAGCACATTATGAGCACAAGCACTTTGTAAATCTATCTATAACAAATTGTATTAAAATTAAAAGGGTTTTAAGTCTTTAAGCATTTTAAAAGAGCTTTTGTCACCCTTAAGGTCAGTATAATACAATAAAATTATTTATGTACATACTCGTACATATGTTCAAGTTTGTTAACAAAGTTTTGTAATATTTGAAAGGTTTCATTCATAATTAATGAAAAAAAAAAGTTTAAAAAGGTCAGTAATTCTTATTTTAAAAGAAATTTTGCCCTTTAAGCTTTAAAACATATTTTATTTTCATACAAAACAATAATGCTAAGTCAAATTTTGTTAATTGCACGTTATCCTGGTTTTTGATACTCGCTGCTGCATTTTTTTCTCATTTCATTCCTTAACTGCCAAAAAGGCTTAAGTGACATAATTTTCCAACTTAATTTTTTTTACATAAATCGATTATCTAAAATAGTATATAAGCGATTTTCGTTTAGAAAACAAAGTTCCAAATAAATGTCGCTTAAGCTGTTTTGGCACTTATGGCTCATTAAGTCAAAAACTATAATATATTATTATTATTTAAAATAAAATTTTAGCAGCGAAAATTTTAAATATTTTCAAAGATAACATTGTTAGGTTCTCGGCTAGATATTGTCACAATCAGCATAAGGACATTTACACCTCCCATATATCCTTAATTATAAAAACTTAATTTTAGCAGTGAAAATCAGCAATCTTTTTTATCATATTGTCAGGCTTCTCTGGTAGTTTTTTTTTTGTTTCAATTGGCTTAAGGACATGCCCAACTCCTGCATATCCTTAATTTTAAACATCGAATTTAGGCTCTCTAAGAGAGCCGTCGGTGCTAAATCATGCCTGCTTCCCATATATCCTTAATTTTAAAAATCAAATTTTGTCAGTGAAAATTGAAAACGGTGCCAGGACATGTCTGCTTCTTTTATATCCTTAATTTGTAAAAACCCATTTCAGCAGCGAAAGCTACAAATATCTTATAGTATCATATTGTCAGGCTCTCTGGTAGTTTTTTTTGTTTTTTTTTGTTTCAATTGGTGCAAGGACATGCCCACCTCCTGCATATCCTTAATTTTAAAAATTAAATGTTTAGCATTTGAAAATAAATATTTCTAATAAAATCATATAGTTAAACTTTATCATAGATTTTGTTTCATGCAGTGTCAGGATATCCCCACTTCACACATATCCTTAACATTAAAAATTGAATTTCGGCAGCGAAAGCTACAAATCTCTTATAGAATCACATTGTTAGTCACCCTGCTTTTTTTTTGTTTCCATCACTGCAAGGACATGCCCACCTGCTGGATATCCTTAATATCAAAAATTGAATTTCAGCAGCAAAAATAAATAATCTCTTATAAAATCATATTGCTAGACTTTCTGTCAAATTCTGCCTCGATCGGTGCGAGAATATGGTAACTGCCCATATATCCTTTATTTTAAAAATCGAATTTTATCACCGAAAATAAGATATCTTTTCTGTATTAACATTTTCATGCTCTGTGGTAGTTTTTTTCTTTCAATCGGTGTTAGGACTTTCGAACCTCCTGCATGTCCTTAATTTTATAAATCGATACTCAGCAGTAAAAAATTAATATCATTTGTAGAATCATATTGTTAGATTTTCTGGCAAATTCTGTCACAATTAGAGCAAGGACATGTCAATTGCCCATATATCCTTTATTTGAAAAATTTAAGTTTAGCACCGAAAACTAAACTTTTTTTCTTATCATATTTTCTCTGCAAGATTTTGCTGCAATCAGTGCGAGAGTATGCTACCTACTGTGTATCTTTAAAGTTCATTGCAGATTCTATTTCAATAGCTGCAAGGACATGTACACCTCCCATACCTCCTAAATTTTTTTAAATCAAGTTTTATTTACAATGATACTCGTAATTATATCCGGTATAATATAGGCAAATTTTCTGATAAATTTGGTTTAAAGGCTTTCAAGGACATGTTTACGTCGCATATATCCTTAATTTTTAAAATCGAATTTCAGCAGCGAAATTTAAAAATCTCTTATAGAAACATATTAATATGTTTTCTGGTAGTTTTTTTGTTTCCATCGCTGTAAGGACATGTCCACCTCCTGCATGTCTTCAATTCAAAAATCGAATTTCAGTAGCGAAAATAAATAATTCCTTACAAAATCATATTGCTAGAGTTCCTGGCAAATTCTGCCTCAATCGGTGCAAGGACATGTCAATTGCTCACATATCCTTTATTTTAAAAATAGAATTAGAGCACAAAAAACTAAAATTTTTTTATAATCATATTATCTATGGCAGATTTCGCTCCAATTAGTGTAAGAATATGTTCTCCTTAATAAGATGCAGTTAATTTCATGTAAATAAACTTGTGACAAAACACACGTTAAAGTGTAAAGTACAAATCATTCGAATTGGCAAGTCTAGTATGTCTTTATAAATAAAAAGTAGAGGAATAAATAATATTATGTAAATATTAGCATGTCAAAATTTATATAAAAAATTAAAATGAAAAGAATAACACACACTGATGCACACAATTTTTTTTGTACGGTACCATCTTATAAAAAAACAAACAATCCTTAAAAAAAAAAGAATAAAAGGAAACGCACCCTATATGCCAAGCTTTAAGGAACAAGTCTAGAGCCAGCCTGGGAAATAGCTAAGCGACGCGTAAAGTGCTGAATATCTTATGCATGCATGAATAAATAAATGTAAGATAATACTAACTTTTTGTATATGCACACAAAAAAATATTAATAATGAAGTGAGTGAAGGAATGAAGGAAATAAAACTGAATGGTGTTTATGTATGAATGTTTGTGTTTCGAATGCTTTCATATGGAACAACTAATTTGCATTTGTATGTATTTATTTAATTCTAGAAAAGGAAACGTATGTTTTTATTTTTAAAAAGATAGTATAAATAAATAGAAAACTTTGCATTGCTATTCGAATATATTTTAAAACTGAATATTTTATTTCAAAATTAAACTAACAAAGTGAATCAGTTACAAGAAATTTTTTTTAATTTTTCTTACCAGAAATATTTAAAGTTTTTTTTTTTTAATGTGTAGATTAAAATATAAATTTTTTCAGTTTAGCTAAAAAAATGTATGTGATTTATTTTAACAGTATACTACAAAACTTACAAAATCAATGTTCAGGTATGACAAGAAAATTTTTTTCAAACAAGTAAAATTGATAACTATTTCGAGAACTATGCTGTAAATTTGTCTACCAACTTTCAAAGCGATTGCTGCAAGGACAGGACAAGCTTACCTACATCCTTGTTTTTTTTTTTGTAAAATTGAGCTTTAGCTGAAATTATGACGAGAATGTGCTGAAAACTAGTATATATTTATAAAATGGTTCTTTAAGACCCTGAGAAAATTTTCAGCTAAAGCGGTTGAAGGATGTGCAACCTGCCCATATATCCTTTTTTTGGAAAATTTTTAAATTATTGCTAAAAATGAAAATTTTTATCGATAACTATACAGTGAAACTTTCTGGCATTTTTAGTAGCAATTGGTGCAGGGACAGGACTACGTTACTTATGTATGTATATCCTTTATTTTAAAAATTAAATTCTAACTAAATTTATTATTAGAATGCGCTGGAAGCTGCAAAATATTTACAAAATGGTGAATTAAAACTCTAAGAAAATTTTTGGGTTAAATGATTGAAGGATGTGCCACCTGTCCATATAACCTTTTTTCTGGAAAATTTTTAAGTTATAAAAAAATCAAAACTTTTATTGATAACTTTGCAGTCAAAGTTTCTGGCAACTTTCAAGGCAATTGAATTTGGGATAGGACTACTTTACTGAAATCCTTCATTTTTAAAATTAAATTTCAGCTAAAATTATTGTCCGAATGCGCTGAAAGCTGATAAATACTTATAAAATGACTCATTTAAACTCCAAAAAAATTTTCAGGTTAAATGGCTTAAGGATATGCCACCTCTCTATATGTCCTTTTTTGAAAACTTTTAACTTATCGCTGAAACTAAATTTTTGTCAATAACTATACATTTAAACTTTCTGGCAAATTTCGTAGCAACTGCTGCAACGACATGATAAACTTAGTTATATCAATTATTTTAAAAATTGAACTGCAGCTTAAATTATTGTTCAAATGCACTGAAAGCTGTTATATACTTATAAAATGACTCACTTAAACTTGAAGAAAATTTTCAGTTAAAACGGTTGGATGATGTGCTACCTTCTCATATATCCTTTTTTTAGACAATTGTGTTTCAACTATAAATTTAGTCTATATAATACAAATTTAACTTATCTTATAACTATTTCCAGAACTATGCAGCAATATTTTCTGGTGACTTGCATAGCAGTTGGTGTAAGACAGTACTATTTTTAAAACAGTACTATTTTTAAAACTCAATATCATCTAAATTAATAATTTGAGAATTAATTTTCAACTGCAATTTTGGTCAGAATACTGTAATATGTATTTAGAAGTTTTACTTTAACTTATATTTGTTTCGTGAGATGAGGCAGTCCTGGAAGAATTCGTTATTTTATGTATAATTTTGAATTTTAGCTAAGTTTATGATCATAATGTTTTGAAAGCTGCTAAATACTTGTGAAATGGGACATATAAACTTTATGGAAACTTTAAACTTAATCGGTCTAAGGATTTATTACCTCACCATATATCCTTTTTTTGAGAATTGAGTTTCAGCTACAATTGTAATCCAAATGTTGAAACATTTCGAAATTATTGCTAAATTTTACTTTAACTGATATTTAATTTGAGAGCTATGCAGCATGTTTGGTAACTTTAAAAGCAGTTAGTCCTTAATTTTTTAAATTGAATTTTAGCTAAATTTATAGTCAGAATTCGATGAAAGCTGGTAAATATTTATAGAATAGTTTATTGAAACTTTCTCGAAATTTTCAGCTTAAAAGGCTCAAGGACACGCTTCCTCCCCTTATATCCTTTTTTTTGAGAATTGAGTTTCAGCTACCATTGTAATGAGAATGCAGTAAAACTGCAAAGTTATTTATAAAATTAAAATATTTCAACATCTCGAGGTCTCGAAATCTCGTTTAGGAAAGATTTCATATATATGGCAATTCATTCCCTAAAGCCACAAAAAAAGTTTTTTGCCTATTTTTCTTTTTAATTACGCTTAAGGTCCTTTTCTTGTCGAAGAATTTAGAAAAATAAGATATTTTATCTTCCTAAAATAGAAATATTTCATTTGAATCACCATGATGATTTATATATCTGATTTTTGTGGCATTGTAGAGCAAAGCACTGTGCTGAGTGTTATTCATGATATACACAAGCAAAAAAAAAAATTTAAGCAAATAAGCACTTGTAAAGACTGTAAATATACTCGTAAATAAAGAGAGGTATGCTTTGATTGATTACCCTAGAGAATCATTTTAAGGACTTTTTATCGCAAATCTTAACATATTTTATACATGATTTGTTGTTTTGTGATGACGTCAAAAAAGGGATACAAGATACAAGAGCTAAATCTAATTCCAATTCATATACATACATACTTACATACAAATATATAAATATTTTTAAATAAATTTCCCCACATAAAAGGTTTTATTTTCTTTATCTCTCAACCAATTTTCTGGTTGATTCTTTTATTGATTTTATATGTTTTATGCCACTTGTATTAAGGATATTTAAACTGGTTGACTTTAAGTTTATTGGCTTTAATGTATTTCCAAGAAGAGTTTATTGATTTTTCCCTAATTGAGACATAAGAAATGATAAACTTGAAAATAAGTGACTGGTGTAAGAGGTATACAAGGATATTTGAACCAGAAAAACTTGCTGATATTTATAAACGATTGTGGCCATCAAAAAAAAAAAAATAAAATAAAATGCTACTAAAATTGAATTAAAACAAATAGGAAGAAAAAAGAAATATTGTAAATAAAACACTGTTGCAAAAATACACAAATTGTAAAGAAGAAACACGTGTACCATAAAACAAATACCAACTATGTATTACAAATAAACTTCATTTGACTAGTTGAATGGGTGTAAAAAACAAGCACACACACACTCATACATATACACTCACACAAAAAATTATTTATACACCTAGAAATTCAAAGGTACTCACTCGTACATTCTTATACGAGTACGACATCATAGTTATAAGGACCTTATAGAAAAAATTAAAAAAAATTGTTTTAATGTTTGCCCCTATAATGCAAATATTTTTCATAAGGATAAGAAGCTTAAAACCTCCATTATATATATATATATATTATATGTTAATATTTCTATCTGTATCTTTATATAAAAATAAATCACAGTTCCTAAGTCTCGGGTAAAACTCTAAAATGGTTTCAATCACCAATTTGAATACTTTTTATTGCTATTATTATAAAAATTTAAATAAACTTATAACTATTACAAGAGCTATGCAATAATATATTCCCACAACTTTAATAGCAGTTGGTGCAATTACAGGAATATTTTTAAAATTGAATTTTAGCTAAATTTATGATCAGAATGTGTTGAAAGCTGCTAAATACTTGTAAAATGGCCTATGGAAAATTTAAGTAAATTTTCACTTTCAGCTGTGCAAGGACATGATACCTCCCCATATATCCTTTTTTCGAAAATTGAGTTTCAGCTACAATTGTGTTGAGAATGTTACGAGCTTGCGAAATTATTGCAAAATTTTGCTGATTTTTATTTTAAGAAATATGCAGTAGAATTTTCTGCCAACTTTAATATTTTTAATAATTTTTTATATTGAATTTTAACTTGAATTAGTCAGAATGTGCTAAAAGCAGGTAAATATTTATAAAATGGCTCATTTAAACTTTTTTGAAATTTTCAGCTTGAACGCATCGAGGACACGCTTGCTGCCCATATATCCTTTTTTGAGAATTCAGTTTCAGCTGCGATGTCCGTACCTCCGTCCGTCCGGAGGTCTGTCTGTCACAGACTGATTTCTCAAGAACCGTAAAATCTACGATCCTGAAATTTTCACAGAATATATAAAGCCTTAGCCGCTACAACATTAAATATACATATGTATATGACAGTTAAAAGTTAAAGGGTGTTCTAAAGCGAGCAACGAAAAATTTTCAAATCCTAATATAATATACAGACACTTGCAGTTTTCAAAAATGGTATATTTTTGTGCAGACTATACTAATTAATACTGAAATTAAAAATAAAGAAAACAAAATTAAAGGGTAACCCAACAGTTAATGTAACTATGACTATGTAATTTTGACAACTTGCTGTATCTTGGAAACCGTAAACGACAAAGACTTTTAAAAAACTCTAAGCCTAAAAAATCCCAAAATGAAAAAAATATCTGAAACAAAAATCGCCAAAATAAAATAATGCTTAAATTAAAAATATCACCAGAAATAAAATAAATCGCCAAATGGAAGAAAAAATCACCAAAAGTAAAAAGATCGACAAAAACATTAAAAAAATTTAAAAAATCCCAAAAAAATCACTAAAACTATTATATAGACAGAACATTTTATAATGCTTACAAACTCTTGAAATTTTCAAAAACGCCAAAACTAAAAAATATCAAAGTTAAAAAACAAAATGTCTTGAATGAAAAATATCACCAAAAATATCAAAATTAACTCGCTAAAATATACAAATTACCAAAAGTGGAAAAGTCGCCATAAAACTGGAAAATCGACAAAAACACAAAAAATCGACAAACGAAAAAAACAAAAAAAAAAAGTTTTAACTAAAAAAATCTCTAAAGCTAATGAAATTCACCAGAAACCGAAAAAAATCTAAAAAAAATCGGCTAAACGAAAAAAATGCTTTAACTGCAAAAAACGTCAAAACAAACATTTTGTTTTTAAATGTCTTCTTCAGGTAAAATATTCGATTATATAGATTTCAAAAATTGAATTGGTGAAATTATCGATGATATACAGCCGGAAATGCGCAAATTGGTTATGGAAAATTTTCATTAAAAGATAATGGTCCTGCAAACACAGCCCCGAAGGCCAGTTGACCCATATAGTTTCCTAGTATTAATAATATACACCCTCTTTACAATTACATATACATATATAAACAGCAGATGATTTCGTTTTAAAATACTGGTTTGGTTTTTTTAATATCAAAAATATAACCTTATATTATCTGAGCTTATGCAGGTGTCTAAGATCATTTTGAGACTACACTCTTATCAGCCTCAGAAAGAGTATGAAACGGATTCTGAAGTCTATGAATAAATTGTAACAGCTGCAGCTGCAAGCGAAATTGCTTGCTGTCTCTAACAATGTTACAACTTTTGTATATATACATGCATATGTACATACATATATATGTATGTATGTATGTATGTGTGACACTATGTTAGTGTATGTCTTGACATATATTTTTTTATGCTTCGGTAAATTTTTTTTGCAAACGTTTTTCAAAAGGCAACAGAACAAAACTAAAATAAACTACAAAAAAAAAAAACAAAAAGAAAATATTGTAGTTTTGACATGGATGATTGGAAAAATACACGAAATAGAAGTTTGTAATGAAAAGAAAAAAAATAGCAAAACTTAAGGCAATGAGAAAATATATAAAAAAAAACTACAAAGTCATGATAAATTGGATTTTTGTTTCTGTTGCCCTTTTGGGTAAACTTTTTACGCTGTTGCTGCCATTAAACATTTAAAAAGTCCTACACACAGAAAAAATATGTTCAAGCCAGGCTATAATTTATTAACAAGGTAAATTTTTCCGCAGATATATCTATATATACATATGTACATATTTTTGGTTTTTAAATGTGACATTCTTTTACAATCTATGGAAATTTTAGTAAGATTTTTCTCGTGGTTTTGTTACTGTAAAAAAACTTTTTACACTAACAAAAAGTTTTGTAGTTTTGATTAAAGTTGTAATTCGTTTACAACTGATACTTGATTTATTTGACTGGCATTTCTTGGAAATTATTTGATCAATTCAATAAAATAAATAGAAAATCACTTTTCAATTTTATGAAAACCAACTCTAGCTTAACAAGCATGAGAAAATAAGCTAAAAAGGTCAATAAAAATATAATTAAAATATTTGTTTAAATATAGAAAATGTCTGTTTGAACTGACATGGGAGTCGCTCCCCCATTCCCTCACTACTGTTAAAATTTCACCCAGAGTGATTATTTCTTGTCCATGAGCCTCAGAAAAAATTACTTTATTGGATATCGATCGAATCTGAAAAATATTTCCATACAAATTCCATTAAAATAATTTCGAGTTTTATTCGAAGTGGAGGGACTGAATTTGCCTTCTTAAGAAAGGAATAGGAGGAATGAGACTTAACTCATAATATTTTATCACCTTTCAATTAAAACTCAGTTTTTATGACAATAATAGATTTATTGGTACGTTTGAAAAAATTTTTAAATTAATCCTGGTTTGAAAATAACATTTAAAAAATTTTCTTTGAGTGGCTTGAAAAAAATTCTTACCAATATTTTTTTTATTTATTGTTTCTCTTTTGCTCATCAATCGCATGAGATGACATATGTATGCAGTTTTCTTTTTGTAAAAATTTCGTATGAAACATAAATCAATCGTAATTGACAAACAAAATAAAATAATGTTTCTTATATTACAGCCAGATGGACACCAATTAAAATAAAACGAAGAGTAAAGGTAAGCGTGAGTAATAAAATGTACTTGTTTTCTTTTTTTAAAGACTCTTGCACAATATTCAAGTTTATGGCAAAACTAAAGAGAGAAAAAATAGCAGCTGGCAAATAAATTGTATGTAGAAAAGAAAAAACTGAAAGTTTATTAGCAAACAGTTTGTAAGTTAAAATATTCCTGGAACTAAATCAACTGTAAGGACATTGTTGGAAATAATTTTAATATTATTATTATGAAGATATTTTGTTTTTAATTTTATCAAAATCCGTTGACGAAGTTTTTTTTATTGCGTTCAGACATTTAACGGACGCTAGGACAGATAGTCACGGTAATATAGTTCTATTTTTCCTGTTTGCTTGCTTTAATAGATCTCTGCTAAAACATTAATAAATATTTTCTTGGATATGGAAAGTTTAACGCCGCACCAGTCTTATGATAAGCACTTTAACGGGATGTTAAGTGCATAACATCGTACATAGGGAAAAGCGTCATTTCACTAAAAATATTTATTTAAAAAGTATAAATTTTTACACCACTAGACAAAAAATAACTGTCGAGAAAAAAATTATTCACTACGATTAGAAAAAATTAAATTGTGTAAAAACGAACAGGTTATTCTGAATAAAGTTAAAAATTTTTTTTCCTAATTTTGCAAATAAAAAAGAAAAAGAAATTTATTTTTTGGGCATAAGATGTTTACAAGATTTGTTGGATGGACTTTTGGCAACATTATTGCCATATATAGCTTCGAGCTATCACTAAATCTGAATAAGCTGTAGGCCAAAAACTGAGCACTCCATTTTTTGAAGGCATTTTGATTTTTGGAAATTTTTTAATTAGCGCTCAACGATTTCTGCTAATACTGTTATTGATGCTGTTTTAATCCTTGTTATATGTGGTTCTGTACAAATATCATAAGTGGGCAGCACACTAGTCTATTGGTCCGAGGGTAACAGGCTCGATTCCTGCCAGAAACTTTTGGCCTTTCTGCAGACAAGCGAAAGTAGCTTTTTAGTTAGCGTTTTTTAAAAGAAAAAAATTTATTAGGCGTGAGTCACGCATTAGTCACGTGTGAGTCACGTATGAGTCACGCGTGATCAAAATTTTAAAAAATAATCTTTTAACCTGATTTTAGCTAACTTTCTTAGTCTTTTTAAAGAATATAATTTTGGATAATTCATATCCGAAGTCATTCAATGGCAGTCACTCAATTCATCAGGAGCGTGCATGAATAAAAAAAATCACTAATTATTTCTTGCTTTGTAGCTTAAGCATCTTTTTATGTGCTTTTTGTTTCTGTGGAAGGTATTTCTTATTTAAAAAAAAATCATCATCATCATTATTAGTTCATTAATAACTACTTTATATGAGGGGCACTCAACTCCTCTCCCACCTCTGTCTCCCCCTAATCCATCAAGATTCCGGTGTAAAACGTAGCTTGTTTTAAGAGTTATTTACACCATATTAAGTGTGTTTCACTATTATAGTTTTGAAGATATAAGTAAAATAATAATTAGTTTGTGATAGTTTGTGATGGGATAGCCGTCTCCCTCTCGTATACTTTCAAGATTTTGGAGGAAAAAGTATCTTGCCTTACAAGTTATTCATATCAAATTTAATGTGTCTCACCATCTAAAGATTTGGCAAAAATAAATATTACTTTGTAAAGTCTTGCCCAAGACCATTTAAAAGAACTTTTAAGACATGAGGGATTTATAGGTATAGGAGTAAAGAAGAAAACACTTCGTATCGAAAGAATTTGTATAAAAACGTCATGCATGTAAATACACACACACGCACTTTTATTTTTCTGAGCACAAACAAACGCACACATGCATTGATATTAGTTGTGTGCGCTTGCTTTAAAAACCCACCCTTAAACACATAAGGGTGTCTATTCTGAAATACGCGTCGACTTGGTGAAACTTACATGGAAAACAAAAACAAAATTGTGTAAATGTAAATTTTTGAAAATTTGTTTTTGCTTGAATGTAAAGTTTCACTTCTTCGACGCGTTTTCCAGAATAGCCCTAACCAGCTTACCATATACATCTTACACACACACACACACACTCAAACGTACAATATGCAAAATAACAAGTTTATACACATCAACACTACTGCTTTTGATTGTTTATTATGAACATGAAGTCCTTGCGACATTCATTTGTTAACACTCATATATAGATACATCAATGCATTCATCGTGCTTCGCTTATAATACGAAAGCATTTATTATTGGTTCAGTACAATGCATGCCACGAGAATACATTTAAAAAACAAGACGTATTTACATTTGAAGACTATTTAAGCAGGCCTCTTATGTCTTTTCCGTCCTATACCGCCTACATTTTAGTAGAACATGCAGTTTATTTTGAGAGTTTTCTACATGAAATTTTAGTGTGTCTCACTGATATAGATATAAAAAATAGTAATTATTTTGTATGGGTGTACCCATTTCTCTACCCCGTGGGGGGCATACCACAAGATTTCCTTAGAATATGTAGCTTGCTTGTACATCAACTTTAGTGCGTCTCACTTTTATAGTTCTGAAGATATATCAAAAACAGTAATTATTTTGTATGGGGGATACCTGTCTTCCCTCCCCCCTTTTATTAACACCAAGATTTTGTTAGAACATGCAGTTTATTTTAAGAGCTACCCTTCTAAAATTTGCTACCTCTCACTATTTTATATGTGAAGATATGAATTGATACGCGAAAAAATGTACTTTAGCCCCACTGTGCATCGGTACGAAGGCTCCTTTCTATAGTTTTATTTTTAATATTGCTTTAAAGCTTACAGCATTATTTTATTTTATTTGTTTTTGTGTTAAAAAAAGCAAGAGAAACAAGTTTAAAGTTAAATCCTTCCAGCCGCTCTTGAGTTTTCTTAACTCTAGCGAACGGCGATTTATTTTTTAATGTATAGACAAGACAGATAAATAGATTAATAAATTCATGGAAGTATATTTTATACAAA
This sequence comes from Tachina fera, assembly GCA_905220375.1. Taxonomy (NCBI): domain Eukaryota; kingdom Metazoa; phylum Arthropoda; class Insecta; order Diptera; family Tachinidae; genus Tachina; species Tachina fera. Next base: position 110,045,288 of record LR999967.1, read on the forward strand.
AAAAAACTTACAACAAATCTCTATTATTATTACCAGTGTTGAACTCTCTATGAGCCTGATAGTTTGGGTGTCAGAGAAAAAAAAAAGAATTGAGAAATAGGAAAACGGCTTCGAAATATTTAACATTTGCACCCCAAAGAGCCGCAGCATATCAGTTTTAATTTATTTCAATTTCCCCCTAACAAAAGGGTTTTTTTATTTTATTGATGACTGTATAAAAAAAATTAGCAACAGGGTAAACAGCATAGCAATATATTATTATTAGCAGTCACACACTAACACAATACTTTATATACTTATACATACATACACACATACATATACATATGTTGCTGCCAATACATTTGTACGTTTTGGTTTTGTTAGTGGTTTAAGTTGACTGTGGAAGCAACAAATTGCCCATTTCAAACATTATAATCAATATTTATACAGTCTATTAACTAAACAAAACTAAACTAAACAAAGACGCCTGAAAGTATGCACAATAATGACTAAACAAGTTTTGTAGTATTTTCAATGTAAAAAGAGACACAAGCGCAAACACAGCCACACACAAACACACACATACCAGTTCTCTCAAACCCAAACAAACTGATTACTTTTAAAATTTTTGTTGTAAAAAGCATGACTTTCTTTTTGTAGGTGTTGGAGTGCGGTGTAATTGTAGTGTCGTGTGTGGAGGCTTATGTTATTGTTGTTGTTGTTTTTTATGTGTCATGGCTGCTTATTTAGGAAAACAAAATACCAAACACTGCATTGTTTCTTCCTTTGTTATTGTTGCTATGGTTGTGGTTTTTATACGCGATTTATATGGCCGACTTGATTTCCTTTATTTCGAAAGGAAATTACAAATAATAAATATACAATAACAAAAGTTTGCTGCCATTGTTGCTGGTATGTATGTATTTCCGTATAATTTCAAATAACTTTAAGTTTAAAATCTATTAACTGTTGAATGCCTCTTGTGTAGGCATTTCTTTCTTCTTTTTTTTTGGCTTCTGGGGCAGGGGGTGGGGCTGAATATATAAAAAGGGAAACAAAAATTACCTTATAAAAAAAGTTTTATTTTTCATTTTCTTACACTTGAATGTCAAACATTTATTCATACATATGTATATATACCAAAGAAGAAATAATAATAATAATAATAAGCTTTTGATGTGGTGTTAACTAATGGAAAAATAAGGGAAAATGTGCCTACAAGAGCGAGGAAAAGTTATGACACTTTTTAATATAATTTTTGCATATTTATTAAATGAACATGATTATTATTACTTTTAGATTATATTACGCTAACTTTTCTTGCTTTAATTTTTTATGAAAATCTTTAAAGAAACCAGTAAAGCATTCAGGTAATATAATAAAAACATTGTAAGGAAAGAGAAGTTTTAATGTAAGTAAATATATTCTACATTTTAAATGTTGTAAATACTGCTTCGGGCAGGGAAGGCCAAAAAATATATAAATAAATACAGTAAAATCCCGATAAATTGTAATTCTCGATAATTCGTAATTAGCTGTCGGTCACTTGAAAAAATCTCGTTAATTCGTAAAATTTCCTTACATTTTGGTCCACTCGCTGATTCGTAATTTTTTTATTTAAATTAGATCTTAATTGTTTGCTAACTACTACTTATAATTTGTAATAAAAACAACAGAAACATGGAAAGAATGATTTTTTGTGTTCACCGCTATTTTTTGCGTGGGTTTTTGCTTTTGCTTGTGTGTGTGTTTATTTTCTTAAGATGAAAAATAAAGAAAAATGTTTTTTTTTATCGTTTTAGTAAATAAATTGAAAAAACTGCGTTAATTCGTATTTATTTTATTTCAACCCTATTAAAACGAAGCCCCGTTAAATCGAAAATTCGTAAGGAAAATGGCGGTCCCTTGCAATTACGTATTATCGGGATTTGACTGCATAACGAAGTTTAAAAAAGCTTCCTGCTAGTTTTGGTTTTTTATATCGTTCTTTAGCACATTTTGCTTTTGAATTGTGATAGTATAACATAAAAAACCAAGTGATATATTTTTGGGGGTTTGAAATCAAATCTTAGGAGGAATATTTTTGTGAAATATTTTAATCCTCTAATTATCTTTTGTATGGGTGTTTTTTCTCTATGTTTGAAAATAGGGCAAACGAAGTCTCTCTATCTCTATTTCTCTTTAAATGGCTCTAGAAAAAGTTAAAATATTTTACCAAAACCTTTACCATACGATTTTATAAAAAGTCTGTAAATATAAGCAAAATTTCTAAAATTAAGCAGCAGAAACGTGGTTAAAAACAACAAGAAATATTGCCAGAAACCGAAAAAAATCACCAAAATCAAAAAATCGCTGCAACTAAAAGAAAACCACCAAAACGAAAAAACGCGGCAAAACTAAAAAAATTATAAAAAACTCAAAAAAAATACTTAAAAAAACGACTGAAAACTAAAATGAACGCCAAAAATCGAAAAAAATTGATTTTTTATATAAATGTCTACATTTCACAAGATAAGAGGGCGGACTGTGAAACACAGTTTTTTTTTTTGCAAAACCAAAATTTATTTTTCAACATAATCTCCTTTTAACTCAATACACTCAGTCCAATGTTTCTCCAGTTTTTGTATCCCTTCCAAAAAAAAAAAGGATTTTTCGAGGTCCTCAATATAGGAATTTGTTTGATCAATACTTTTATCGTTAGAGCTAAATATCTTTTCGACTAGCCATTTCTTTAGGTTTGGAAATACGAAGTAAGCACTAGAGGTTAAATTATTCGGATTCCGGCTAAGCAACTCCAAAAAATCCTTTGAAGTAGTAACACGTTTAGGTTTATGGTCAATTGATGGCAAACTTGGCACAAATCTTGCAGACAACTTTCTGACAACAATGATCATTTAAAATCGAAACCACACTGCCCTATGAAATCCCTATGGCAGCAACAATCTCACGCACTTTTACTCTTCGATTTGCCAACACCATATCGTGGATTTTTTTTTGAAATTTTCGGGTGTACTGACCTCAATTGGCCGTCCAGAATGTTCAGTGTTATTGGTACTTGTGCGAAAGTCAGTAAAGCAATTTTTTACCATTGAAATCGATGGTGCAGTGTTCCCATATTATTTATCAAGCTTTTTCTTGGTTTAATTATTGACGGTTTTCTTATCGCAAAAAATAATGTGTTATGATCACTCGAAATTCACTTTTTTCCATTTTCTTCTCAAAAAGTGAGGTAGTCTGTTATCAACGGCTGCCAACTACAAACTAATGCCCTAATTCTGTTCGACGATTGTATCATTTTGTCTATGGACGAAAAAAAGCCGCAGTTGTGATTTATTAAAACAATTATTATTTATTGTCTATGCTGGAAGGTTCGTGTATTTGCTTTATCATTATATTCAACACATATTTTTTCATATATTTTTTCGAACTATTTTATAATACTTTAATTTAATTTTCGTGTTTTAAAATAATATAATAGAGACACTACAATAAAGACAGCAAAACATTGCGACTCAATAATATTTTTATTTTTCATTATCAAAGACAACTACCATTTTTGAAGAAAATAATTTAGAAAATTCAAAAACAAAAACTCAAAAGTATTTTCAAACAAAAATGTCCTAAATCTTCTTGCTGAATTAGGGCATAAATGACACAGCTTGTTCAAATTTAGACGGGAGTCAGCTGACAGTTGCCTTTTAATAGGCGTAATGTTGCGCCATTTAAATCAAGAGGTGGGAAATTCAAAAAGACACTGAGTTAATGATCGACCCTCCTATTTCGTAGCCGAATAAGAAATAATTTTGTTTATTTTGTTCTACCTCTCGCTTATAAAATTTATAACATTAATTAAAGTATTTAATGGCACATTAATTCTTATTAAAAAAATCAGAGGAAACCAGAGTAACGAATTACTCTGTGTTGACAGAAAACAAACAATAAGATATGATCATTACATAGAAAATGTCTACTAAATTGTATAACTCACATAATTTCTAAGATTATAATTTATTTATATTTACTGTTACACTCATTAAATATTTATTTTAATAAAAATACATATACGCAATTGCCAATTAATTTACTTAGTTAATATTTTTGCCTTGATTGACCTGACTCTGTAGCTTAAGATTATCCATCGCATTATTCACATTTACTTCATAAAACTAATCAAAAGTTTATTATTAATCGGTTGGGCAGACAATTAACTTTTTTTTCTTTTTAATAAGTAATACATTAAGTTGAGTTTAGTGACCCAAATAATATTAAATTTATTAACAACAATCGAAACGAACACAAATTTTTTTACTTGTCATGATAGATGAAGGCCGATCAATGAACTATTTTTGGGGGGTAGACAAAAGAACTCAACTCTTAGCTTTTTGCTTACTTTATTTCATTTATTAAGCTTTATTACTATGACCAGCGAAAATAAAAGTAATGCCAACTTATTAAAACAAGAAAATTAGAGAAACTCGCCGTTAAAATCAAACAGAGAGCAATAGAATATTTAAAAATTCTCCACTTCAATTCAACTCTTTAAAATGTACCAGCAAAAAATTTCAAGAAAGGTAATCGGGTTTGGAATTAAGCATTTTTGGTGGAAGCACTTCCATATTGGATTACCAACTTAATGATTTTAACAAGGCGTGAAACTAAAATAATTGATTTTAGAGAAGTACCATCTTTTGTTATTTGGCAACTTGTTTACTTAATCAATTTAATCTAAAAAAATCATTCTCCTCATTTAGCAATTTAAACATAATTTTTTTAATTTTAGGCAGTGTGATTTGTAAGCGGGTAATCAAATTTGGTAATCAGAAAATTAAGTCATTATATGGCAAGTAATTCTGATGGTAATGTATAATTTTTTGCTGGGCAGTTTTACAAGCGAAGAAACAAACTACAGAATCTAGAAAATCGATTTGACCAGAAGAACTTTTGGAGTTATTAAAAATAATATCGTGCCATAACCTCCAAAAAAATCTTAAGTGACGTTTTTTTCAGGCTTAATTTTTTTTTTTTTGATGAAAATCAACTATTTACATTCATAGATAATCGATCTTTATCAAAAAACGCACTTTGAAATAAATGTCACTTAAGCCTTTTTTGCGCTTATAGCTCGAGTTTGCTAACATAGCTTTTCATTATCTGTGAAATTGCGCACCTTTGCAAAATTTTTCTCTGCATACTGTTCGTAATAAAATGCACATCCTCTTAATATATTTGTGTACATAAATATCGCAACATTAATATAGAAAGGCCCTAACTCAATTTTATTTTAAATTGAACTTTTTGAATATTTTAATAGCATTAGAGGTGTATCTAATGTATCGAAATATGCAAAAAGTTCAATATAAAAATAAATAAAATTATGAGTTAAGGCATTTCTATATTAAGCTAACGATACATTAATTTTTCCAAAAACTTTAATAATGAAAAAAAAACAACTGTTTCCTATTTCATTTTTCTAATAGAAAAGTTTTGATACAACAGCTACGTATGTAAGTGACTTTACACAACTTTTCTCATACACTAGAGACACTACAATCCAGACAGCAAAACATTGCGACTCAACCAACGCTCATTCACGTATTCTAATAAATTAAGATTTCTAATACAAACATAATAGTTTTTTTCAATATTCAATACATTTATAAATTTACTTTTATCACGTATGTACTCATACATACATACACACACATGTACGTAAGTGTGTATGTATGACTGAAAGTATAGACACATGTAGTTCATGCACAGGCATGCAAACGCATGCAGCTTTAATGTCATTTTAATAGCTTAAAGAATAAAAAAAATAATTTCATAAAAATATTATAATTTCATAAAACAATGAATTTTTATATATAAAAACATTAGCTTGTCATAAAAAATACTTTAAAAAAATTTTCAAAAAAATTATTTAAAAAAAATTTAAAAAAAAATTTAAAAATTTAATTAAAAAAATTATTTAAAAAAAATTGTTTTTAAAAAAATTATAAATTTAAAAAAAATGTTCTTTCTACAAAAAATTGGTTTTTAAGTTTAAAAATTCTTTTTAATAAAAGTAATTTTTTATAAGGAAAAAACTTTAAAAATAATATATCTCAGCAAAAAGAAAGTAAGTTTTATAAAAAAAAATTTTAAATAAGGTAAGTTTTTTATAAAAGAAAACGGCAGTCATTGATAAATTGAAACTTATTTAAAAACAAGATCTACTAAAAAATTATCATTTCATAAAAAAGTATATTTTAAAAAAATTTACATTTCTTAAAAAAAAATTTTTATAAAAAAAATTTTCAATAAAAAGTAATTTATTACCAAAAATTATTTCCTTCTTATTATTAAAAACAAGCTTTTCACCAAAAAATTAATTTTAGTAAGTAGTAACTTTTTATGAAAAAGTACCTTCTTATGAAATAGCACCCTTTTATGAAAAATACCTTTTTATGAAAAAAAACTTTTTTTTGAAAACGTACATTATTGTACATTTTTATGAAAAAAAAAAAACATTTTATGAAAAAGGATCTTTTTATGAAAAAATTACTGAATAAATAACTTTTTATGAAACTTTTTTGATGGAAATTCCATTTTTGTGAAAAAGGACCTTTTTATGAAAAAGTAACATATAATGAAAATTTACCTTTTTGTGAAAAAATATCCTTTTTCTGTATAAAATTACTTTTCATGGACAAGTAACTTTTTATGAAAAGGTACCTTTTTGTGAGAAAAAAATTTTTCTGAAAAAGTACCTTTTTGTGAAAAAGTGCTTTTTTATGAAAAAATTACTTTTAATGGAATTGCCTTTTTGGCAAAAAGTAAATTTTTTTGAAAAGTACCTTTTTTGTGAAAAAGTACATTATTTTGAATGAGTATCTTTTCATGCAAAAAAAACTTTTCATGGACATGTACCTTTTTGTGAAAAAGTAAATTTTTCTGAAAAAGTACATTTTTGTAAAAAAGTACATAATTGTGAGAGTACCTTTTTATGAATAAACAACTTTTTATGAAAAAATAACTTTTTATGAAAAAGTACATTTTTATGAAAAAATTGTTGAAAAAATAAATTTCGATGGAAACCGCATTTTTGTGAACAAAAACTTCGTGAAAAAGAACCTTTTTGTGGAAAAAGTACCTTTTTATGAAAAAATTACCTTTTATTGACAAGTATATTTTTGTGATAAAGAAAATTTTTCTGAAAAGTACTTTAGTGAAAAATTACCTTAGTGAAAAAGTACCTTTTTTAGAAAAAGTACTTTTTTTGTAAAAGTACCTTTTGTAAAAAAGTACCTTTTTTGGAAAAGTACCTTAGTGAAAAAGTACCTTTTGTGAAAAAGTACTTTTTTCTGAAAAAGTACCCTTTTGTGAAATAACTAAAAACGAACAATACAATAAAAGTGCTCTTTAACAAAACTACCTTCCCTTAAAATAATAAAAAAATATACTTTATGGGCCTCTAAAAATTATTTAAATTTTTAACATATAATTTCGGCAATTATTTGAAGCTTTCCGTTTAGGAAGTTTGTTATTATGAGCATTATTTATCATTTTCACAACACATTTATTTTGTTATTTTTATTTCTGTTTACATCAAGTTTGCATATCATTTGCATTTAATTTACACTAAAGTATTCATGTTTTTTTTATTTTATTTTTTGTTCAAAATTAACTTATATATTCATTTTGTGTCTTCAGGCGACTTTTGGCAAAAAATTCTTTTCTTAAGTATTCAAGTATTTTAAAAGATTAATAGTAAAAACACCAACATAATTAAAATTCATTATTCGGGGAAAATATGTTAAGAATCCCTTAAACAATAGCAAGACACACTCTGGGTCTGGCAAGTAAATCAAAGATGATATAAAAACAAACGAAAAATTAAGAAAAACATTTCTTAATGACCGTGACACATTTGATTAACTATTAAAATGTGTAATACAGGCTGCTACAACAGCAACAACACAAGAATTTTATATTTAGAGCCTTATATTTTTTAATTAAAACACTTTTTGGCTAAGGATGTGCTTAAAAAAGATTGTTATTCCAGGACACACACACACACGCACAAACTCATATTCTATTTTATTTGATTTAATAAAATTTTTCATAAATTCATGTATTTAATTCATTAAATGAATAATATTCCTTAAAAAATAACCGTTACATTTTTGTTTATTCAAAATTAAATTTTACTTGAGATATTTTGAATTTTTTTTAACCGTGCGCCGCGTATTGCATTAACTTTCTGATTTTGTTGCTTCGGCATTTGTTTTCAGACTGAAGCTTAAACAATTTGAATCTGTTTTATAGAATTTCCCGTTTGTGCTTCTAAGTCGAAAAAAAACTGTTATACTTTTATATGCCAAAATAAGAAAGTTATTCCTTGGAATCCATAAACCATACAAGCAGCTGTTTTAGTTTTTTTACTAGTTCCATAAATTTGCCGATAAAAATTAATGTATGAAAAGCTTTTTGTGGCCTAACAGGAGAAGAGTTTTTAACTTAAAACTTAAAAAGAGCTTTAAGCTTTATTTAATGTTCTTTAAATGTTATGAAAAGCTTAAGTTAACAGCAAAGAAAGCTTAACTAACTCAAAATGTTAGCAGGTTTACAGAAAGCTTTTCCTTACAAAAGCTTTGAAATGCATTATCCTAATTTATCAAAATTGATAATGCAAGACGAAAAAGTTCTTTGGAATAAAAAAATTTTTTTTATTTTTTTTAGAAAAATTCCAGCAAGACTGAAGAACTGATATAAGACTCATTTATACATTTTTGAAACTTGGTTTTGTTTTTTTTTTTCATGTGCATACATATTTACATACATAAGTTATGGCAGGACTAATTTGAAGTTGAAATCAATTCTATAAATTGAGCAAATGGATAGGTAAAATTAAAGCAGTACATATTATTATTAAGACAGGACAAATACATTTTTTAAAGAGAAGCTAAAGAAAATATAATCAAAAATTATCATTACTTTATTTAATAAAAACTTTTTGAGATGTTTCAATGCAGTGGAAGTCATAAAAAATTTATTTTTTTGATGTTTTTTTTTATTATAAAGAGGAACATTTGCATAGATTTTATTTTTTTATTGTGAAGTAAAATTTTTATTAAAAAAATAATAATTTGGTGAAAACAAACTTTTGTTATAGCAATGCACTTTTTTATAAAAGCTACTTTTTCATATTAAGCACTTTTTATAAAAGGTACTTTTCAACAAAAGGTACTTTTTTATAAAAGGTACTTTTTAATTAAAAGTACTTTTTTATAAAAGGAACTTTTTTATACAAGGTACTTTTTTATAAAAGGTACTTTTTTATAAAAGGTACTTTTTTATAAAAGGTAATTTTTTATAGTAGGCACTTTTTTATAAAAGGTAATTTTTTTCTACAAGGTACTTTTTTATACAAGGTACTTTTTTATAAAAGGTACTTTTTTATAAAAGGTACTTTTTTATAAAAAAAACTTTCGTATAAAAGGTACTTTTTATTAAAAGTACTTTTTTATGAAAGTTAATTTGTTAAAAAGGATACTATTTTATAAAAGCTACTTTTGTATATACGTACTTTTTTATAAAAAGATACATCTCTATTAAGGGTACTTTAAAAAAAAGGTATTTATTTATTAGCGGTACTTTTTCATGACTGTACTTTGTTACAAAAGGGCTTTTATTTAGAAAAGGTACTTTTTAAAAAAGGTACTTCTCTATAACGGGTACTTAAAACAAAAGAAAGATAATTATTTTTTTTATTTACTTTTCTGTTCAAAGATATTTTTCGTGCAAAAGTCCTACTTTTGTTAAGACGGTACTTTTTTGTGCAAAGATACTTTTTGGTAAAAAGTAATTTTTTGCATTAAGGTCCTTTTTTGTACAAAGGTAATTTTTAGTATTAAGGCATTGTTTTGCATGAAAGTACTATTGTAAAATAAGTATATTTTTGCATTAAAGTCCTTTTCCCTACAACGGTACATTTTTGTATAAAGTTATTTTTTTCTGCATATATAATTTTTTCTGCAAATTAACTTTTTTGTAAAAAGGTACTTTTTATAAAAATGTACTTTTTTTAAAAAAATCTACTTTTTTGTAAAAAAGATTATATTTTTTATAAAAAAGGTACTTTTTGTAAGCAAATACTGTTGTCAAAAAAAGATACTTTTTTTGAATAGAAATACTTTTTCATACAAATGTACTTTTTGTACAAAGGAGCTTTTTTGTATAAAGGTACTTTTTTGTATAAACGTACATTTATGTTTGTACAAAAGTACTTTTTGTATATAGGTACTTTTTTTAAAAAATCCTTTTTTATATTAAGGTACTTTTATGTAAAAATATATTTTTTGTGCAAAAGTACTTTTATGTAAAGAGGTACTTTTTTCTATAAAGGTACTTTTATGTGCAACAGTGTTTTTTTTGTATTAATGTACTCTTGTGTAAGAAGGTACTTTTTTGTACAAGGGTACTTTTTTTTGTATAAAGGTACTTTTTTGTATAAATGTACTTTTTTGTATAAAAGTTCTTTTGTGTACAAAGGTAATTTTTTGTATTCCTTAATTTTTTATTATAAGCAATTTTTATAATGATCATTTTGACTTAATTTTTCATTAAGTTTGGCAAGTTACAAAAGCTTTATTTACGTTACCCCTGTAACATCAGAAGGCACCCACCTACAAAATTCTCTTAAAGTTCCTTCAAGGGATATTCAAAGAATATATGTAATAATTTTAGCAGCCTAAAAACTGTCTATATAAAAAACTTGTCAAATCTGTGTGTTCAACTGTTTATCAATCATAAAGAAATGTAATGATTTCCCGCCACAGTGCTGTTGCCACTATCTATTTCTCAGCACGTTTAACGACCAATTTCACTCATTTACTTTGTTTCCAGCGTTACGGCAGGCACGTGTTGTATGTATGTGTAGCTGCGATTTAAATGGTGACAACATACAACGCATTTTAAGTATTTATTTGAGTTTTTTTCTCTTCTATTTTGTGTTTTGCTTTGTCTAGTTGATTGCTCCATTTGTTTTTTATCCGTTCCTTGGCCTTTAGTTTTGTTTTACAATAACCCTCCAATAAATAGACAAACTTGATGCCACTTACACCATTAACTTAATAAAGCGAAACAAAGCTGTGCAATCCTTGTCTGCTGGCGGCACAGATACACACACATAAATCCACCAGGATAATGTTATTTTTTTTTAACACAAATTCTTCTTGAATTTCACACTAACGATTCTTGTGGAATATTTAAATTTAAATGGCAAACAGACGACTGGGAAACAGTTTGTTATGCTGGTGAAATCTAATATTTATTTGAATTAGAAAATAACAGAGTTTTTTTTTAATATTAGATATGAGAAATAAGGAAAATTATCTATGTGTAATGTTCGTTTATTACTTCTTTATGAAGTAATTATGTTTGTTTAAGCAATTAATGTCAATTATTTGCAAGTCATTTTCAATGAATGGCTGATTGGAAAAGTTCCATGAGAAAACCATAAAAAATGCAACAACAAAAATCTGTAATGAAAGCAAAAAGTTTAAAAACAAGTAAAATCAATTAACCGAACAAGTTTTTAGTTTTTAAAACATTTTAAAAGGGAAAGAGAGAGTGAGCATGAGAGTGAGAGAGAGCGAGGGATTTAATTTCGCGTGCAGACGCAAGTAATATATTAAAGAATTAATTGAAATAAATGTAAGTAATTGCAAATACACATTTAGCAAATAGATATAAAATGTAAGGCAACATTGTAAGTTTATATTTGCTTTAAAGTACGATAAAGTACAGTCAACCCTTGATAATTTGAACGCAAGAGACCAGATAGCAGCAAAGAAACCCTATTGTTTTCGCTACTCTGTACAGAGTATGTAGAACCTTGGCCGCTACAACAACAAATACATGAGAATTAAAAATTAAAGGGTGTTCCAAAACGAGCAACGAAAAATGTTAAAATTCCATGTAATATACAATTGCATGTACATGTGTATACTGACACTTGCAATTTGTAAAATAAGTGTATTTTTATATAGACTACAACAAGTAGCACTAAAATTTAAATAAATTTAATTAAAGGGTGGCCCATCAGTTAATGAAATTTTGACAACTTTCTATATCTTGGAAACCGTAAGAGGTAAACTCTTGAAATGTTCGAAAACGGTAAAACTAAAAAATCTGAAAATTATAAAATCGAAAAACCAAAAAAAAAATTGTCCAAATGAAAAAATCACCTAAATGAAAAAAAAACGCCAAAAACCGAAAAATATCGCAAAAACCAATATAATTGTTTATATGAAAAAAAATCGCCAAAATAAAAAAAATCCAAAATAAAACAAAATCGCCAAGTTGAAAAAAACGCCAAAAACCGAGCAAATCGCTAAAATGAGAAAAAAAAGTTTTAAAACTAAAAAAAGCGCCTAAGCGAAAAAAAATCGCTAAAACGTAAAAAATCGCCAAAAATTAATATAAACGCCGAAAATCGAAGAAATCGCTACAACGAGAAAAAAAGGGTCAAAACTAAAAAAATTGCCAAAACCAAAAAAAATCGCCTATATGAAAAAAATCTCAAAAAAAATCGCCAAAACGAGAAAAAGGCGCCAAAACCAAAACAATTGTTTATATGAATAAAAAAAATCACCAAAATGAAAAAAATCGCCACAGTAAAAAAATCTCTAAATTGAAAAAAAAATTTCCAAAATTAAAAAAAAAATCGCTAAAACGAAAAAAATCCCAAAATTAATAAAAAGACGAAAATTGAAAAAATTAGCCAAAACCTGAAAAAAAGTGTCAAAACTAGAAAAATGGCGCATAATGTTATATGAAAAAAAATTTCCAAAGTAAAAAAAAATTGCCAAAATAAAAAAAGTCGCCAAATTGAAAAAACGAAAAAAACCGACAAAATCGCCAAAATGAAAAAAAAAGTTTCCAAACTAAACAAGCGCCTAAGTGAAAAAATTGCCAAAATTAAAAAAACGCTAAAACGAAAAAAATCGCCAAAAATTAATAAAAACGCCGGAAACCGAAAAAATCGCCAAACGAGGAAAAAGTGTCAAAACTAAAAAAATTGCCAAGAACCGAAAAAAGCACCAAAATAAAAAAAATCGGCAAAATTAAAAAATTTCAAAAACCAAAAAAAAATCACCAAAACGAGAAAAAGGCGCCAAAACCAAAATAATTGTTTATATGAAAAAAATCGCCAAAATGAAAAAGGTCGCTATAATAAAAAAATCGCCAAAATGAGAACAAAATTTCAAAACTAAAAGAAGCGCCTAAATGAAAAAAAAATTGCCAAAATTAAAAAAAAACGCTAAAACGAAAAAAATCGCCAAAAAGAGAGTCAAAACTAAAAAATTGTCAAAACCGAAAAACCCCAAAAACGGAAAAAATGCCAAAACTATATTTTATATAGGATAAAGTTCGTATTGAATTACATATCTCGTGTCCGTACGCAACCTTTCGTGCGCGGGTCAAAGTCGCACTTCACTGAATTTTTATTTAACTTTTTTAGACGTTATTTAATGTTTTTGTTTTACTCACTGCAAAGAACATAACAAAACGTAAGCAAACGTTTTCTTTTGTTAATTTCCCTACTCTGACTTAGATTCATTCATTTGATTAATCGAACAATTTCATGATCAATATTAATACCTAAGTCCCTTGCTAAGCATTAGACAGTCCAAAGACAAAGTTTTCTTGTTTATAGGATGTCTTAAAGAATATATTTCTTTAATATTTCTAAGATTACACACTGCCAAGGACATGCAAATAAAACATATGTTTAATCCTATAAATGCGTAAAGAAATTGAAACTATTTTTAGCATTTTCCTATGAAAGAAAGTTGGCCGGGCAAGACAGCCTTTCATTTAAATGAATAAAGTTAAGGGCATTAACAATAAAATAAACAACAAATAGCTTTTTGTGGTCTAAGGCTGCAGAAAAAAGAAATACCAAAACCAGCATTAAATGAAACTATGGTGCGGAAAAAGTTTTTGAGATTTCTTACAGCCATTTCTTTTTTCAAATATTTTTACAGCTAAAACATTATCTCTGCCTCTCTGGGCACTGTCTGTACGCACCCACATGTCTATAACTTTTTTTATAGCGCATTATTGCTGCTCTTCAAATTGTTTTAGCAACACACAAACATATGTAAATATCGTACTTGGCCTTTTATTCATACCAACATAAATCAGTGTAGAATGTTTTTGTCTTTAGTCAACAACTTTTATGACCCAGAGCGGTAAAATAACAAAAGAAATTAAAGGAATAGAGGAAAAGATATGATTAAGAACAATTGTTTCGCACAAGAAACAATTTTTCTTGCCCATGGCTTAAAAGGTTCAGATTTGCTTTAAGTTAATTTCCTTCACTATCATCACTTCTTGCAATAACAAAAAGAAAAAAGAAACACGATAGCTAAATGAGCAAAAAGTTTATCAAATTATTAAAAGGAAACAAATGATTAAAATAATAACTTTAAACTAGTTTTCTGTTTTGTCACCAGACATTCCCACAAAGGGGAGACGAAGATAAGAAGAAAAATTTCTCAGAAATAGCAGAGCAAAGTATGATTATAATATTTAAGACAAAATCAATTCAAAGGAATTTACCTGAAATAAAAGTGGAAAAGAGAAATGGCAAACAAAAAATTCAATCAAAATCAATTTAATGTTTAAGTAAGATAAAGGGGAAAATTAGTAAAACTTTCTAAGTTGCTGGTATTACAGCAAAAAAAAACTATTCTTGTTTTAATACAATTTGTAAAATGACACTGGTTCTATTTTTGTAAATCGTTTACAATAAATTCAGCGAAGTGTGACTTTTACTCACACACGAAGGGTTCCCTATGAGAACTACACACTATGTATTACTATACGAACTCTTGCCTGTATAATCAAATATCCTACCTGAGGTAGACATTTTTTTTAACTTTAAGTAATCGCTAAACTTGTTTAGATTTTTGGCGATTTTTTAGTTTTGGCATTTTTTTCTAGTATTACACTAATGTTACTCTATATAATCAAATATTTTAGCTGATGTTAACATTTAAAAAAATTCTTTTGCCGATTTTGTCAGTTGTGGCAATTTATGTTACTTTTAGCAATTTTTTTATTTAAGCTTTTTTTGTTTGACGATTTTTTTAGTTTTTTAGTTTTTTCTTTTGATTTGACGATTTTTTTCTTTTACGGATTTTTTCCAGTTGTTGGCTATTTTTGTTGTTTTGCGCTCTTATTCTTGATTGGCAATTATTTCCGGTCTTCGGACATTTTTTAGTTTTGGCGATTTTTTTAGTTTTGGCACTTTTTTTCGTTTTGGCCATTTTTTTTTTTGGTTTTAGCAATTTTTTTAGTTTTGATTTGACGATTTTTTTCTTATCCCGATTTTTTCCTGTTCTTGGCAATTTTTCTAGTTTTAGCGATTTTTGTTGTTATTGCGCTATTTTTTCTGTTGGACGTTTTTTTAGCAATTTTTTTTAATTTTATTTTTGATGTATTTTTCCATGAAGCGATTTTTTTTTTGATTTTTTTTCATTTTGTCGATTTTTTCCGTTTATTCTATTTTTGCTATTTCTATTTTTTTTTACCTCAGCGATTTTTGAGGTTTCTGCGCTCTTAATCGGTTTGTAATTTTTTTTTTAATTTTACAGTTTTTTTTCGGGTTGGCGCCTTGATGTCGTTTTGAGAGCTTATTAAGTTTTGACGTTTTTTTATTAGCGATTATTTTTAGCTTTTTTCTTTTGCCGATTTTTTTTTTGTTTTTGGCAATTTTTGTAGTCTTTGAGCGATTTTTCCGGTTTGGCAACTTTTTTCGGTCTGTGGCATTTTTTTACTTTTACCGATTGTTTTTAGTTTTTGCTCTTTTTTTGGTTTACCGATTTGTTTTTGATTTGGCTTTTTTAGATTTTGTATGTTTTTCCGATTTTTCCTATTAATGGCAATTTTTTTCTTCTTCCATTTTTATTTCATTTTGCCGTTTTGTTTGCAGATTTTAGAGATTTTTTAGTTTTGGACCTTATATAAGGGTTTTTGCGGTTTTTTCGTGTTGACATTTTTTTAGTTAGACTTTTTTTTTTGTTTGACTTGGCGATATTTTTGATATTTTTTTTGGGCACCTTTTTATTGCTTCGGCACTTTGTTTCGTTTTTCAGATTTTTTTAGTTTAGCAGTTTTTTTTTTAATTTTGACGTTTTTTTTATTTGGCGATTTTTTAGGCTTTTTTTATTTTGCCGATTTTTTCTGTTGTTGGTAATTTTTTTAGTTTAAGCGATTTTTGTCGTTTTTTTTAAGTTTAGAGTTTTTATAGATTTTTTTGCAATTTTCGTGTTGGTTTTTTTAATTTTAGCGCTTTTTCGGTTTTTGATTATTATTTATTTGGACCGATTTTTTTTAGTCTTGGCGCTTTTTTAGCTTTGACGTTTTTTACTTGGATTTTTTTTTTGTTTTGGAATATTATTTAGTTGGACCGATTTTTTAGTTTTGGCGCTTTTTTTTTGTTTTTGCGATCTTTTTAGTGTTGACGTTTTTTTTACTGCAATTTTTTTAGGTTTCCGGCGGTTTTTTCGTTTTCAGCGATTTGTGTTATTTTTAGCACTTTCTTTCGTTTTGCCTACTTTTTCCGGATTTTGATAATTCGGTTTTGTGTTAGCGGTTAGTTTGGGTATTCTTTTTCGTTTTAAGCGTTTTTTTTTCTGTTTTAGAATTTTTTCTTCTTGGCGATTTTTTCGTTTTGTAAATGTTTTTCGTCTTGGCATTATTTAGTTTTAGCGATTTTTCCCGTTTAGTTTAAGAAATTTTTTTAGCGCTTTTTTCGATTTGGCAACTTTTTTATTTTGGCGTTTTTTTATTTCGCGATTTGTTCCGTTTTTGACTGTTTTTTGTTGTTTTTAGAACTTTGTTTCGTTTTAGCAATTTTTTCGGTTTTTTGGTAATTTTTTTTTTTCGATTGCTCAAATTTTTAGTTATGACTATTACTTTCGGTTTTTACACATTTTTTTAAATTTACCGATTTTTTTTAGTTTCGGTGCTTATTAGATTTGACGATTTTATTAAAACTTTCTTTCGTTTTGGCGATTTTTTTCGGTTTTTACACATTTTTGTTTTAAATTTATTTATATTTTTTAGTTTCGGCGTTTATTTGGATTTGGCGATTTTTGTTTTTTGTTTTGAAGCTTTTTTTTGGGTTTCTGGCAATTTTTTTAGTGTTCTATTTTTAACTTTTTTATTGTTGGTGATTTTGTTTGCAGTTTGGCGATTTAATTAATTTTTGGTGATGATATTTTTCATTTAAGCGCTTTTTTGAATTTTGACCATTTTTCATTTCGGCATTTTTTTAATTTTGCAATTTTTAAGTTTAAATGTTTTTGAAAATGTCAAGATAAAAATAAATATTTATTATGCAGTCATTTGTGAATTAGTTAAAAATTTTTAATTCTTCCTGGATGCTTATAAATTTGTTGCTATAATACTTTTCTTACTTGCAGTGTTTTCTCTAAACATACTTCTAGTACTACCTGCGTATAGTATCCTGCAGCTGTATTTATTTTCTAGAAATTTTATTAATTTTATTTGAAAATGCATGTGTTAAATGCAGGAAACTTTTGCCAAAATCAAAACCAAGTAGATTTATGTATATTGAGGTTAAACTGACTGAATTCAACTTGTTGATGAATAAATTATGAAATTATTTCAAAACTCTAGCAAGTGTGTGTGTGTGTGCGTGTGAGTGTGTGTGTGTACACGAGTGCACGTGTCTGTATGAGAAACATTTGCATTAAAAATGTATCTGGTCAACCTCATTACGTAAAAGATTATTTGAAAATAATATTTGTTTTAAATCATGCTGTTTTAAATACGAGTATGCTTATCTCTATATAAATATTTTTGTTATATTCTGTTGTCAAATTTTGTTGTCATTAACATATTTTATTTGTATAAATTTTTGAGTTAGAAAATTGTGTGTGGACTAAAAAGAGATATGGAGCACGCTTTAACATTTATTGCGGGCGTTATATTTGGTCTGGTGCTGTATGAAATTTTGCTAAGAATGTGCCTGAAGTAGGGGGAGAGAGAGATAAAGTTTAATTTGAGTGGTAGCTACAAAGCAAGTTAAACGCTGCTAAATTAAAAATAATAAAAATACAAAAAGAAACCTCCATTAGAGGACACCCTGTAAGTGTGTTACATTTTACGGTTAATTTATTTAATTAATTTTTTGGTTTTTATTTTGAATATTAGCAAATCCTTTTATTACATTTCTTAAACAAAATGGAACAAATTATTTCTACTTTCATCTTGCTCATCATTCATCCTCATACATCACGCTTCTAGGCTGCCCAAGCTGAGAAAATATTTCCAAAAATTGTGCTTTTTCCAGAGAAATGAGAAGATGTCGGTAAAGGAGCGCAGCAATTGGAAAAGGAAAATGAGCTGCAGGAAAAGTCAAAATAACAATTAAATTTATTTAATTTGTAACAGCATTTATGCAGTTTTATTTATTTTAAAAAAGGCAAGATAAGGGAACATTTACTATGAGTAAAGGGTGTTTTTTTAGAGGTATCTAACCAGGTGGTCTAATTAGGTGGCCTCAACCGATCCGATCCTTGCAATTTGAGTTTCAAATAAATGCACTCTTTGCAATACACTGAAAAATACTGAGCGACTCCATACTATGAATTTGCCTTGATTCAATGCGAATTGAGCTCAGTATACCTCAAGGCTAATCCAATTTCTTTACCTCAAGGCGATTCCATATAAATTTGCATTAGTATACTTCCAAGGCGAATTCATACTAGGTGGCCGGAAGGCCTCAGGTGAATATTTTTGCTGCTTGTAATTCGAGTTTCAAATAAATACACTCAAGGCAATGCACTGAAAAATCCAAAGCGAATCTCTGCCATGAATTTGCCTGAATTCAAAGCGAATTGAGCTGAGTATACCTCAAGGCAAATCCAAATGAAATTGTCTTGTTATACCTCATATGCAAGGTGAACCCATATCTATGAATTTGCCTTGGCAGACGCCCTTAAGGTATAAATTTCTCAAAGCGAACTGAGGTGATTTTACTCTATATAAATTTGCCTTGTTTCGAAGTGAATTGGGCTGAATATAGCTCGAAGCAAGTAAGGATTCGCCTTGGGTATATGCAAGGCAAATTCAAGGCAATTTCATATAAGGTATACTCAGCTCAATTCGCTTTAAAAACTTTATACCTGAAATGTCAAGAAAATATACCGGAAAATGTGAGTTGACATCCAAAATATATTCAAATTACAAGCGGCGAAAATAGTCACTTGAACCCTTGAGGCCACCTAGTATGAATTCGCCTTGGGCAAATTCATATAGATTCACCCAAAGCCTTGGATTCGCCCTGGGTTATATCAGCGATTCGCCTTGGAATTTTCCTTCTGTCTTGTCATGACAAAAATGTCATTTTATTTCTTCAAATTTCAATTAAAAAAATTTCTAAAAAAAATTTCAGTTAAATATTTCTTCTAAAAATTAAAAACAAAAAAATTAAGTAAAAGATGAGGCAAATATTAACAATTGCTGCCGGCCTGGTACTGGGTTTTATAATTATAGACTTTTTAGCAAAAAGAAGACGTTGATAAACTTAAAGATCTGGAAAACTTTTATCGAAGAAAATTTTAAATTAAGGACAAGCGCTATAACTTAAGGTAAGTTGTTTTGGTCAGCTATTGCAGTTATAATTGGAAAATAGTTTTACTTAAAATTTCAATTCTTAGCAAAATCTCATGATAGAAAAAAAAACCAAATACGAAAACTATAATCCATTAAATCAAGGCAGAGGAATTTATTAACATCATGAGGCTTGTTGGATTTTAAAGTAAAATTTAATTAAAGAATACCTTGAGCTTCATGACAAGTTTCACAGTTTTTTTTAATCAAAATTACAGGAATTTGAATTCAAATTAATTTTTTCTATTATAAAATATAAAGTAATACAAATCAAATCATTTGCTATGGAATATACGGGAGTTATATTATTTATTGGTGTTGCAATTGCTGTACGAGCCTTGATTGTTGCCCTGGAGGAGTCAGCGAAATGATAAAATAAAACATCTCTCTCAATTGCCCCCAGGAATTTACACTGTTCCAAGATATTAATAAAAGTTTCATCAGCTGAATTCATTATATTGACTCGATTTATTTTTAAATTTTATATTCATACAATTTTTGTAATATTTTACTTCTGATGCATTAAATAAAATTTTAAAGCGAAATTTTTTTAATTTATCAACAAGACCTAGAAGTCATTCCCCCTTAAGGCAAAAGTGAGGCGATATATATTTTTTTTATTCGATTATTCGAATAAAATTTATTTGAACATTCAAGCGAGCAGTATTCAATTATTTGCAATAAATTCAGGCAAATAATCGAAGAATCACAATATTTATTCGAATAGCTACGCGAATAAGCCATGTGATTAATCTCATAAGTTTTCATTTGAATTATTGAAACAATTTTTGGAATACCAGAACGAACAGGCACTTCGATTATTCCAATAAGTATTCCATTATTCGAATAAAATTCATTCATTTGATTGATTTATTCAAATATTATATGAATGAGTTTACCGATTATTATTCGATTAAATAAATATTTTTAATTTATAATTTTTTATTCAATTATTAGAATTATCTAATACAGTCATTCTCATAACCGGATATTAATTATAGTGATTACGCGAATAAGCATTTCCATTATTTGAATGAGTTAGTTCGATTATTCGAATAAAATTTATTTATTAAAAGTGAATGAGTTTATTGTGATTACATGATTAAACATTTATTCAAATAATAAAATAAGGTTTTGATTATACGAATGAGTTTATTCGCTTATTATTCGTTTAAATAAATATTTTTAATACAAAATTTTCTTAGTCGATTATTCCAATAAAATTTATTTGAGTTAGCAGTTCCCCATTATTAAAATTAAACTTAATCGAATTTATTTAAATATTCACACGAATAAGCAATTCGATTAGTTGAATGAATCTATTCGATTATTAAAAAAAATTATTAATTTAAGGGAATGCGTTTAATTTGATTGAATGTTTAAAAATTTATTCAAATAACTACATATTATTATTCGATTAAATAAGTATGTTTTAATAAAAACTTTTTATTCGATTTTTCGAATAAATATAATTCGATTATTTGAATACATATTAATCAATTATTCGAATAAATTTTATTTGATTTTTCGAATACATTTTAATCAATTATTCGAAAAAATTTTGTTTGTTTATTCGAATAAATTTTATTTGATTGTTCAAATAAATTTTATTTGATTTTTTGAATATATTTCATTTAATTATTTGAATAATATTTATTCGATTATTTGAATAATTTTTATTCGATTATTTGAAAAATTTTTATTCGATTGTTCGAATAAAAAATTTTATTTGATTATTCGAATAAATTTAAATCTAACATTTGAATATGCGATTAATCGAATAAAGTCATTCGAATAATCGTAATATTTATTCGAGTACCTACGCAAATAAGTGTTTGGATTAATCGCATAAATTTTCATTAGAATTGTTGAAATATTTATTCGATCTGGGCGAATACGGTACATCGTTTTTTAAACGAAGTTTTAAAATATTTCAAAGGATTTTATATTAAAAAATATATAAAATTTTCGATCGATAAGTAATAAAGTTTTGTTAAAATTCTTGTCTCCATACCTATAAATAGTATTTAAAATCCCTTGATTTTTTCAAATAAAAATTTAAATAATTTTTTATTCCACCTTTTGTAATTATGCAGTTTTTGGTTTTTATCAAACAACTTCTGTAACATACAATTTCCTCTATAACAAGCCACATCTTATGCTCGCTTACTCGTACAGCGGTTGTGTAAAGTATGTTTGAAACATGTGGCAAATTTTCAACTAAGGATTTGATTTGCTTGAAGAAAAAAAATATATGAAATAGGATACGTATGTTTAACCACAAATATGTATACACATTCATATGTCTGTGTGCAGCAAAAATCAAAAGATTACATTTTTGTGCAAATCTCATTCTATTACACGGTTACCCACACACAATGTTTCAGAAAAATTAAAAAAAAAAAGATTTCAATAAATAAGAAGCATGGCCCAAGATGTCGTTAGAAAACGTTGGATTAAAATGAAAAATCGAACGTTTTCTGTCGGCATCGTGGAAAAGGCCGAATATTTTGTTCAATAAATATTTTTAAATTTTAATTTTAATTATAAAATTTTTTTATTATAACATTTTTGACTAAAATAAAAAAAATCTTATTATTCATATTCAGCGAAAAAATTTTTTTTTGTTAAAAAAATTTAAAAAAATTGATTTCATTTAACTCGCATTTTTTGCTGGGTATTTCCCATGTTTTATTCCGCTTCTTGTTCATTTTATTTTTATTTTTTTCATTTTGTTTGGCAAAGAACAATCCCTGTCAAAATAACTCAAGATAAAATGGCAATAAAAGGATTTCATTTCCCAAAAAAAAGAAGAAAATAATCCTGCTGTATTGATTGAAATATGTGGCAGTTGTGTTTGGCTTTCATGGGATTTTAGAAGAGATTCTTAACAAAAGGCTTTTAATTGAATTTCAACGTGAAATTTCAATGTACTCGTACTCAAATGTGGAACAAAAGAAGCAAAGTATGTACAGTAATGAAGTAAATATCATATGTAGTATACAACGATTATTGACAGGTATGATTTTACAGTTATTCAAGTTCACTTATGGCCAAGGCAACCAACACTCTTTCTTTTGTGTTTTAACTCTTAAAGAACATGGAGTTGGAAATGTTACAATTTAATAATTTTATTACGAGTAATCTTACGATAGTGAAATTTAAATTAATAAAAAATTTTATAAAACTTACTTGTTTTGTATACATTTTGCTATAAAATCTTACACAGCTAAAGACATTTATTGACATACCTGCAAAGATAAAAAATTGAAAAAAAAAATTTATTAAAAAATAAATACAGAAAATATTTAGGGTTTTAGATGAAACTCATACACAAGGACTTTGTTTTTGATCAGAAAAAAATGCTTTACATATGAGCCTTATTTAAAGTTTAAATAAATGATAAGATTGATATGAAAGCAGTTCTTTCAATACGCACATTTAAATATAATTTTATTATTATTATTTTATTATTTATAATAATTATTAAAGGGTTTATAAAACAAAGTAGCATACAAAATTTTTCTTACTTTTAAAGCCTTAAAAGCATTTCGAAACTCGTAACACTATCTACGTTCACATAAGATAATTTTTTTTATTCTCTAACAGCCTTATTTATAAAACTTATTAAGCTTTTAAAAAGGTTTTTTATAACAAATTTTTATACAAAATTTTTCTTAAAAAAAAGTCTTTATAAAGCCTTAATAATCTTTATAAATACGGCTGTTAGAGAATTACATTGTTAATGTTTTTCTCTAAGATACTGTTCTTTGCAGCGAATCCCATGTCTGCTGTTTAGAAGTTGCCAGATTTAAACAAAACCTTAAAGTAATTCACTTAAAATGCTCTAGAAAATTTACAATTACGATAAAAGTTAAAAATCCTGACATTAAAAAAAAATACGCCACGAAAAATCGCCAAATTGAGAAAAAGCGCTTAAATCAAATAAATCAGCATAAATAGAATAAATCGCTAATATAGCAAAAATAATGGCAATATTAAAAAAAATCGCCAAAGCCGAAAAAAAATTGTCAAAAAGAAAAAAACGCTAAAATAAAAAAATCGCCAGGCCGAAAAAATCGCTAAAAAATCGCCAAAACGAAAAAAACCTCAAAACCACAAAAAACTCACAGACTAACCAAAATCACCAAAAACCGAAAAAATCGCCAAATTTTTAAAAACACTAAATCTAAAAATCCCAAAGTAAAAAAAAAACGCCAAAACGGAAAATCGCATAAATCAAAACTAAAAAAAATTTATCAAAAACCAAAAATATCGCCAAAAGGAAAAAAGCGCTAAAAACTAAAAAACTTCGTCAAGAGTCAAAAAAAAAACGCTAAAGCTAAGAAACAACAAAAAAAAAATACCAAACCCCGAAAAAACGCCAAAACCTAGAAATAACGCCAAAATGAAAAATAGAAAAAATTGCTAATATGGCAAAACATCACTAAAATTAAAAAAATCGCCAAAACATAAAACAAACCGCCAAAAACTAAAAAAAAATCGCAAAAACGAATAAACGCCAAAACCAAAAAGCTCTAAAACTAACAAAATTTGCCGAATTAGAAAAGCGTAAATAATAAAAAAGCAAACGAAAAAAATCGCCAAAGCGCAAAAAAGCGTCAAAATAAAAAAATCGTTCAAAACTAAAATAAATCGTCAGAAACCGAAATTTGCAACAACCCAAGAAAACGCCAAATTAAAGAATTAAAAAGAAAAAATCGCCAAAATGAAAGTAAATCACCAAAACGAAAAGAACGCCAAAACTCACAAAAACGAAAAAGCTCTAGAACTAAGAAAAAGTACCAAATAAAAAAATATTGCACAAAAATCGAAAAAAAAATTATCGGGTACTTGAAAGTTTTTTTTTTTGTTAATGTCTACGTCGGTAAGATAGTTGATTATATAACCTAAAGTTGGTAAAGTACTACATATATATGTATTGTCGGCAGTAAACCTTTTGTGTGAATTTAACTATTTATTATATACAAATATTTATTTACGCATTGGATTTTTTTATAAATGGATTTTTATAAATAGTTAAAATTTTAATTTATTTATTTATCGATATTTCGCTGTAACTTTGTGTAGTAGCTTCTTCTGGAAAATAATAATAATATTTCCTGTAATTCAACTGAAGTATTTGAATTTTTTTTTTAGATGTCGAATGCAATAACTCTCAATGCTTTATACATTTTTTGTTTTGTTCACCAGTCAACTTACCTGGGTATTTGTAAAGCGATTTCATCTAAACTATCCGATGGACTCATGGGTGTCTTTTCGAAGAGACGCGATGGTGCCAGCGTCAAGTGTCCCGTTGAATCGCTGACACAACGAAACACTTTGGCGCCACGCCGCTGGCGCTGTTGCTGGCGATGACGTTGTTCGGCGCGTTTTTTGCGTTTATTCTCCTCGGCGCGCTGGAGATTATGCAAACGGAAGAAGAACATTGACATTCTTTTGTGGTTAACAATGGTTTTGTTGGTGTATACAAAAAAATTTTAAAAGCGAAAAAAGTGATTTTTAGGCAGTTGTTTTTTTTTTTGATTAAGCAAATTTGCATTATATCCAATTTAGATTTTGTTTTTAATAATTTTTTATTTATTTCGTTTAAATTTTAAGTATTCATTAGTTTTTGTTAGTTGTCGACAAAGAGCATTTAACAAAATTTTAAATGGATTTAAAAGTTTTTTTTTAAATATTTTTTTTATAAATTTTTTTTTTGTTTTTTCATTGGCAGCATGATTTTTCATAAAGCATTTTTTAGTTACAAAAATTTTTGGCGAAAAAAGTATGACAAGCATTAATAAATTTTTTTAATTTAATATGAATATACAAATGGATTTTTCTTTTAAAATGCTTTAATTTAATACTGGGAGTTTTTGTTTATTTTTTTTTAAATATATTTGATATAATTTATTTAAAGGTCTAAAAAATTTCCGAAAAATTAAATTATATAGAAGCGTGCAAATATAATATTAAATAAAAGCTTAGAACTAAATAACAAAACTAATCAGGCAGAAAATTAAAAAATTATAGACAAAAAAACAACATAAATGAATAAAGTTTTCGATTAGTGAGTTTGAAATAGTTTGCTAATGACACATGGCAAATAAATAATTTGGAATAATGCATGCATGCATTCATTTTCTATCAAAAAATTAATAATTAAATGTTAAAAAAAGTAACTTATAAATTTAACCAGTAAAAGGAATTATTGCTGAAAACTTAGGAGAGTATAAGAAATTTTAACCGAATTTTATTTTATAGTATAGTGCTCGTTGTCCACACTGCACTATATAGGCAATTCCACAGATATGGTAACTTTTTGTCACGTGCAACGGCCAAGCAATTAAGCTTGTATTTGAGATCAATGTGGTTCAATTTTTCCTTAACTTTTACTCAAGGTAAAGCTAGTAACAGTCTACACAAACAGATAAGGAAATATAGAATAATTAAATATTTTTTATGAAAAATAACAAACTTAACTGCTCAATGTCGAACGTGACAAAATGTTCACTTCTCTGTGGAACTGTCCATATGCAAGTAGTCCGCATACATTTTTTGCCCTTATTAGCTCAGTATTGTCCCAGAAAGTCAGCTTATGCTTCCGGAAATTTGCGGGAACTATTTTTTTAATAATTTGATTGCAAGGACAACTTGCAAAAATTTTGGGCTACACAATATTTTTACACAAAAAGTCAAAGATAAATTATTTCTTAGAGGCTTGCTGTCGTTTTCATAAAAAATAGTTTTGATACACAAACGTTTTACAAAACAAAATTTAGCAGAGACATTTTATAAATTATGCCATTTCTTTTTAACGCTTTAAGGTATTTTCATACATGAAATACCAAAGTATATTTAATTGACATAAAGTCTTAATTTATTTAATTTGAAACTTTTCTGCTAACATACGAAGTTTTGTGAGCTAAATTCAAAACAATTTCATACATATGGACCACTTAAAATTGTCAAAATAAACGAAAATGTCTTGCTTAGCAGCCTTTCTGGAACTTTCCTTAAATTTCTCATGAACTAAAATGAAATGAACAAGGAAACCAACAATGCAAATTTCATATTTAATCCCTACTAAATTGCAGCATTCGATTTTTGACATTTCAAATGGTCGAAATACTCGGGTTTTTGAACCCAAATCCCACTATGCGCAGTAGCAGTACAGAGTTGAATGTTCCGTTAGAAATTAGAGAAATTAAAGACCATGTTGGTCTGCATTTTGCAGGGTTCTTTTACAGTTCCATACTATGTCAGTCTATGTCAATACAACCCCAAAAATTTACGCTTTTCTTGCCGTTGTCGAAATTAAATGACAATCTCCAATTATTCGCTACAGCCTAGCAAAAAGCCAAAGGCTGTCATTAGTGCTCAAATATTCGCCACAGATGTCGGAACTATGCCAATTGAATTTCATTGCGTCGAAATCATAGTCCATTTCAAGCGTATGAGTGATATTTAATTATTTCACGGTAAATATTACTCATACGTAAATAAATAAGAAAACACTATTGGATACATATTTTGTATAATTTGTTAATTTTAAGCGTATGAGTAATATTTAATTATTTATCTATAAATGATACTCATACGCAAACAGGTAAAAACATTGCCTACTTTTTGGCAGTTATGTATAATGCATTTAACACATTCACCACAGCAGGCTAAACGAACACACGACTTCAAATGCCGCTGGCCAAGCCAGCGGCATTTTGGAGACGGCAGCAGCAACATCTGCTCGTCATATTTAAGTATAAATACATAGTTCAGTATTGCCACCTTTAAATATTTCGCATTTATAAAAATTAAAATACTCTTTCAAAATGTACTTATGACATAGAAGTATAAAAATTAACCAATTCATGCTTTACATCAATTTTGGGATATTGTTTCTGTTAAATAATATGAAATAATTGTGCGGTATCATTCATTCAATATTTTGTATTGTGCTGGTAACACTGAATTTTCTCATTGCAAGCAAAGAAATAGAAATTAGTTTAATTGGACTACAACGACAAAATCAGCATAGACAACAACCTGCCGCCATGTTGCCTTGCTGTCTTTAAAAGAATCACTCTCATATAAACATGAGAATACACATGTATTGACATGTGGTGGTCGGTAGCTTGCTGTGGTGAATGTGTTTAATACTTACATAAAATGTGAAATTCAAGCGTATGAGTGATATTTAATTATAGTTATTACTACTACGTGATTACTTGTAAGAAATTTATTGCCTACTTTTAGGAAGTAATTGTGTATAGTAAGCCTCAGGCCTCTAATGAGAAATGCCTATAAACGATTTTCTTTTCACAATTTTTTTTCATTTACACATTTTAGTTTTAGGTGATATTTTTATTATAATAAAGGTATTCATTTCAGTTTTTTTCCTCGTTGGAAAAATGGAAAAATTTTTTTTCAACAAACACAGGAAAAAATATTTGAAAAAAAATATTGAATATTGTTTTCCTGTGTTTTTTGTCAAAAAAATTAAATTTTTCCAACGAGAAAAACCTGAAATGAATACCTTAATGAAAAAATTTTATTCCGTTCCTTTGAGAGTGAAATTAATAGAAGTATTATTAAAAAATGTAATAATATGTTAAAAAATATCAGGGGTTTCTAGACATTTTTCGGCATATCCACAGTGATTTCTATAGGTAATTTTGACGTTACAATAGAAATGAGCTTTTTAATCTATAAAAATATTTAAACAGATAATCGGAAGGCGCAGACTCTTATAAAAAATATAAGAAAAAGTTTATATTCAATATGTATCTATGTTATTTTTCTACACCCTTTTCTATGAGTAGTCCCTTGGGTACCAATAAAAGTATTATACCGTAAAATTAAAAATAAAATCCAAATTAAGCACTTATTAATATTCGTCACTGTTCTGTAAATCGAATCCGATTAGATTTCTCGTTTTCAAAAAATTAAAAATGGTCGTGCAGACGTGTTTAAAATCATACACGATATCTTGCTTTCAGTTATGATATTTAAAAATAACTATAATAGAAAAATTAAAAAAAGTCTGAAAAAATATTTTTATTATCGGAGTTAGTTTTCGTAAATCGTGCGATTTCAAATCGACTCGGTTTACAGAACAGGGCCGATTATTATAATTATTATTATTTTATTATTAAATATTTTGAGGTTTTTTTTGAAATTGTAAAAAATAATTTGTAATTGAAAGGAGAAAAGAAAAAAGAAAAATACTAAATATTAAAACACAAAAAAACAATAAACATATATATGTATGTATATCCTGAAGAAGTTAACCGAATATTAACCAAATATTTATCAAATAAAATACAAATAATAGCAGACCTAAAGCTCAAAAAAATAGTTTAATTAAATATTTTTTTTCAATCTTCTCCAAATTATATTCTAAGAATGTTGTTATGTCTTAAAAATTTCACTATGATTGATATAAACATTTTACATTTAGTTGGCAGGTAAGTGCAGTTTGTCTTATCTTGGGACCTCGTATTATCAAAAAAAAAATATATAGAAATTCTAAAGTTACAAGTATTATTTATTATTAAAAATATTACCTGCAGAACATAATTTTTATTATGCATTTTAACGTATACCGTTTGTACTTTAATTTATATAATTGTAGAAATATTAAATGTCAAACTTTTTTTACATGCAGAATGCCTACTTTTGACCCACTGTAGAACCCTTGGAGCCAAAAAAGCATATCTTTGCAAGCTATATTATGAATATATAAATCCTTGTTTAATGTTATGATAAATTTAAAAAATAAAAAGCTAATCCTAATTTATATTTTAATTTGCATTTGCATTTCAGGCAGCTTCAAATTATTGCAGTGGGAACATTTTTCACTTGCGATTTTATTTTGTAATTTAAAAGAATTGCAACTTTACCAATGTATGTTTAATAATTTTTACCAATGTAAGTTTAATAATTTTTAAGGATTTGCAAATGTTTTAATATTTTCTGAATTTTAGTAAATAATTTAAAAAAATGATATTTTCTTTGTTGCCTCAAAAATTTGGAAAGAAAACCCTTTAGCAATATTTTTCTTAATATATTATTTTAAGCTCTTTGTATGCTTTTAGTTTTAATTTAACTTTAATTGGATAAAAAAAAATTTCTATTGTATTTTAGATTCGTGCAAGGGGTTTGTCGTCATCACCCTCATCATTAATATTATTTTTAAGGTCAATAAAAATTTTAAGAAATATTTTAATTCTTTTTAATTTAAAGCACGGTCAATTAAGTTACAAGATTATTTCGCTGATATTTATTTATTTTTAATAAAAAGAACAACAAATATGTAGCATACAGTTAGGAGCAGAAGCACTATGGCCTTATGTTATACTAATATTGTAAAAAGGATCTATAAATAATTTTTTAAGTTAAAATTTTTAAACCTGTTCTCTCAAACAAAATTGAAAGGTTAAATCAACATTAACTTTAATAGTCGTTTAGAAATAATGGCATTAATTTATTCAAGGCAATCTCAGAATTCAATGAACTGATTTCTTTAAAAAATTTCTAGAATTTATTTTCCCCTGCTAAAGTTTTTGAAACAGCAACAGAAAATAAAATAAGACTTCAAAAGTTAATATTTAAGGGTTCAAAACGGGGGTCATAATGTTTTTACATTTTTGTTTGAAAAGAAAAACAAAACCATTAATAATTATATTAAGGTAAAAATTCAAAGTCCAACTATAGACTAACTAGCGCCCGTGGTTTAATTAACGAGGTTTCTTATTAATTCCATAAGTTAAACCGCCTTCATTAGTTAACTAATTACTGCGAATTGGAGCCTTAAATAATTTAAAATATTATCACAATATGAACTTTATGACTAGAGTTTGAATGCTTAAAATAATGTTTTTTTTTATTCTTATATTTTTTTACTCAACCCATAGTGCTTCCCATTAAATTCACTGTCTTCCACGTCATTCACATTATTATAAGAAAATTCCTACCCACTGGCCCTCACCTTTTACCGCTCAAAAAATAATTGTTACTTAAAACCGCTTAAATACGACCTTAATTCCTGCTATTTGAACACAACTCAAATGCTTAAATTGTTCTTTTTTCCCCATTTTCTTGTTTTTTTTTGCTAAATTTCCTGGAAACTGAATAGAGAGAGAGAAAAAAATAATGTACACAAAGTAATTTTCCTTCAATCTTGTTCTTTTTTTTTTTGCTTTTTAAATTTACTTTCCTTCAATCACTTTTAAGCCTCACTGACGCACAGGAAGATGTTGTTAATTTATTTTGGTTTGGTGGGGAAAGAGGTCTGTCTGTATCAATTCTGCTTTTTTTACAATATTTTCTGGATTTTGTTATTCATTCATGAATCAGTGTGTATTCTTGGTACTTAAATTTACAGCTTTTTCATTAATTACATTTTAAGCGAGTTTTAATATTAAAATGAACAACATGGAAAAATTATAATAATTAAGGAGTTTAGATTTTAATTGGATTCACTCAAATTAAAATTTATGCCATGAATTAATTGTGAATTTAATTTTTATAATTTTCACACGCTTAATAGGGATTAAGAAATGGAAAGCCGCTTAAAGTTGTTCATTTTAATAATGAATTGAAGGCGTGAAGGAAACTGAGTTTATTTATTAAAAAATAATTTTTTAAATTTGTCGCAGCCACTCAGGCGCCAAAATTTAAGGGCCTTCAAGGTGTGTAACACTTACATGCCTAATTTAAAATTTTTTTGTTTTAAATGTTTTTTTGTCAGACTAGATTTTTTAGTTATGACATTGGGTAGTATGAGTAAAAAAAAGTATTTGCATTTTACTTAAAAATTTGTTTTAAAACCAAAAAGTTATATGAGTTTTTTGTTTTTTTAAACAAATTTTCAAGTAAAAATGAAATGCTTATTTTTAATGCACTTTACCCATTGTTCAAATAAATGAACTAAATATATATTTTATTGACTCTCCTAAAAGTATGCTAAGAATTTGCATGATTAGTTTGAGTGTTGCCAGGCTAGAGATTTTTCTCTCTCCCCTATTTTAAAGTGGCAATGAAAAGGCAAAACTTTTTAACGTTTTAGGGAAGCTTTAAAACGTGTCAATGATTTTTTTTACTGCCACCACACCCTTTAATCAATTTCATAGCAATAGATAATTTTCTATATTCAATTTCTATGCAAATAAAAAAAGACTATAAAAAAATAAATTTTGGGTTTGTTGTTGGTCTACAAAAGCATATAAAAGGCATATTCTCTGTTATTGTTTTTTTAAGGCTTAATTTTGTTCACACTATTTTTATGTATTTCCTTTTTTCCTTTTTTATTTTTTTAAATGTTCCTGATTGTCTTCTGACAAAAAGCCTAAGCTTAAAATGAAACAAAGTTCCCACATTTTTACACTTGAATACAAAAGTAAAAAAAAAACATTTGGGTGTAAAATTATTTTTTCCAAGTTCAGTCATCAGCATGACACCTTAAATGGCAACATGAAATACAAACACACGCCACACACATAAAATGATGAAAATTTCTATTGCAAACAAAAGTTCCAGCAAGACCAAAAAAAAAACAAGAATACAAATTTAGCAAATAAAAAAAAACATTCCAGAACCTACACAGCACAACTTGAAGTGTTATCAAAATGTCACACTGGGTTTAGTTGTTTTATTTTTTTTCTGGTGCGAAGCCTCCTTAAAAATAGAATTTTATGCCACATTTATTGCCAAGCATATGCTGAAGGAAAAAAGGATACACATGTATGTACAGAGAAAAATAAAAATTGAGACATGAAATAAACAAAAAACAAACCCTAAACAAACATGATTAGACATGAGTGCATGCAACATCAAAAGTTAGGATATTATATAATGCGGTTGGTATATTGTCTACAGCTGGCTGTCCCCGCCCCCTCCCTCCACCCATCTAAGAAGTCTATTAAGATTACAGATTTTTTTTTCTTTGTTAAAGAAAACAAATAATTTGATTAGGACTGAAGGATGCTAAACAAACATTTGTGTGTATAATCCTGCATATGGGCATAAACATTGTGTTGCCCGTGACTGCCGACAAAAAATAAAAAGGATTTTTATTTTATCCATAAGTGTACATTAAAGCTCTAAATTAGCTCTATAATTGTTGGTAAGTTTAATTGTAAAAATTTTTCGTTTTCAAGATAATTGCATTTTCGCATGTGACATAAATAGAAATAATTTTCGCAGCCAACGATTATAACGATGATTTTAGTGAAATTTTATAGAATAATATATTCCTTAACTAATTTTATAATGTTTTGCACTGATGTCTCCTTAAAACGTCTTTAATTTTACACAAAAACTTTTTATCGCACGTGACATTTTCCTATCAGTACACTTAAATTGTTTCCGTTGCTCTTTTTTTTTGCCAAATTATAAATAATTAAGCTTAGTAGAAATGTTCTCTAATTAACAACAGTATTCAATTTGATTCTTTCCACTTAACAAAAATTTCTTTCTTAATTTATGGTTTTGTAATAATATTTTATATTCTTTCAACTGTTGTCTCGATCTATTGCAATTTCTATTATTGTATTCATTCCTTTGCCGTTTTTCTGGTCTTAATCTGATAATTTAAAGAATTTTTAAATATTTTTGTACATTTTTTTTAACTTTACTCTTACTATGTCGCACGTGACCAAATGCGTATGGGTACCAAGATCACAAAACTTTTTAATTTTCGGCAAGGCTTTTTAATTGAACTTGTAGTTGTATTAAATACATCGGTTTGCAGTTTCTACGCACTCATAATAATTAAGAGTTTTCTATGTCGCATGTGACATACAAATATTGTTACTTAATTTTTTTAAAGAAAAGATTACGCTTATCCAAATTTAAATAATTTAAGAATATGCATAATTATTTTTATGTGGTTTTTTAACTTTGCATTTACGATGTCGCACGTGACGAACTTTATATAGGCAGCGCGATCACAAATTCTTATATTTTTCAGCAAGTATTAAATATATCTATTTATATTGAATATTTAATGAGCTTTTTGTACGTACCTTAGACGCACTAATAGCAAATAATGCTTTCCAATGTCGCAAGTGACACAGAAAAAAATTTAAAAGGGAATAAATTTTTCTTTTCTAAATTTAAATAATTTAAAATGGTCAACATTTTTAAATAACAAATATATATTATTTTCAATGTCGCACGTGACACAAAAATAAGCAATTGTGGACAGAAAACATTTTGAAAACTTTTGATCCATTAGTGAATAATTTAAGATAATGTAAAATTTTTTTGTGTAAATTTTTCACTTTTGATTTTGCACGTGACCGATTACACGGTTACAGATTACAGATTTCTTTTTGATTTTAAGCGTTTTTGTTGTACGGAATATTTTGACAAATTTGCTTGCACTTTTGAAGCATTGATAACATGTAAATATAGTCTTAAATGTTGCACGAGACATAGAGATATGTAATTTTTCAAAGAATATACTTTGCCTTTTTATAATTTACAAAATTTCTAGGTATTTAATTTTTATTTTTTTTGATAAGATACATACTAGTTTTCAATGTCGCATGTGACATCGAAATATGCAATCTTGGAAAGAACATTTTTTCCTTATCTAATTAAAAGAATTTAAGAGTATGTAAATTAAATATTGTGTGGTTTTTTTAATTTTACATTTACTATGTCGCATGTGACCAACTTTAAATAAACTGCTTATATTATAATTTTTTTAAATATGTACATCGGCTTGTAATGAATATGTAATAAGATTTTTGATTGCACCTTCGAAGCACTGACAATATTATTTTTAAATGTTGCACGTGACATATGAATATTAAATTTTGAAAAGAAGAAATTTTGTTTACCTAAATTTACATAATTTAAGACCATGTAAATTTTTTTATGTAATTATTTTTTTATTTTGCTCTAACAATGTTACACGTGACCACATTTATGTAAGTAACACGTTTACAAATTTATTTATATTTTTCAGCTAGGTTTTTTTAAATTATATTAAATTTTCCCTTTGCACTAAATATTTAATAAGAATTCTACGCACTGATAGCATAATTTTTTTCAATGTTGCACGTGACATAAAAATACAAACTTTTGTGAAGTAAAAAATTATGTATGCCTTAATTTAAATGTGTAGTTTAGGAGTATGTAAGAATTTGTTTATATATATTTCTTAAATTTTACACCTACGAAGTCGCACGTGACCGAATTAATTAATATACATAGGTTACACGATAAAATAGTCTTATATTTTTTCTGGCAAAGTTATAGATATTTTAATTTAATTTAATTTTTTTACACTTACGATGTTGCACGTGACCAACTTAATATTGGTACCACGATCACAAATCTTTATATTCTTTCCCAAGATTTTTTATATTTTAATTTGATTAGAGTATAGTAAATGTGTTTTTTGTATGTACCTGAGACGCATTAATAACAATGTCGCAGGTGACATCGAACATAATAGTTTCAGATGCATTATTTTTTGAATATTTGTAACTTAAGAAAAAAAATTTTGATAGCAAAAAATCTAATGGGAATGCTTCCCTTTAAGAATGTTTAACATAACAAATCGAACAAAATAAATATGCAAATGACAGAATTTAAGCTTTTGTAACTTTTCCTTACAATATCTCGAAGTACGTTATGCAGAAATGTACAATTTACATTAGTTAAATTTAACTATTTCTCTTTGAAAATATAAAACAACAAAGTGTTTTAAAGAACTTTTTACTTTTTGATGATGGTGCAACTTTCATTGGAAATGCCCATATGTTTGTACATGCTGGTGTTTGGTTGACCATAAATTTGTAATTTTTGTATAAGAAAACTTAGCTTTGTTTGTCTTGTACTACATATTTTTTTTTGCAGCAGTACAAATAATTATGGCTGTGTCCTTTTAGCCTTC
Source organism: Tachina fera (assembly GCA_905220375.1). Lineage (NCBI taxonomy): Eukaryota > Metazoa > Arthropoda > Insecta > Diptera > Tachinidae > Tachina > Tachina fera. The sequence continues at coordinate 110,080,881 of LR999967.1, forward strand.
AACAATTTATATATAACATTATAAGCAATCTAGAAATTTTGTTAAATCAACTCAAGTTTTTTCTTTTCTTTATTTTTTTTTATTCCTTGATTTTCTTTTAAATGCAGACATGTGTAAAATTATACTTCTCTTCGCTTGCAACCTTTGGGATTTTTTGCTTTCTTGTTCATATCATGTAAGTTGACACATCTATTAGACATACCCGGCTCATTTGCTAACTTTTCTTATTTTCTTCATCTTTTTCTACTTATACTTTTACTTCTTTTGATATTTTTATTTGCTTTCAGCCGCCTAATAAACTTTGCGTTTTTTTTTCTTTGTACATAAATTTATATATATTTTTTATACGCTTGGGGACACGGAATTCTTTGCATGTTTTAATTTGTTTGTGCAACAAAAGCGATTTACAACTTAGCACTGGGGAAGAGGCGTAAAGTTTCGACAATAAATCTTGTTAAGGTTCGATATTTTATTGCAAAAATATTATTGGCCCCGTGCCACTTCTCTCATAGTTAAATTCCAATAATAGTAATAAGTTTAGTTAAAAAGTAATAAAAAGAAAAGCAACAAAGTGTAACATTGTTAAATGCAAACGATCGATTAAGACGTGAGAGACTAAAAGTGTGTTCAAGGCAAACTGTTGGGGAATTGGAAACACAATATTTGTAAGGGAAAAATATTATTTATTTATTTGAAAAATAAAGCTCTTTGATGATACTCATGGTATTATAATATAATATATTATTTTGAAGAGGAGAAAAATGTAATGTAATGCGCTCCATAACCACTTGCAAAAATCTGTTCCAGAAGCCTTCTTAAATTCCTACTCATCAATTTTGGTTTTTACATTTAAATTGGTCTAGAAATAGTTAACTTTAAGCTGTTAGATGAGGCTGCATTTAGTCTAATATTTTTGCAAGTGGTTATAGCGCGCATTACATTACATTTTTCTCCTCTTCAAAAGAATATATTATATTATATTATAATACCATGAGTATATTTAAAAATAAATTAATTAAATATTTATTTGAATCATTTAATTATTTAATTTAATTAATTAAAGAGTTTAATAGTCCCATATACATTTTTTAATTGATTTTTTTTCTTTTTCTGTTTAATTTTGCACAAATATGAATAAAATCTTTTTCTCAAGTAAAAATAAAAATAAACAAATTAAGCAAGTCATAATAAGCACGATTGATAAACATAAATGTTCAGTTTTTTGTCAATTACAGTTGTTAAATTTGAGCTTTAATTTTTGTTAAGCAAGTTTTTTTATTTAAAAATGTCTTAACTACATCGGTTTGCATTCTCTACGCACTGATAAGAATTATTTTCAATGTCGCACGTGACAGAGAAACATGTGATTTTGCAAAGGAAATATTTCGCTTATCCAAATTTAAATAATTTAAGAGTATGCATAATTTGTTTTATGTCTTTTTTAACATTACAGCTGCAATGTCGCACGTGACCAGCTTTATATAGGCAGCAGGATCACAAATTTTTTTTATATTTCTTTAGCAAGTATTAAATATCTTTGTTTGTACTGAATATTTAATGAGCTTTTTGTATGGACCCACTAATGACAAATGTTGCTTTTCAATGTCGCACATGACACATAAATTTGATATTTGAAAGAAAATAAATTTCTCTTTTCTAAATTTAAATTATTTATTTTTAGTATGCCAAAAATTTTTTTTATATAAATATATATTATTTTCAATGTCGCACGTGACATAGAAATATGCAATCCTGGAAAAATAATTTTTGACTTATCTAATTATAGGAATTTAGAAGTTTGTATGTGTTGTGTTGTGCGATTTATTTCATTTTACATTTATGATGTCGCGTGTGATCAAATTTATTTATGTAGGTCACGTGCGAACACAAACCTTTTTATTTTCCAGCAAGGGTATTTTATTTTAATTGTATTAAATATCTTTTTTTGTACTGAATATTTAATGGGATTTCTGCTTGCAATATGTCGCACGTGAGCAAATTTATATATATTTTAAATACTAAGCAGCTAGGCTTTTTTTTTAATTATAACTGTGCTATGATAAATCCCAACAATTCACGTATTATATTTGCTTTGAAAAATTTTTATTTAAAACTGAAATTCGAAAACGAACACATGTATACTGATGATAACAAAATACGAAATGTATCCTTATTAAATAAAACAAAGATCTGTATATTTCTCGTGCTCCATAAAAAATTATATTTTTTATTCGATTCTTCATGATTTTAGTTTTCACGAGCAATAAACTTTTGCAATAATTATAAATAACTGCAGCTATTTCAACTGTAGCTATTTTGTATTAAAAGCCAAGGTATGACTGATTGCCTTCAGAGAATATAAAAATTTTACAAGCAAATAGTAAACAGAGGGAGGAAGAGAGAAAGATTAATAGATAATAAAAAATAACTACAAGTATAATTTTAACGCACAAAAGCATAAAGTTTATTTTTTAAATCCAGTTTCAAACTGAACAGATTTGCCATTAAATAAACATTTTGCTTGCAGTCGTATATACACATAAAAATAGAATGTTCTGCTTGGAAACAAGGAGCACTAAAATGTTAATTTTAGGAAATTGTTTGAATAGAATTTAATTACAAAGTATTTTTTTTGGCTTGAAGGAAATATAATATTTCAAGAAATTGACAGCTATTTAAATTTTTATATGAGTGATTCTAATTTAAATAGAAAAAACAATTTATGCTAAAAACGTATAAATTTAAGAATAAAAAATAAACTCCTTAGCACGATTTAATAGAAGAAATCACTAATGAAAAATTAACTGCGCCCCAGATGATGAAAATTTTCTTTCCGCAATTTTCCACTTTATTACTTAAAATTGCATTTCTATGCACAATATGAAATTTGGAAGGAAGAAACTTTTTTAATACCACATTTATAGGTTTCAAATAGCGTACGAATTACAAGTACAGTGGAATCTCCCTTAACGGACACTTCCTATAGGCGGATACTCCCCTTGTGCGGACACATTTCAATGGTCCCTTCGGTGTTCGCTCAAGAGAGATTCCACTATATATGTGTATATGTATACCCTTTATATTCCTCTTGAGTGTAGCTCCCATTTTATCCCAGACAAACGAAAATGTTCGTCTCTTTTTGTTTTCAAAATAAACAGCCGAAAATAGTATTGCCATATTAAAATTAAAAATATTTTCCATTACATTCAGATAAACTAACAAAATAATATAATTGCAGAAAGAACATCCCAAAAAAAGAAAGCGATAGAATAATTAAACAATCAACAGAATTCATTCAAAAATAACCCAAAAAGCAAATATTAAGCAAAAAAAAACACTTTGAAAACTTTTTTCCTAATACTATACTTATAGAAATTAAGTTTCTATTGCTTTACATATCAGGCGTCCATTATCATTAGTGTAATTGTTTGGACACCTATTTACGATTGAAATCGCCATTACGAAGAAAGTCTTTTAAAACAATCTGTTAATTACGACGGCTGCTTAATGGAAACTTCATCCCATTTTATTTATTACGTTGTAAACATTCATCCGTATGGGGTGCTGAGAGTTAAGAAAACTAATTAGTGTAATTAATGGTTAAATTAGTAATGACACATATCGAATGACTGTGTTGTTATTCGTTCATATGTTTTTCCCTATTTCGAGTAAATACAATAAATAAAATAGAAATGAGACTAATGAAAAATGGTACATTGTGCAAAAGGTACTTTTTATAATAAAAGTACTATATAAAAAAATAAAGGGTATAAAAGGTACTTTTTTATAAAAGTAAGTTTTTATAAAAAGTACTTTTTATAAAAGGTACTCTTTATAAAAGGTACTTTTTATAAAAGGTACTTTTTATAAAAGGTACTTTTTATAAAAGGTACTTTTTATAGAAGGTAATTTTTATCAAAGGTAGTTTTTAAAGAAGGTACTTTTTACAGAAGGTACTTTTTTAAAAAGGCACCTTTAATAAAAGATACTTTTTATAGATGTTACTTTTTATAAAAGATACTTTTTATAGAAGGTACTTTTTTTAAGAAGGTAACTTTTATAAAAGGTATTTTTTGTAAAAGGAACTTTTTATAAGAGGTACTATATGTAAAAAGTACTTTTTATAAGAGGTACTATATGTAAAAGGTACTTTTAATCAAAATGTACTTTTTATAAAAGGTCCTTTTTATAAAAAATTTCTTTTGTTTTAAATAAGGTACTTTTTATAAAAAATTTTCTTTTTATAAGAAAAATATACTTTTTATAAAAAGGTACTTTTGATAAAAATTACTATTTACTATTATGAATAGTATTTTTTTACCAAAAGTAAAATTTTTTATAACAAGTAACCTTTTTATAAAAAGTACCTTTTATAAAAAGTACTTTTCATAATAAGTAGTTTTCATAAAAGGTACTTTTTGTAAAAGGTGTTTTTTATAAAAGGTACTTTATATGAAAGATATATTTTATAAAAGGAACTTTTTTTATAAAGGTACTTTTTATAAAAAAAGGTACTTTTTATTAAAAAAATTTACTTTTTATAAAAAAGGTACTTTTTATAAAAAAGATACTTTTTATAAAAATGTAATTTGCATAAAAAAGGTACTTTTTCTGAAAAAAGTAATTTTTATAAAAGCTTATTACAAATATATAAAAATTATTAAAAAAATGTTTTATTTTAAATGCGCTAAAGTTATAAAAGTTATTTAAAAATTTAATTTTTTTTGGCTTAAAAAATAAGTGCATGCAGCAAAGACTTTCTTTTTATAAAGATTAAAAAAAAGAAGACAAAAAAGTACTAAAATAAAAATTTAAAATAAAAATAAAAACTTACAATTAACCATTTAGAAAATCGTTTATACGAGTATTTATGCAAAAGGCCAGATGTTGATGATGCAGACGACAAGGAGGCATTCGTCGACGAACGTGTACACTTATTGGCACTCAGTGGCTTCTTTGTAGGAGTTGATGTTGGCAAATTGATGTACACATCCGAGGCAGAGCTGGCCAGCCTTAAGGGCATTTTGAATAGTTTACTAAAGCCAGACTTGCACAAAGATGAGATGTAATTGAAAGATAAATGGAACATAGAGGGTATTTTTTTTGCGGGGCTGGAGGAGGGGACAAAATAAAAAGGGAATGATTTTAAAAGTACTTTTATGTTTAAAACAAAAATAACATTTATATGAAGAGATATTTCAGACAACAAAAAGTTACAGTGAGTGCTGGGGTTTTCGGTTAGTTTTTGTTATATATTTTTTAAGATTTGTAATAATTTTTTTTTTAGTTTTATTTTTGCACTACAAGCAAGAATATTTTAAATGTCTTTTGACTGCATTTTAAAGTTTTTAAATACTCCCAGTATATCGGCTGTTAAGTTTTTTTATATGTTTTCAAATGTAACTTTTACCTGAAGCTCTTGTATGTAAGATTTTATTTTTTTTATATAATATTTTCAATATTTTTATATACAGTCTGCTGTACTTTGTTATTTTGGTACTTTTATTATTTATTTAATTTCTCTTATGTGTTTGTTATCAGTTCACTGAATTGTTTAATTTATTTTCTCTTTTCTTTTTTTGTTATTAAAATAGATTAATTAATTGACTTTTTGTTTTCACTAAAGAGATATTATTTTTTTTTTAGTTACTAACTTTATAATTTTTTGTTAATTTTAATTATTTAAGGTTATTTAAACAAGGATTTTTATGTTGAGCAAAAGTATTTTTTGCGAGTTTGGTTTGTTCTAGGAAATTTTTTTAAACAGATTTTTTCAGTAAGTTCAGCTTTTTCTAGATGCACTTGTGTCTATTGTAATTTTTTTTTTATAATTTTAGTACAACATATGTATCGTTAACTAAAACACAAATCGGCTTAAGATTTTCTTAATATGAACGCGAATTAAATTATGTAATTGATCAATTCCTTTCTTTTTTGATTTTCTAAATAAATATAATCCACAATTTTTTTTTGGAATATATAATTTTATTTTGATTTTTGCACATCTGAATTTATAGAAATTCGATATCCAATTTTTTGTTAGTTGCGGAATTTTGCCTTTTAGTCATCTTTATATTAATTTATATACATATGTGTATATATGTATTTACATATATATATTAGCATGAATTTACTTCAACTTCAAAAAGAAAACGGGAATTATTATCTTGTGTTTTAATAACTTAAATATCATATGATAACTTTCTTTCCTTATATATTCAAAAAATTTTATGTAATTATTTTTTAGAAATCTACTTTCGGTCTTTAAAAACCTGTTAGGAGTAAACATTCTAAGAACCGATTCCTGTAACCGGTTCTAAACCAGAATCGATTAACCAGTTTTAAAATTAATAACTTTAAGCTTTTGTTAAAATAAAATAAAAAGGAAAGGACTCCCCTTGAAGCTTATTCAAGCCACCGTTTCATACAAATTAGTTCGATTAAAATCTTTAATCTAGTTCTTGAAATTATTTCAAAAATTAATGCAGTTAACCAGCTAAAGAAACGACGAGGATTAGAACCGCTTCTATCCAGGTCTTATTCTTAGTCTATAAACTGTTTTGATTGAGTACCAGTTGTAGTAATGCGGTTAAAATATAATTCAATAAAAAAAAAACTATATGAAACCGAGTAAAAGATTAACGACCTTAAAACCGATTTGCCTGAGACTAAGAACAAAAATCTGTATTTATTATAGGTAAGGAAGACAAATTTAAACCCCAAGAAAACAACAACCAACTCAAAAGCCGTATTGGAAGGCTGATTTGAAAATAATTTCGAATAACCGCTTCCAAAACCGCTTCGACTAATCGGCTAAAAATACAATTACAAAATTAAAACTGATTATTTTAAATCAACGATTTCAAAAATTGGTCTAAGTTACCAATAATAGCCTGTTGAAATTGACGAGTTTAAAATATAGTTCAGGCAACCGGTTAAAAAACCGATTGGAAAATCGGTACTTAAGACCAGCATAAAACCAGTAAATATTACAAACTAAAAAGCAGCTTTAGAAAAGAAGTTTAAGAGTAGTTTCGAATAGCCGGTTCTAAGCCAAATTCGTAAAACCGTTTTAAAACAGATTTTATAGATGGAATTTTATTTTTTTAGGATTAGGATAGGAATTGCTTTATTTAATTTTTTTATTTTTATTTTATTTTATTGAAAAAAAATAAACAAAAAGTGTGGGTATTTTTATCTTTTTTTTCGAAAAAAAAACAAAGCTATGCAAAAATAATCCTCATGACTTAAAATGATTTAGCCAAATAGCTGCCATGAGATTCTGCTAGAAGGATTGAATTCAAGCAACAAAAAATAAGCTAAAAGCTCAAGAATTAATTTATTGGTTATTGACAATTGATGATATAAAGTTTCACAAATGCACATTTAAACTGTTAAAGCTAAATTTAGTAACTAATGGCAGAAGACAATGAGCCTAGAAAATACTTCTCTCAACTTTTAATATATTGTTACCTGAAACAAAAAAAAGCCCTAAGTAAAATTTTTATAAATTTACAGAAAATGAAAAAAACATGCTAAAATGAAAAATAAATGAAGTGATAAAGCACCACGAAATTTATTAAAAACAAGTCTATTTAATTTTTTTTAGATAGAGAATTTTGAATTTTAGCTAACGATATACATATATAACCTTGTTTAATTAACCTCTTTTCCCACATCATATATTTATTACCTTTTAAAGTTTCTCACTTAATTATTATTGTTACTATTTAAATATTAGCATCAATTTCATTTTTAACAATTATTATTGATTTAAAATTTAATTTAAAAATAACATTTACTAAATTATTTTAAAACTCTACATATAAATTTGTTCTAGTTCATTTTTATTCAATGATTTAGATTGGTCACTTAGTTGTCTATCAGTTTAAAGCCTGTTTACCAAAAATGCATTAAAATATTCTTTCGAAAATTTCAATGTCTTATTTTTATAAAATGTATTTACAAATTTTTTAATTTATTTAAAAACCAAAATTAAAATTTTCTATCACTAACATTATTAAAATATTTTAGTGTTTTTTGTTTTTGGAACTTTTTTACACAGTTTAGCGTTTCAGTTGAAAATGGTCCATCGTTTGGAGGAGTTTCCTGTTCTTTTTTTAGCATTTTATACCCAGTCCATGGTTTTATTTAAAAAATATCAGTACTGTAGATTTATATATTTGTATATATAATTATTTGAATTTAATTTTTTTTTTTTTTTTTGTTAGTTTATTTATAGTTGATAAAAAGCCAAGAGAATAAAACTGCCTCTTCAGTTTTGGTCCTTCCGTTTGTGATTTTTAATTAAATTCATATAAATTTTAAGTGATCCTTTAAGTTGCTCAAGTTTTTTAGTTGTATTTTGTTTTTGTTATAATTTACAGCTGTTATTTGGTCCTTTAAAAATAGAAGAATTAAATATATATAAAAAAATTTAAGTTTTTTCTTACTAAATTTATTACCAGACCACAAACCTTTGGCTCAATTGCAGTAGAGAAAAATCTTAAGGCAACGTTTAAAAAAAATTTTAAGGGACATTTTTTTTTGCTATTGTGCGACGTTAAAAAATATCAGAAGCAACAAAAAAATTTTTTTTTAATTTTAAAAATTTTATTTTTTAGTTAAATATTCTATTTATGAAAATTTGAAAAAAAAAATTATTTTATTATAAAAAAAATTCAAATAAAAATGTTCTATTATATCACAATATGACGAGTGTAAAGATAAATTTCTACAGCCTTATTTATAAAATTAATATTTATTAAAATTATTTTTCTTAAAAAGTCTTTATAAAGTCTTAATAATTTTTATAAATAAGGCTGCTAATTTTTATAACCCAAGACACAAACCAATTTCGTTAAAAGTGGTCTGTTAGCATGATAACATATCCATGATAGAAATAAAATTCCTGTGGAATTCTAATCACATTCATACAACCAACTGGAGCTAAACAAAAAGACGTTGCAGTATAATCTATACTTCTAAGAAAAAATATATTAAAATTTATTAAAGCTGTTAATTTTTTTCACTGATAATTGTAAATTCCACAAGAACATGCGCTGTGTATATCGCGTTTTTTTTGTCAAATTATTTTTTTTTTAATTTTAAAACTTGGAATTTCTTTTACTTTTTAATAAAATTTCTTTCAATATTTTATTGTTCAATTTAACTATTTTTTCAAGCTTTAGATCAGTTTATATTTTTATTTTTTAGTTCGATATTTCGTTAATCTTCTGCTAATTTCATAAGAATAATTTTTATTTTTATTATTAATTTCGTCTTTTTTCCTTTCAATAAAAAAAATATTTTATATAAAATATTTTTTATATTTTTATAAAAAATATTTTTTATATTTTTATAAAAAATATTTTTGATAAAATTTTTATATAAAATATTTTTTATAATATTTTTATATAACATATTTTTTATAATATTTTTATAGAAAATATTTTTTATAACATTTTTATATAAAATACTTATTACAATATATTTATATAAAAGATTTTAATAAAAAATATTTTTTATAATAATTTTATATAAAATATTTCTATAATATTTTTATATAAAATATTTTTATAATATTTTTATATAAAATATTTTATAAATTTTTTTATATAAAAGATTTTTAAAAAAATTTGTTTCTATATAAAATATTTTTATACTATTTTTATATAAAATATGTTTTATAATAATTTCGTATAAAATATTTTTTATAATATTTTAATATAAAAGATACTTATATAAAATATATAATATAATAATATAATATAATATAATATAATATAATATAATATAATATAATATAATATAATATAATATATTTATAAGAAATAATTTTTATAAAATTTTTATATAAACGATTTTAATAAAAAATATTTTTTATAATATTTTTATATAAAATATTTTTTATAATATTTTTATATAAAATGGTTTTTATAAAATTTTTATACAAAAATTTTTTTATAATATTTTTATATAAAATATTTTTTATAATATTTTTTATTAAAATATAAAAAATATGTTTTATACATTTTTTGTGATTGAAAGGAAAAATTACAAAATTCAAAATTAAAAAAAATATATCCTGATGAAATGAATCGAAGATTAACGAAATATCGAACTAAAAAATAAAAATATAAACATACAAAAGCTTTCAATTGTAGAAGGTTCGTTAATGAAAGAGTTCGTTATACCGGGGTTTGCCTATAAATACATACTTTGTCAAAGTATAAATTAAAATCGATTTTGTATAAAGTTTCTTTTTTAATACTTTTTATTTCAAATAGACACTTTTTTGAATAGTTTATTGCACTTAAAAAAAAAGCCTTATCAACAACAGAAATTTTCTGAAAAATTTACCGAACAGGAGGGAAAAATTAATTGGTCCGACCGTCTGTTTATTATTTAAAATAAGCCTATGTCCGGCCAACCACTTTCGGTCTAGTTATAATCTGTTATAACCATCAATATATTTTGTTACAACAATTGTTAGTTAAAACATTATTTAACAATTTACATTTTTAATGACAATACACCCGTAAAAAGTGTTTTATTAACGTACTGTTAGCCAATCTATTTATTTGGAAAAGGTGTTGTCATTCTTGCAAACAGCCCGGACAAGTTACATTTGGTCTATTTAATTATAAAATGATAATAAGCGGTTGTTATATAAAAGCATGTCAGATTAAAAATAGCCATTGAATGACATTTACGAGTAACTATAACTATATGCACATAATTAATTACTGATGTAAAATCTAATTAAAGTAATACTTTTTATCATGGTCTTCTATATGCGTCTATTGAAAACAAAATTATTAAATAAAAAATTTTATTTTTAAAACCAGATTAACCTCAATTATTATTGTTAAATTCTCCTCCCTTCAGTTTGATCTGTGGTGGCCTTCTTAATGTGAATAAATTAAATGCTGACTGAGCAAACAAAAAATTTATTTTTCTCTTCCATTTACATTAAATAAATAATAATGCGGAGTTGGCTGTTTAATGATTATACATGAAGCATGTAAAATAATAACATAATAAATTTAATTGTGGGGAGCATTTATTTTAATTTAATGCTCTTATTTCTATTAAGAAAAGATTTAAAATCTTTTTATCAAACTTAAATGAATTTTGTGTTATTTTTGCTTTTCATTATTATTAGTATTAATGTGAGAAAAGTGGAAAATTGTCTATTTGCTTCAGTGGGTAAGATTTTTGTGCGGCACAGAAGATTAAACATCTGAAACAAATCTTAGCAAAACAGGGGTACATTTTTAAGAAAATCATTAAACAAATTGTAGCCAGAAGTTAAAATTATAGATATGCAAAATACAGATTTATAAGTTATTTATATATATATATATATATATATATATTATTTGGTAATAATGTCCCCTAAAACTTATTTTTTGCTTTTTAATACTTTTACTTATCCGATTGATATAAAAAACTCGTCTATTATGTGTATATTGGACTCTTGTAATGACATAATCTCATTATTAAAAAAGTGGGCGGAGCCATGCCCATTTAAATATATTCTTAAGTTTCTGGTTCCAGTACCTAAATGTTTCTTACGAATCTTGTCACGCAACTGTAATCTTGTCGCTCTGTAAGCGACAAGATTTAGCATCTAAAAAAGTGAGCGGGGATACGCCCCTTAAAAATTTAGTAATTACTTTTATATATTTCTACTCTTCTGAATCCTACAAAGCTTGACAAACGTCTTAAGATCTAAGAATGACACAATTTCAAAATTCAAAAAGTCATTAAAATTAATTATTATATTTAATGTAATTCTATTTAAACGATTCTTACCAAGCTTGATAGATATTCTAGGATCTAAAAATTACAAACAAAATGTTTAAGAAAAGTGGGCGGGGTTACGCCCATTAATTTTAAGTTTAATCATTTCTCTACTTATTCTCATCTGCTTACCATGAGACTTGAAAAACGCCTTCAGCTCTTAGAATGATACAATTTGAAAATTGGAAAATTGGGCGTAATCACGTCCATTGAAATTAATTATTATTATTATTTTACGAATTTTGACAGACTCCCAAAGCACTAAAAATTATTTAAAAAAATAATAATTTAGAAAAATTAGCGGGCCACGCCCATTAAAGCCTATCTTATATTTTATATAGTTTACTCATACCATTCCTACAAAACTTTATAAATCCCTTAAGCTCTAAGAATGACACAAGCTGAAAATTCGAAAAGTGGGCGGGGATACGCCCATTAAAGTTTACTATTACATTATAAATATTTTATTCCATTCGACAATTAGTTAAATGAGAACTATTCAAAATTAAAAGTCTTATTGCAACAGCCTATATTATGTTAAATTTTAAAGGGCATGGTTCCGCCTACTTTTTCAAAGCCGAACGTGTGCAAGGTGTGTTAGCTGTCAGTACATAAAGCAAAGTATTTTATTTAGTGGGAGTGGCTCTTGTCAACTTTCTTCAGCAGTGCATTCAAATGATGGTTATATCATTTCGAACCGTAAACAAAGTTTTGAAATCATTTAACATATTGTTGAATTATGAAATAGACAATATTTAAATTTGTTCATATAACTTAACAACATGTTTTTGTAAGACGTTGATGATAGAAATCTTGGGCGTTTTTTTTTCATCGTAAATGTCTTGCACAAACAGTTAAAAACAAAACAGTGAGTTAAATGTAACAACGATTTGTTAAGCTCCTTCTATTTTCAAGTTGCCCAATAAATAGAAAATATGTATTTGTCAAAATACTTAATCAAATTTATGTTTTATTGATGACATGTTATTAATTATTTGTCAGCCAACTTTTAATCATTTGAAGTAGTGAAAGAACACTAACTGTGTGGTTTTGCTGTAATGACGATTAATTATTTGTAATTAGTCTCTTTCACTCTCTCTCTCTCTCTCTTTCAGGAGAAAATATTTTACCTTCATTTTAATTCATAGTGAAAATAAAAACCCTGCAGGCTTGATATAAAAGTCACCAAAAAATTTTAAAGGCTAAGTTGCGTGAATTTTATTTCAATTTATCATCGTTGGTGATATTTTAGCCACTTTTGTGAATAGTTAGAAAAATTAAAAATTAATTTAACTTAAGAAATGCCTCGTAATGATACATTTTATGATAAAAGTTACTTACAGGTAATCAATTGGCTTAAATGTAAACACATTCTTGGTTTTATCTTCCAACATAATAAGTTATTTTTTTTTTGTTGTCTTTATTTTGAAAAGAAAAAACTACAATTGAAAGAAGCACTTTGTATAAATTCTATATACAGCAATAAGTACTCGTAGCTGTGTGTCCTTGCCCATTACAAAATTAGAAATAATAACTGTTGCTAAGCAGAAAAAGTTCATCCAGTCCATTTGGAGTGGCGGCAGGAGGCAATTGCCATTCATTATTATTAATATTATTTATAAGTTTTTATTAATTTAATGAAGACTTGTTTTGGCACCTGCTGCTATCCTTTTAATGATCTTTTAGTAAAGTTGCTGCGCAACAAAATAGTTTGTCAACAATTCAGTCAATTTAATAGCAAATAGTGTGGAATGAGTTTTGTTTGCTTGTTGTGCTCTTTTTTTTAAATTATTTTGCTGTGTTGATTTGAAATTTTACTCAACAATGGCAAGAAAATCAAAGCATTTAGCAATTTAGCCAGTGGCATTTTTGTGCCATTTATTTTTAAATAATGAAAATTAAAACATATTTAAACGTTTTGTTTTTAAGCAATTAAATGCATAAAGTTTCTAAACAGGAAAAAAAACCAATATCCTTTTTAAACGCCCTAAAAAAAGGAGGAGGTGGTCAATTTGTCTGTATTTTTGAAGTCATTAAGTTGTAGACCGCTTTAAAAAAATCTTGTCTGAGAGGGTATTTCTTCTATTTGGTTCCACTGCCAAAAAAAGTGGGCGGGAGCAGCCTAAGTATTTTTTTCTGATTCTATATTATACTTCTCCTACTTCTCACACACTTTAGGCACTTGTAATGACACAATTTCATAGTTCAAAAATGGGCGGAACCACGCCCTTTAAAATTTAATATATTATTTCACGTGCATCTATTCAATATTTTTTACAAGACTTGAAACACACCCTGAGCTCTAAAACAGACACAATCTTGCATTTAAAAACAGGGCGGCGTCACGCCCATTAAAATTTATTATTATATTTCACGTGCTTTTACTTAATCGTTTTTAACAAAGTTTGACATACTATCTGAGCTTTAAAAAATACTCAATCAATAATTTAGAAAAGTGGGCGGAGTCACGCCCATTAAAATTTAATATTATATTTCACGTATTTCTGCTAAATAGATTTTTACAAAACTTAGCCCATAGCTTGAACTCTAGCAAATATTCAATCTTGAATTTAAAAAGTGGGCGGGGTTACGCCCATTAAAACTAAAATTATATTTCACTTCTTTCTGTTAGAGTGATTGTCCCGGAACTTAATACACACCACAAACCTTAAAAGTTAGTTTGACTGGAATTTTAAAAAGTGGAAGGGGTCACACCCACTAAAATTAATATTATATTTAACGTGCTTTTACTTAATCAATTATCACGAAACTTGTCACACATTTTAAATCTCGAAAAACACTCCATCATCATTATATTTTTTAAAGTGGGCGGGGTTACGCCCATTTAACTGTAATAATATATTTCACGTTTTTTTTATTTACACTTGATTTTACTTTACTTTATTACAAAACTTGGCACACATTCTGAACTTTTGAAAGTGGGCATGCAGATTTGAAAGCGAAACCACGCCCCTTAAACTTTAGTATTATTAAAAGTGGGCGGGATCATGCCTATTAAGATTTATAATTATTTATTATATTTGTGATTATCGCAAAACTTAACACAAACTCTGATGCTTAAAAAAGACTTAATCTTGCATTTTTCACATGTGTCTGCTTAACCTATTTTTAGGAAATTTCGCACATAGCCTGAGCTCTGAAATAGATTTAATATTGCATTTAAAAAAGTGGGCGGGGACATGCCCCTGAATATTTAATTTTAGATGATATTTACTTCAGCTTATCCGTACCCCACGAAACTTGCCACACAATTTTGGATTTTAGAATGGCATAATTTTTTTTTAATTACAGAAGTGGGCGGGGTCACGCCTATTGCATAATATAGTAATAATAATAGTAATAATATTAATTTTATATTTTACATGCTTCTACTTGAACGAGTTTTGCAAAACTTGACACACATCTTGAGCTCTGAAAGTGACACAATGTTGAATTTATAAAAGTGGGCGGACTTATGTATATTTGCAAATTTTGTCATAACCCCTGAAAATATAAAATTGGCACTAAAACTTTAAAAATAAGACTTAAAAAATTTTGAACTGTCTTCAAAAATATGCAGTAAAATGTTAAAAAAAATTTGTATATCTTACCATACGAGTACA
The DNA here is from genome assembly GCA_905220375.1 of Tachina fera. Classification (NCBI taxonomy): domain Eukaryota; kingdom Metazoa; phylum Arthropoda; class Insecta; order Diptera; family Tachinidae; genus Tachina; species Tachina fera. The sequence goes on from LR999967.1 coordinate 110,096,312, forward strand.
AATGCTATTTTAGGGGAGGGGGGATAGGACATTGTCCTTTAGAGAATTGCTTTCGTATCCCTAGATTTATTCAACATTTTCTGTAATTATCTACTTTTATATTACTCATGAAAATGTCCACTCCCAATTCACCTTCCCCTCCCCCCGAGAAATTATTTTAGCTGCACCCAGGTGTGTTACTTATAATGCTGATAAAATTTTAATAAGTGTGGCTCCTAATCACTAAAAGAAACTTTAGTGCTTAAAAAGATAGAATAATAGAATAGATAGATAGTTTTAGATAGAAGTGCGTGAATTGTTGTATTAAATTTTAAAGGGCGTGTCCCCGCCTTCTATTTTAAATCTAATGTTATCTTATTATTAGATGTAAGGTGTGCACTTAATTTCATAGCACTAGCTTGGGCATAAATCCTAAAATACTGTTGGCAGTTTAAATGGTAGCGGTCCCTTTCTATTTTAGAGACTTTCCTTTGACAATTTTAATTAACAACTCTGTGTATTTGAAAAATTAAATTTATAGTTTCTTTAAAAACATAAATACGTATATAATATTTATGTTTCCATTTATAGAATGTTTATTATATAAAAAAAAAGGTTTTGGTCAAGGCTTTCCTTAAATTTCTGGGTACACAAACATTTTTCTTTTGTATGCGTTTAGTTCAATAATGATTTGTTTATTCGGCTTTATTTCTCTTTTTTTTTCATTATTTATTTAGTAATTTTTTCATTACAAAGAACATCTATTGCATGAGCTTTAAGCCCAAAAATTTTTTTTATTACAAGACAATTGTTCGGTGCGTAAAGAAAAAAATAATCGATCTCTTTACAGGAATTTTTCCTTAAAAACATACACATTACACACCAAAATAAATATTAGCATGTGCCATGAATAATAATAATAATAATTATATATTTATGTACATATCTGTATATAAAGGAATCGCACACAAAAATAAACATGATTTATATAAAGAATGGTTAACAATGGAAAATAATTTTAGTTTTTCATTTGTTGTTCATAGTTCTTGCTGTGGTTGGGAAGTCAGTCACATTGTTAAAGGTCAGCACAAAAAAAAGGTTTCTTTTCATTACTTTCATATATAAACAAGAAGAAGAAGAAGAAGATGATGAAATGTTATCTATAGTAAATTTATACTAAACAAACAAACAAACCAAAAAAAAGACAAGGAAAGGAAATGAGCCACAAGAGTGATTATATCTAAACACGAATTGAATATTATTTTTAAGCAAAAACATGAAAAACATGCATACGCTTAAGCACACACACACAGACTTATCCACCATATCAAATACACGCATCAGAAATCTCCCCACCTTCTTCTCTCTCACTCACTTACCTCACAGTTCTTATAATCGCAAACTAACAGGTCGCTTGTTAAAAGTATTTATTTCATTTCCTGCGCAGCTGATTGTAGAGGAGATTTCTACCTTTAACGTTTGTGTCTGAGTGCCAGCACTACTTCCTGTATGTTACTGAATATATATATATATATATATATATATATATATATATATATATATATATATATATATATATATATATATTATATATATATTTTTTAGCCAGCAACAAGTTCATTTTATTTATTCCTGAACTAAGTCAATATTTATAATATTAATTTTATTTTAAACATTGTGGTAGTTTCTATTGATTTTGGTGAGGTTCTATTCAAAAAAAAAAAAACAAATACTACGTATTACATATTTATTTGGTTTAAATGACGGTAGTATTTTTTGTTTCGTCTGTTTTTTTCAAGTTCTTTGAACTAATTAGAGTATGTACATATATTTTTTTTATTGGTGAAGCATTATTTAAGAATTAGTTGTTAGTTACTGTGTGTGGGCGAATTTATTTTTATAAAGAAGACAAGAAAAAATATTAAACAAAATATAAAAGCTGCTTAAACAATAAGCTATAAGAACTTATAAATAATTAAGATTCAGTTAAATAAAATATTTTTATTTATTTATTTTTTTTGAGGATGAAAACATGGAGGCTTGGTTTCGTTCTGCTAGTGTTTGCCAGCATATTTACTTCAACGTTAGTTGTAGAGTTGGGCATAGTGGTTCCTTTTGCGGATTGTTCCTTTTTGATCCCAACAACAAAAAGAACTAGTTCGTTCTTTTCGTTCAGTTGTTCTTTTCGATCAGTTGTGCAGTGAACAACAGATCAGAGATTACACATACATACATTGAATCCTCTTCAATGTTTTATTCCTTTGTTAATATTCTAAAGTAATTTCATTTCATTCTTAACGACCTTATTTAATTAAAAATTTTTGATTGAAAATGCTTAAAATGAAGTTTGATCATTTGAAACCAAATTTTAATCACTTTTAATACTGAACACAACAAATTATTTCTTTTAATTGAGTAAAAATTTTCTTTGCTTAGACGTATTTTCATTTGTGCTTTGTAGTCTTATTTGTTGTATGCTTTTAGTAACTAAAAGGTAAAAATTAATATTTTTGAAATTTTTAAAATGAAATCCGTTACCAGTTTAAAACAAATTATAATCACTTTTTTAATTTTAATATTCTTTTTCACAAACTTTTTTTTAGTTCAATCCTAAAAATTATTTCTATTAATTTTGTAAAACTCACTTGTATATTTCACTAAGTATACATTTTCTTATATTTGTTTTGATTATTGTGCTAAAAATTTAATAGGCACACTACATTTGTGTATTTTTAACAGTATGCAAACGAGAAACTATAATATTTTACTGGAAATCTTTTGCATGTGCATTGGTCAGGAACAGAGAATAAGATAAACAAAACAAAATAAAGACCAAAAATTAACGAACGCACAAAAAACGAACAAGACCAAGAAATCAAAAAGTACCAAGAGAATAAGAAAGACTAAAATAACAACAAAGACCAAAAAGGAACAACTAGTCTGAACTAGTTCACATCGTTCACTTATGGGAATAGTTCAATTGAACTAGTTCGTTCTTTTTGAGCCCAACCCTAGTTAATTGCTCCTTAAAAAAATATCACATAAAATTTTAGTTCCCAAAATATATGCACCTTAGCCTAATGAAAACCAAACAAAGAAATAAATATAGCAGAATCTTCGGCGAAAATAACCAATAAAGTGGCTACTCAACACAGTTTCGAAAATTTAATACGTCTCATTGACACCAGAGGCAGTGCAATGCTGCATTATTAAACGTAAAAAACAGAGTTGTAAAAGACTATAGGCTTTATTTATTTTATCTCTTCATTCACCCAGTATGTTCTCTATCACTATTCCTTTCCTAAAAAAAGATAGCACCTGCTAATAGTAATAAGAATTTCTCGCCTGAGTGTTACTTACCCTTTAACAAAAATAAATATTTATGATTTGCTTAGCCTACAGTTCGTATCGCTCTGTAAGCCAAATACCATGTAATAATTGTAATAAATGTAATAATAAGAACGGAAGAACTAGCTATTTTCGAAGGTCGCTATACCTTCTAAGAAAATATATCTTTACTTTAAATAAGGACGATTGCAAGACTTTGCACTTCTTCAGCTTTGAACCGCGATCCCATTAGACATTTGAAAAAGTGGGCGTAGCCATCCATGCCTTTTTAAAATTTACCATAATATTTTAAATACTTGAAATTTGTAAAATTAGTGTATTTTTATATAGACTATAACAATTTACACTAAAACTAAAACAATTTAAATTAAAGGGTGGTCCATCAGTTAATGCAATTTGACTATGTAATTTTGACAACTTGCTATATCTTGGAGACCGTAAGAGGTAAACTCTTGAAATGTTCTAAAACGGTAAAACTAAAAAATTCGCAAATTATAAAATCGCCAAACCAAAAAAAATCGCCAAAAATTTAAAAAAAATGGCCATAACGAAAAAAAACTCAAAAATAAAAAAAATTCTAATACTAAAATAAATCGCCAAATTCAAGAAAATCTCCCAAATGAAAAAAATCGCCAAAAAAAAAACGCCAAAAACCGAAAAAAAATCACCAAAACGCGAAAAAGGCGCCAAAGCCAAAATAATTGTTTGTATGGAAAAAAATCGCACAAATGAAAAAAAAATTTCCAAAATAAAAAAAAACGCCAAAATGAAATAAACGCCAAAAACGGAAAAAATTGCCTAAATTAGAAAAAAAAAGTGTCAAAACTAAAAAAGCGCCTAAGTGAAAAGAAGTCGCCAAAATGAAAAAACGCCAAAAAAACGAAAAAATCGACATTACTAAAAAATCGCCTAAATGAAAAAAAATTAAAAATAATCGCCAAAATTAAGAAAAACGCCAAAAACCGAAAAAAATCGTTTAAACAAGAAAAAAGTGTCAAAACTAAATAAATTGCCAAAATGATAAAAACGCCAAGAACCGAAATAATCGCCAAAACCAAATAAAATCGCCTATATGAAAAAATCTACAAAATTAAAAAAACATCAAAAACCAAAAAAAAATCGCCAAAAAGAAAAAAATGTGCCAAAACTAAAAAAGGGCAAATAAACGCAAAAAACCCCAAAACTAAAAAAATTATTAAAACCGAAAAAAAAATTCCAAAACTTAATTTTATACAGGCTTAAGTTCGTATTGAATTACATATCTCGTGTCCGGAAGGAACCCTTCGTGCGCGGGTCAAAGTCACACTTCACTGAATTTTTTTTATTTACTATTTTTGTACTTTTGTTGCATTTTGTTCCAAGTCTGGCCTTATTGATCCAGATTCCTATGAACAACTGTTTCATAGACTAAAAATCACCTAAACTTTATTATTGGATAGAAACAAAATAAGAACGACTAGAGCTTTTCATTTCTCACTGTGCAGCGGTAGGGTTTCATATCTCTCTGCCGACAATACTCTGAGTGAGCTTATTTGTTATTCTGCCGCATTTATCTTTGTCTCAGACACTTGAAGATATGGTTGCAATACCAAATGTATAAAGTATAAACAAACTGAAAAATAATTATTGATAAATATTGTTGTCATTTAAAAAGTTTTATCTAATTTAAATTTAATTGACAGCAATAAAAAAGATAGAACAAAAATTATTTTCATGTGACCTCTTTAGAGATGTGCATTAAAATGTTATTGTACTCGTATGTATGTATGCAAGCGAATATAAGGAGGGATTTCGAAGGAAGAAAAAACAATTACAATCTTAAGAAATAACAAATATTGGAAACTTAATGGAATGGAATGGAATAACGGAACATCACGTGCATAAATTATGCTTTGAAGGAAAATGCCTAACAAATAGCACTCATTAGTATTCATTTCCTGTTGCAGTTCCGTTCCATTCTTAAATTTTAGATGCTGTAATAACTTATCCGCTGTTTCTGTTAAACAAAAAAAGTGATGAGTTTTGCATAGCGCCGGTCCATACTTGCAATTTTTGTTGCAGCAACTTTTTATTTTTTGGTGAGAAAGAGCGAGAGAAGAATGCAAAATGTATATATTTCTATTTCAACACTCTCCCACATATTCAAGAATTGCTGCAACAAAAATTGCAAGTATGTACCGGGACTTAGTCTTTTGTTATGTTTCAATATGATTTTATATTTTTATTTCATATAATCTTGTAAAAATAAAATTTTAATTTTTAATTCTAAAACCACAATCAGTATTTTGCTATCACTTACAGTTACTTAACCAGATTTTGATTTGCTTACACATTGCTCACAGCAGCAGAACGGAACGGAACGGTGTAGAAAAAATAACTAACTAAATTACATGCAGACCTTAAACTTATTTTCATACAAACTGCATACCCCCCTAATATTTATCTATTCAGCAGGTGACCTAATTTTTCGACAAATTTTATATGATAAAAGTAAATTTTCGGCATAAGAGAAAATGAATAAATTGCAGCTGTGAACGACTAGTTGACATTTAACTGGAAGGCAAGTAAATAATTCATTTACTAAAATGTTTTTTCACTGTTAGTTACTAAAAGTGACAGTGAAGACAACAATAACGACCACATAAAGTGGTTTTTGTGTCACTTGTTTATATTCAATATATAATTTCTTTTTATTTATTATTATTTAAGTGGTTTTGCATTACTGAGTTAATTTTTGGAACGATAATAAAATAATTGTGGAGAAACAAAGCAGAGTATATGACATTTTCAAAATGGAATTAAATGGAATTTCGTTTGTAAAATTTTACATAAATGTCTTATAGGCATCGAACTAATATGCAAGCAAGCAATTCTCGTTTGTTTCTTGCGATTGTTTAATAATATTGAATTCAAGTAAAACAAAATAAAATAAAAAAAAAGTATCGGAATTTATTATTTAATTTGTTTTACGTAAAGAAAACGTTCTTAGACTGCGGACAGAAAGTCTCAGGGTACAGAATTGCTACAGAATGTGACATATTCGAACCAATTTGAATATTCGATTCTTCTACAAATATGAATGAATTCCAAGGAATTTTGCTTTCAAGGCACTACAAAAGTAGACCTATTGCCCTAATTGAATAATAATAATAATAATAATGGCTTATAAAAGGTTTGCAAGAGAAGTTTTGTATGAGAATTTCTTTGGTTGGTAAATAAAGTTTAATTTTACTTTTTTCTTATTATAATAGAGCAATCGAATATTACTCGTTTGTTGGTATAAAAATTTTTTATTCATAATTTTTTTTTTATCAAATTCATATTTTTTTATTTGAATAATTAAAGACTAAAATTATTAAAATTAAAAAAAATTATTCTGGTTTTATTTTTATTTAATTTTTTTGAATCAGTGATAATGAAGTAATCGAATAATATTGTTCAATATTTATTCATCAAGTCATACAATTACCCAACGAAAAAAAAATTAAAAGTTAAATCGATTATTCGAGTAAAAATTTTATACGTTATTTATTTTAGTAACAAAATTTCATTGTAAATTTACATAACAATTAATTTTTTTCCATTCGAATAATAAATCATACAATTTTTTATTCGTTAATTTTCAACATAATCATTTTCCAATTTTTTTATTTTCTAGTATAAAAGGAAACGAAAAAAAAATTTAATTATTCGAATAAATTTTTTTAATCGAATGAAATTTTTATTCGAATAATTCCATAATTATTTTATATGATTGAGTTCAACTAAAAATGTTTAATTTGTATTTTTTATTAGAGTCAAAATCGATTATTCGAGTAAAAATTTTATTCGTTATTTATTTTGACAGCAAAATGGATATTTTTTATTTACTATTTATTGACATAATTTAATAATTTTTTATTTTTTTATTATTCATAAAAAAAATTTTTTCAATTTTTTATTCATTCGAATAATTAATCGTAAAATTTTTTATTCGTTAATTTCTCAAATAATCGGTTGGCAATTCAAACCTAAGACCCAAATTTTTCATACACTACCAATAAGTAGAATAAGCAAACCAATAAAAAATTTTTAATTATTCGAATAAATTTTTTTAATCGAATAAAGTTTTTATTCAAAAAATTCCATAATTATTCTATATTTTTGAGTAAAAGAAAATATATTTAAGATTTATTTTTTATTAAAGTCATTTAATTAAAAGAACAAAAGTTGAAAGTTTAATCGATTATTCGAGCAAAAATTTACTTCGTTATTTAATTTCATAGAAAAATTGATATCTTTTTAATTATTAATTATTGACAAAACAATTTATGTTATTATTATTCATGCATAAAATTTTCCCATTCACTCACTACTCATTCGAATAATTAATGATAAAATTTTTTATTAGTTAATTTTTCAAATAATCAATCGTAAACCATTTTAAGTCTAAAACAAAAATTTTTCATAGAATATTATTTAGTAGAATAAACAAAAAAAAATATGTTTTGTTATTGGATTAAAATTTTTATTCGTATAATTCAAACATTTTACAATATTTTTGAGTAAAATTATGTATATAAAAAAATTTTATTATTCGAATAAATTATTTATTCGATTCTTTGAAAAACTAACGCATACTTAAACTTATTCCAGTATGCGAATCATTAACAACAAAAAAACTTTATGGAATATTTTAATACATAACGGATACAAAAATGTATTCGAATACTTAACCGAATAAATTATTCGAGTTATAAAATAATTTTGTTCTACGTTTTTCACAAGCTTATAAACATATAATTCCGATTATTCCATAAAAAAATAATTTATTCGTTTATTCAAAACAAAATAACTCATAAAAGAATTTATTCAATTATTCCATGAATTAGCCTAAAGAAAATTTTATGGAATATTTATATTTGTAATGGATAGAAAAATGTATTCGAATATATAAACGTTTAAATTGTTCGAATAACAATATATAATTTTATTCTTCTGTTCATATCAACAGAAAAACTTTTATTTTACAATTTTTATTAATATCTTATACAAAAAAAAATTCCGAATATTCGATTAAATTACTTAGGGCCTGTTCATCTAAATGCAAACGATAGATTCGATGGAATATTTATGTACACTAAAAACAAAACCAAGTTTCAGGTTTTTGGTTTTGTTGATAATATAAATTTTTGATCGAAGCTATCGTTCGCTATTTTCGAAAAAATTACTTATTCGTTTATTCTAATAATTTGCATATAAAAGTTCTACGGAACATCTGAATTTATAATGATAACAAATATGTATTGGAATATTTAAATTGATAAATTAATCGAATAAAAAAAAAATATTTTTATTATTCCAATAATATTTTATTGTTCATTTCAAAGTGTTTGTTTAAAGTTTTTCCAATAATTCAATAGACTTACGAATTATTACGAACTTATACGATTATTCGAATCATAAATATACAAAAAAAAATTTACAAAATATCTGAAGTTCAAATGGAAATCATAGTTTATTCGAATACATATTTCAGTTTATAATTCATTCGAATAATAAAGGAATTTTATTATAGTCATAAAAAAAATTCCGTTTATTGATTAATAATAAAATATTTTATTCGACTATTCGAAAAAAATACATATACAGAAGCTTGTACGAATCACTAATACATAAAATATTTTATGGAATATGGGAATTTCTCATCAATTAAAAATTCATTCATATTTAAATATAAAATACATTCGGATAATAAAAGAATTTTATTCTACTGTTCGTATAAGCATACAAGTTTTTATTCGACTATTTTTATTAAAGGCTTTTAAAAAATTGTTTTCTGATTAATCGATAAGCCTACGAAAAGTACATTTTATTCGATTATTTGAAAAGATTACGAATATAAGAACTTATTCGATTATTCGTGTCGTTAATATCTAAAATATTTTATGGAATGTCCGAATTTATAATGGATACAAAAATTTATTCGAATATTAAAATGACTAAATTATTCGAATAATAAATTAATATAAATCTACTGTTCGTATAAATAGAAAAAACTTTACTCGACTATTTTTTTCACAAGCTTATACAATTATTTTCCGATTATTTGATAAGCTTACGAATAAAATCTTTTATTCGTTTATTCAAAAAAATGTTAGGCAATACAAGAATTAATTCTATTATTCCAATCATTAGCATGGAGAAAATTTTATGGAATATTCATACTTATAATGGAAATAAAAATTTATTTGAATATATTATATATTACAATATATTATTCGAATAATTAGAGTTTTATTCTACTGTTCATATTAACAGGAAAATTATTATTTTACAATTTTCATTTTATACATTTGTATAAATAAGAATTTACGAGTATGTATGTATATGGATAAATGAATAGACATTAATTTTTATTATTATTATTATTATTATTATTATTATTATTATTATTGTATAATTATGACAATTGATTTATGATTGTGTTTATTTTTTCGGCTCGTTAAGAAAGCAAAGTGTATCATTAACAGTCATTAAAAATTATTTATGGCCATTTAAAGGTATTGGAATTTTGCGTTAATTAGAATTTGTTGCACACATACATAAATACACAAAAGCAAAGTAGTTTAATAAAATGCTATTAATTTAAGTTTTCTATTTTATTCAGCTTGATTTATTAAAAAAATCCTTGTTTACTTTGTTTTTTTTATGTACATATATCTCTTGTTAAAGTGTTGTTTTAAATTGTTTTGTTAGTTGCTTTTCAGCAAAAATTTTTTATTTTTTATTACTTTGTGCAACATTTATTAATGCACTTAAACGAATAAGTTATAATTTATTACCATACTAAAATGTTTAGTTGTATAGAAAACTTTCGAGATGAGCGTTAAAATAATTTTTGAATAAAAATGTAATTCAGTGTTTTTTAAAACAGTGACCTGAACTTGAGTTTTGCCACCTCAAAGAAAAAGAGAGAGATGGGCTGAGAGAGAGAAAATAAAATAGCCAAATTTACTATCCCCAATCATCTTAAAATTTACTCGATTAAAGAAAAATATTTTTATTTTTTCGGATAATGAAATTTAAACTTTATATTATATATTCACAAAATTTATTCGATTATCCGATTAATATTTCATTTAATCGCTTATCTTTAAATAAACAAAAATAACTAACAAACAAAATTTTAATTAATTATTCGAATAATATTTTTGATTCGTTATTCATTTTAATCGTCTAAGGGTTATTATTTTATTAGTTTTTGAGTAAAATAACTATTTCTCAATTTATTAGTCATAAACAAAATTTTTCAATTCAATATTTATTCGAATAATCATATAAAATGTTTTATTCGTTACTTTTACAAATACTCCTTACACATTTAAAATCAAAACCATAAATTTTTCATGCGTTATTTATTAAAATAATTAAGCAAAATAATAACAAATTTTTTTTTGTTATTCGAATAAATTTTTTTAATCTAACACATACAAAAATTTTTATTCGTAATTTGTCACAAATAATTGCTAAACATTTAAAACCGAAACATAAAATTTTTATGTGTTATTCATTAGATTATTCAAGCCAAGTAAAATAAATAAAAAATTTCCTTTTTATTCGAATAAATTTTCTACTCGAATAATCAAATGATATATGTATTTGAGTAGTTTAACAGTTAGAAATTATTTATTTCCTATTTATTAATATATTCGAAAAGAACTTAATATATATTCGGTCATTCGATTAAAATTTTTATTCGAATAGTCTTATAACTTTTTATAATTTTATAAAAATTTTTTAGGATACTTATTCGAATAAAATGATGAAATCAATAATATAATAAAATCTAATATCTAATAATAAGTTACTCATTCAAATAAAATTTAAATTTCATACAATTATTCGATTAAAACTTTGATTCGAGTGATTTAACAAAAATATATCTTTGTGACGCGTAAAATAGAAAGGGACCTAAGGGCAAAACCCGGTTTTGCTCAGGAGAGCCAGTTTAAAGATTTAAATACGTGTATCTTTGGTTGACTTAAATTTCATAAAATGCGCATATCTCTGGGAGGGAACACTTTTGGGGCATGAGATGGTTCTCATTCGATGCTCAGATGTTGTCCACATCAAAAAAAGTGAAAATTGATTTTTTTACCATTAGCCCCCTTTCTCTATGCGCTGTCACATATGTAATGTTTTAAAATGCATAGATAAGCAATAATATGTTCACTAAGCACTGAGTACAGTAGAATTTAAAACTTCTTCGATTATTCGAAAATGAGTTTTTATTTATTATTTATTGGAATAATCGAATAAATACTTTTTATTTAATTACTTTATTTATACTTTTATTCTTTTATATGGACAAAACTTAGAAAAATGTTCAGTGCTTATTTATTCGATTATTCGAATGACTAAAAAATTATGATGTCTTATTCGTTTATTCAAATTTTTATTCATTATTTTGTATTAGTTTTTTTTATTAGTTTTTTTATTCCTTATTTTTATTTTTTGTGAAAGTAATCTTTTTTTAATTCAATAATTAAAAGAAATTTTAAATTTAATAAAGCAATTAACCGAATAAAATTAAAAAAATTAATCCGGATTTTTTTTTTATGGAACAATATTATAATTTTCCGGTCAAGACATTTACCCGTCTTGGTCCACTGCAACTGTATGGATAAAATTGCCATTTCACAATAATAATAAGTCTAACGAAAAATTAAAGCAGCGAATGCGTGGAAATAAAAAAAAAATATAATTTTTTTATAGAATACATTTCATGTTTGGTCAAAATTTATTTATACGCTTCCAAAACTTTGAAGTAGTCCTTAGTAAAATAATTTTAAGTTTCAAAATATGTGTATGTTACACCAACAAATGTATTGTGAATGTAATAAACTATTTCTTTAAACAAACAAAAATATTTTTCTTATGAAAAAAAAACATAAAAAATAAACCCAAGACCACCAGCTGCAGTCTCTAAGTTTAAGCCTTTTATATTTCCAGCTTGTCTTTCAAAGCATTATTCATACATAGAAATCGTATAAATATTTGTAAGAAACTCTTATAAGTAGTTTATTTTTCTAATACAAGTATGTTGTCATAAAAATATGGCAAAAAAAAACTTTTCAAACGTACGAGTATTTTAACATTTTAAAGAATGTGCTGATCCCCAACACAAATAAAAATTGACATTTATGTTGCTTGTTTTTGCTTGTTTTTCTTTCACAAAAGAAAAAATCTTGTTCTTAAAGATTCCAGATATAAAAAGGAAAAGCAGTTAACGAGGGTGACTGTGCAAAAAAAAATAGTTTTGGTGAGGAGATTTTTGTAGACATACAAAGAACAAGTAAAAGAACTAGAGAACTCCTAAACTACAGTAATTTCTGCTCAATTGATTTCAGAAATTTTTTTTCAATCAATATCGAAAATCTTTTACACGATATTCCATGAATTGATGCACTAACACATTTACATTGCTTTTGACTTAATTAAGCCAGTAAATCAACTAAGCGGCAACAACTGTACTCAGAGGGGAAATAAAGAATCAGCAATATTTTCACTCCAGAGTACCGGATGAAACAAATCAACATATCTTTGGTTGTTTATTATATTGCTGCAGACAAAATTTATTTTGAATATTCTGTGCCGCAAACCAATAACCAATCCATGATATTTTGGTAAACTTTTAATTTGTATTCCTTTCTTTGTCTTTCTTACAGCTGTAAAAAAGAGTTTATCAAAAAAAGTTGATCAGAGTAAGCCGTTACTAACTAAAATCACCATCGTAGCTATAAAAATCCTTGCATCGGAATCATCATTGCGTAAATTGGTTCAAAATGATATCCAAACTCGTCCTTATACACATACACAGACACACACACACACACACCCATGACACAAATGATGCTTGAAGAGTGCTTGTGGCGTTATTTTCATTTCAGGAAAAAAAATCAAACAAGTTAAAAATTCATACAAACCAAATGAAAACATAAATTTTATTTTCTACTTATGTGACCAAATAGAGTAAAATGTTTTTAAAATTATGAAATCAAATTATACTAAAATATGTATGTGTATGTACATGTAATTTTCAAGAAGTGAGAGGAAGGGAGGGAGGTTATGAGTATGAATAAGTGAAAAAATTTTTTTATTAAAAAAAATGGAAAATCAAGAATTTGTATTTTTTTTAGTTTTTGGCTAAAAAAAAATTCATGTTTTCCGAATTATTATATAGTAAAAGATCCAAAATCAGATCTTCCGGAGCTTCCTAAATATTTTCTAAAATAAATACGAGTAGCAACAACATCAATATAAAGCAAACGACTGGCAATTTCTTAAAACAGTCTGTTATTATGATTATATTGATACTCACCACTTAAAAATTCTTACTATACAATTTGGCACATGCCAAGACCATTTGCACAAGACTATCGTAATATATTCACGGCACATCCACCACATGTTTCCAAAAAAAATTATTTTTAATCATAAATATTATTAGGAAATTTCAATTTATTTCTATTTATAGAATTCTCTTATATTCTATTTTCCTATTATTGGGATTAGTTACTACAAATATTTTATTTGAAAATTTACCTTTAATCAATTTCCTGGTAACTAAAAATAAACTAAAACTAGTAAGTAAATAAATAAATAAAAATAAATAAATAAATAAAACAAATAATAAAAGAATAAAGATGGGAAATTTTCCAAAAGTGTGTGTGTGTGTACCCTGAAGGAAATGTCCATGGTGGAAATGTACTGAGTCGCTTTTGACTTTGTCACCAGTACTACTCTACAATTATTCCCCATACAATACTTTGTGCTATAGACATTTAGCATGTGCTTGTCATTGAAAATCTACTAGTAACACTTAAACAATTGACTAGGTAGTGACTACATATTTCTTATGGGAACATGGAGATATACCAACCAGACATTTACTGGTACATTTCTATACCTTAAGTACATACAAATTTACTTATATTGACAAGTTGTTGAAAAATCCACCAGAAATACACTACATCTGTTTTCTCTCTCTCATTTATACTGACGAATAGAAGATAAATTTTAAACAATGTAACGACTACTAGAGATTTAGTGTTGACATAGAGACATTTGGCCCCAGTCTGACTGCAGGGTAGCTTATCATCCAGACATAGAATATTTGCGGTTGATTAAAATGAAACAGGTAAATACCAACACACGCACCAAAATCAAACACGCATAAGCCCATATGCATGTAAAGGGTCTTTCACCACGTCCCTCTTAACTTGAATTTTCTTAGACTGTTACTAGGTAGGAAGGTAGGAAGGTACTATTAGTAAAAAGATACTTTTTCATAAAAAGGTACTTTTTTTTAAAAAAGATACTTTTCAAAAAGGTACCTTTTAGTAATAAGGTACTTTTTTCTAAACAGGTATTTTTTCCAAAAAGGTACTTTTACTAAGAACGTACTTTTTACTAAAAAAGTACTTTTCACTAAAAATGTACTTTTTACTAAAAATAAACTTTTTTATAACAACGTACTTTTTTCTAACAATGTACTTATTTCTAAAAGGGTACTTTTTTCTAAAAGCGTATCTAAAAAGGTACTTTTTTCTAAATGCGTATCTAAAAATGTACTTTTTTCTAAAAAGTTACTTCTTAATCAAAAGTTACTTTTTATAAAAAGGTACTTTTTTTTTAAAACATACTAAAAGTACTTTCAACTCAAAAGGAACTTTTTACTAAAAAGGAACTTTTTGCTTAAAAGTTACTATTTATTAAAAATAATATTTTTATTATTAAGGTACTTTTTACCAAAAAAGGTATTTTTTACTACAAATCTACTTTTTACTAAGAAGGTACTTTTTATTAAAAAGGTACTTATTACTAAAAGGGTACTTTTTACTAAAACGGTACTTTTACTTAAAGGTACTTTTTACTAAAAATGTACTTTTTAGTAAAAATGTACTTTTTAGTAAAAATGTACTTCTTACTAAAAAGGTACTTTATACTAAAAAGGTACTTTTTATTAAAAATTTCACTTGTTACTAAAAAGGTAATTTTTACAAAAAAGGTACTTTTTACTACAATGGTACTTTCTATTTAAATGGTACTTTTTACTTAAAAGGTGCTTTTTATTGAAAGGGTACTTATTACTAAAAAGGTGTTTTTGAATAAAAAGGTACTGTTTACTAAAAAGTTACTTTTAACTAAAAGGCTACTTTTGACATAAAAACGTTGTTTTTACTAAAAAGGTAATTTTTGCTAAAAAGGTAATTTTTACTAAAAAGATAATGTTTACTAAAAAGGTACTTTTTACTAAAAATGTACTTTTTACTAAAAAGGTACTTTTTACTAAAAATATAAAGTTTACTAAAAAGGTACTTTTTACTAAAAAGCTACTTTTGACTAAAAAGGTTGTTTTTACTAAAAAAAAGGTACTTTTACTTAAAAGTTACTTTTTTATAAAAACTTTATTTTCAAATACCAGAACAGGTCTTAAGAAGTAAAACTGCATAATAAGTTGCTTATAAATATGTGCGCCTGTCCTGGTGGCGTTTGACAAAATACTTCTTTTGAAAACGTATAAAAAAATTTATATAAAATAAAAACACCTGATATTTAATTCTACTAGAAATTAAATCTCAGAGTGTTTTGAAATTTTTTTGTTTAGTATTGATTTACGGTAATTTGTTTGTCAAGATTTCACAAGCATAACGACCTTTTCCAAAAACAGCTAAATGACTATTGCACCGCGACAGCAGCGACTTCAAAAGATATTCGTTTATGTCGTCATAAATTTAATTTTTTCCGCTTTTTATTTGCGTCTGGGTTTTATTGATTTCATCAAAGAAATGTTAAGTATAAAATATATTCTAAAAGCATGATTACAAATAAAAAAGCAATAAAAAATTTATGGTTTTTTTTATTAAAAGCCGCAGTTAAATCCATTATGTTTTTTTTTTTGGCAAAGACATAAAATGGAAAACATAAAAGTTTTTAAAGGTAACAAGCAATTACTTTTATTAGCACAGAGTTTGTATAAAAAAATTATGAAAAAACAAATGTTTTTTCCAATTTCCATCTTTTGCTTTTAATTTTTAAGGTTTCGTATTTTTTTAATCAAATTCAGCTTCACATACATTTAGGCGTCAATTTTGAATATATTCCAACATACAACAACAAGCAGGCAAGTATTTCTTTAGCGCTTCTAAATAATAATAAATAATATATCTGTTATTTTAATATTCACAAATAACATTTTTCCTTGCTCATGATTTCCAGTTTTTAGTTCAATATTGAATGCTTTTAAGATATAAAAAATGAACAGGCCCACTGTGATTTGTTTAGCCTTTTCTTATTTCCTTGAAATATTCATACATTAAACTTTGGTTAATTAAATTTAAAGTAATGCCGTAGAATACTTTAAGAAAAGAATAAATTTTAATAAAAAGTTTCAAAATTATATAAAATCTAATGATATGCAAACTTTTTCTTCCACACAACAAAATGAAAGAAAACATTTTCGTTTATAATTTGTTCCCATGGGAAAGAATTTATTTAACATAAAATCAAGGCAACAAAAGTTATTGAAAAGTAAATAAAAATTCCAAAGAATAAAAAAAAAGTTTGGAAAAAATATTAGTTTAACAAATTTGCAAATAAAGTATTTGTATTATTAAAGCAAAATAGCAGAGCAGTATTTGAACGATGCGTCAGTTCATAATTAAGAGAAAAATAAATTATTCCAACAAGGCAAGTCTTCGTCTGGCTGCATTCATTTTTGTTCAATTTTATTCACTTTAAAGTAACAAAAATTTCTCATTAAAAATTATTTATTATAAACCTTTTGATATCCAATATACTTGCGACATTTCTCAACCATCAACTATTATTACACTCTTAATAGTAAATTAATCAATAAAACTTTAATTCAAAAGAGTAAAACTTTCCCTCAGCCATTAACTGCAAAGTTTATTATTGTTTTCTATTATTTGCTTTATTTTTTATCAGAAAAAATTAAAAGAAAATTCAATAAATCTAATAATTATGGTCTTTGTTATTTAATGACAATATAGTGGCATGAAAAAAAATTAAACTTATTAACTTGCTGAGACCAAATTAAGTAATTTTTCTTTTTTCCCTAATTGTCACGACTCAAAAGGAATTTTCTTTTAACACTTCTTCCACTAACTACACAAAGAAGAATGCAAAAAATTTCAGAAGTATATAAGGTCAATTGACACTCTTTTCAATAAAGTTTTAAATACTCGTAGTACAGAGAAACGCAGCGAATGGGAAATAGAGTGCAATGCAACATTAAGTAGACGTAATTATTTTCCGGCAATTAAAAAAGGGCTCTCCAGCATTTTAATATAGTTATTTTTGTAAGATACTTTAAAGGAACTTAACAAAAAAAAAAGACTTTTTTACAAAAAAAAAATAATTTTTTACAAAAAGGTATTTTTTTACACAAAATACTTTTTTACAAAAATGCACTATTTTTCAAAAAGGTACTTTTTCGAAAATTCACTATTTTACAAAAAGGCACTTTTGTACAAAAAGGCACTTTTTTACAAAAGGGTACTATTTAATAAAAGGTACTTTTTTTAAAAAGACATTTATTTTACAAAAATTTACTATTTATAAAAAAGTACTTTTTTACAAAAGTGCACTTTTAAACAAAATTTTTTTTATAAAATGATAATTTTTTACAAGAAAGTACAATTTTTAAAAAGGTACTTTTTACAAACAAAAAACTTTTTTACTAAAAAAAAATTACAAAAAGGTACTTCGTTAATAATAGGTAGTTTTTTACAAATAAAAATACTCTTTACAAAAGGGACTTTTTTTAAAAAAAGATAATTTTTTACCTAAGCGCATTTTTTTACAAAAACTCTTTTTTTACAACAATATAATTTTTTACATAAAGGTACTTTTTAAAAAATTTAATTTTTTACATAAAGGTCTTTCTTTCACAAAAACGTACTCTTTTGCAGAAAAGTAATATTTTATTAAAAGGTACTTTCTTACAAAAATGTACTTTTTCATAAAGAAGTAGTTTTTTACAAGACGATGATTATTTACGTAAGGATACTTTTTACAAAAAGCCTCGTATTTACAAAATTGTACTTTTATACAAAAATGTACCTTATTTAAGGTACCTTCTTACAAAAAAACGATCATTTTTAAACAGAGATATTATTTTCTAAAAAGGTAGTTTTTCAAGAACGCACTTTTATACAAAATAATAATTTTTTACAAAATTGTACTTCTTTTTTAATTTACTTTTTTAATGTACTTTATTTTCAAAAGGATACTCTTTGTCATAAAGATGTTGTTTTACAAAAAGCCACCTTTTTACAAAAAGCCACCTTTTTGCAAAAAGTTACTTTTAACAAAAAGGTACTTCTTTACAAAAAGTTTTTTTTTACTTTTTTTACAAAAATTTACTTGTTTTCAAATTAATTTTTTGGAAAAATTTATTTTTTAGAGAAGTACTTTTTTGCACAAATTATTTTTTTTTCAGGAAAAGGTACTTTTTTATAAGAAGGTTTTTTTTAAGCAAAAAGGTACTTCTTCATAATAAGGTACTTTTCTCATAAAAAGTTATTTTTTTCGTAAAAAGCTACTTTTGTAAGAAAAAAGGTACTTTTTCAAAAAAAACTTAATTCTTTCAGAAGTGTGCTTTACATAAAAAAAATTATTTTTTACAGAGAAGTACTTTTTTGCATAAATTAATTTTTTTTAAGGAAAAGGTACTTTTTCTATAAAAAGCAATTTTTTTATTAATAGGAACTTATTTTAGAAAATAGTACTTTTTTCACAAAAGGATAATTTTTCCATAAAAAAGGTACTTTCTCCATGAAAAGGTATTTTTTCATAAAAAAGTACTCTTTACATTAAAAGTTAATTTTTACATAAACAAATTCTTTTTTCGTAAAATAGTAGTTTTTTCATTATAAAATACATTTTCCATAAAAAGGTACTACATATTTCCAAAAAGAGATACTTTCTCCATGAAAATGTATTATATCATAAAAAGTTACTTTCTTCATAAAAAAGTACTTTTTCTAGGAAAAAATTTACTTTTCCCATAAACGACGTTTTACACTAAAATCCATGTTTTCGTTAATAAGAAGATATTTTCTTATAAAAAAATTTTAATTTTTCTTATAAGGGTACATTTCTCATGAAAAAGTACTTTTTTATTAAAAAGGTACTTTTTGAATAATATGATACTTGTTTTATAAAAAGGTACTTTTTACATTAAATGATATTTTTTGCATAAAATTATACTGTTTTTGTATCAAATAAGTAGTTTTTCTATAAAAAGTAATTAAAAAAAGTACTTTTTCATTAAAAAGGTACTTTTTCATTATGATGCCATTTTTTATATTTTTTTTTTTTTGCATAAAAATCTATTTTTTTATTATATAGTCATATTTTTGCGAAAAAACAAAGCAATATAATCGTGATTTTGTCTCCTTTGAATTATTCCTTTAATTCCTAAACAAATGTTCACACTTTGTTCATTGTTTTAAATACCAGTATATACAGTTTAACTGATTTAGCTTTAAAGTTTAGTTTTTGCATGAGCTGTTGTGAATGCACAAAATGAGAGTGTGTGTGTGGCTGTGTGTGTGTGTGCTAATATGCGTGCGAATTTTTATGTGATGTTATAAGTGATTTAACAATATAAGGTGCAACATTGTTGGTTTAATGTTGGTTGGGTGCTCACTAGTTATTTTATCACATGCTTAAGTTGAAAATGTCAACTTTGTATTCCAGCTAAGAGTTACACATGCAAAATTTTATGCGTCCTTGGTTAAAAGTAATCACAAAGACTTCATCATGTTTATGGCTTAATGATGGATTGTTTAAATTATAACAATAGCAACAACTTCCCTCTTTTTTTTTTTGGTTTTCTTGTAACAACACGACATGCAAAAACTTTTTAATGGTGTCTGTTGTTGATGTAGGCCCAAAACAACAATACAACAATACAGAAGACATGAACTGAAAATAATTACAAGGTAAATAAGTAGTGGATACTTGCACTCATGTTCAGTGACATGATGAAATGTTAAGTCGCACAAAAAACGAACGTGTTTTAATTACCCCGAGTCAATTTGAGTTCACCAGGAGGCAGCAAACATGAGCCATTTTATGGTTTTTAAGTCACACAGCGTTGGAGTGCGAGTGCGAAGTGAATTGCAGCAGCAAACCCATAATGACAAGGGAAATGTTTGTTTGAGATCTTCTATGGGCTTAAAGCATGTTCAGATAGGGAATTTGTTGGATATGACAGTTGATAGGATGCGATTATTGTTCAGTTTGTAACCAAAAAAAATAAAAATTGAGAAATAAGAGTTCATACAATTTTGCTGATTACAAACAGCCAATGAATGGTTTTATACTTTGAAATAAAAAAAGAAATGTGAGTACGATCACAGGGGAGATGTGTAAGCATCTAGTAATGAAAATTTTTTTAAATATTGGCTTATGGAAAATGAAATAAGATATATAAATTTTCAACTCTACTGTATTTAAAAATCTATGAAAAACTGCATCTATAGTAGTGGAATTATTAGTTGTGGGGGTTTGTGGAGAATTGCCTATATTTTATTAAAATTAACATTGCCCCTGAAAGTATGCTTTAAAATTCGGTTAAAAGTGTTTCTATGCAGCTGTTAAGTTTATCTGTACTTCTTGTTCTTATGATTACACTAATACACACACCGAGTTGATAACGCTTTACGATCTTACTCAATATTTGTGATTAGATTGTGAAAGAGATTTTTACCCCCTAGCGTATAGAAGCTTATACATCAAAAAATTTACCCTATAAATCTGAATATTGTTGATAATAAAATTTATTTAATTTTATTTTATTTTGCAGCTACAGAATTAAATTACTGAAACAATTTAGTTTAAAAAATAATACAATTTAATATTACAACATTTTTGTCCATAACAAATACATTCAGATTTCTAAAATGTTGCACACAAAACATGCAGGACAATAACACAAACAATCCTTTTAAAATGTTTCCCCTATGTATTTATTTATTTTATTTTATATTCAATTCTTTTTTTTTTTTTTTTGCTCTAATAAAAATGGATTTTTAAATGTGACAAGTGAGGGATACTTTGCAAATACTCGTATGTTTGCAAAAAGAGTGAAAGTGAGATAAGGGAAGGAAGGTAAGCTGTTGTGATAATCCAAAGTAAATTTTAAAATGTTTGTTAAATAATGACATGGCACTAGTGTCGTCTCCAGATAATAATGTTAAGGGAATAAATTTAATAAAAATTAATTTAAGTAAATATTACAAAAACTTTACAAAAAAAAAATTATAATAAACTAAATGAATAAAACATATATCTCATAACATGAGGCTTAAGATGGGACTAAGAAGGCTTTGTGGGAAAAGCTCAAACATCTTGTTAAAACATGCCAGTACAAAATCTCATAAATAAAGAAACTTAAATTAATTTTTTATATACATTATAATATTTTTATTTAGGTATAAACAAAAAAAAAACTATATTTACTACCTAGGGACTCACCACTTTGTTGCATTCACTCCATTTCCATTTGCATTTCCTTTTTAAATTATTTAAATATAAAAAAAAGTGGCAAAAACATAAGCAAAGAAATTTCATTTTGTCTCTTTCGTTTCCCACACACATGATATGAGTAGATATACATAAAAGTAAATTGTTAATGGCTTTTGTCACTCAAATTTTGTGACAGCTTACTTAAACTTTTAACCCAAAAGTTAATATTAAGCTTCAGTTACAGCAAGTAAAGTCAGTGAGTAGCAAAGATTTAAAAATTTTAGTGACACACCTAATCGGAATGCTGATGTTTAATCTTAAAGTGAATGATTATGAAAATATACATAAAGAACCACAAATCTTAAACACGCTCCGTATTCCGCATCAACCCCTTCTCTCACGTTTTTTTATCACTCCATTCATTTTTTATTCTCTTTCTCTCTCGCTGTTTGTATTTCACTTTCTCAATATTTACCGCTTTCTCGCTCTTTCTGTCTCTCTCGCTTTTTTCAGTTTCTGTGTATGTATTTACCTATATTTCGTTAGACTTCTCCTTTTATAGCTATTTCTCTCTTTCTTTGTCTTTGCCTTTTTCCTTTTTCCTTTTTCCTCCATCTTTCTCCCTTTTTATCTCTCACTCTATTTTTACCTCTTTTAAATTATTATCGATCCTTATCTCTAGCTCCTCCAATCTCTCTTGCTAATTACTTACCTCACAAATTTTTTCTCTTGCTCGTCATTTTCCTCGCTTTGCGCTCTCTTTTTTTGTAAGTATTTAACTCTTGTTCTTTCACTGTATCCATTTCTATCTCTTTTTATTTTCACTTTTAGTCTCTTTCTCTCTATTTTTAAGTCTTCTTCTTTCTGTCTCCCCTTTCTGCCTTTCTTCTTCTTTCTTTCGATCGAACTTTTACTCTCTTTTAACTGTTACTCTACTTTTTAAATTTCCCTCTTTCTGTTTCTCCTTTTCTATAAAATTTCTCTCTCTATCTTCCTACCTGCCTCCATTTAAATTTTTTTGCTTCTTCTCTCTTTTTACTTCCTCGTTCTTTCCACATTTTTCGCATACTCTCGCTATCGTTCTCTCTCTCTCTCTTTCACTGCAGCTCCTTTTCCCTTTCCCTATATCTGTTTCTCTCTCTAGATGTTTACCCTCTCTTCACTATAACTATCCCGGTATTTATTTTTACCTTTTCCTATATCCCCTTTCTAGGTCACTCTCTTATTCGCTATCTCTCTATCTTTCCTTTTCGCTTTCTTTTACGCTCTCTGTCTATCTTTTATTGCATCTCTTTATATTTTTTTTTCCTTCCTTTTCTTTTACTCTTTCTTTTTCTCTCTATCTCTATCTTCACTATATTCTTATTGCTTTTTCTGCCTTTTTTCTCTTTCACTTTCTATCATTCTCCCTTTCTATTTTTTCTCAGTTTCTCTCCTTCCTTTCCACTTTCTCTATTTATTTTTCTATATTTCCGTTTTTTATCTTTCTGTTTCGCTCTCTCTCTCTCTCTCTAACTTCACTGTATCGGTCTGTATTTCTAATTGCCTATATTTTTTCTCTCTCTCAACTTCTCACTTTCAGATTCTATCTCTTTCCCATTCTTTTTCACTTAACCTTTCTAGATAATGTTGTCTCTACTTGTTTCTCTCTCTCCTTCCTTTTCTTTTTCTTATTCCTTTTCTTTCTTTCTCTCTCTCTCTCTTCTTACTGTATCGCTCTGTATATCTTATTCCTTTTTCTGTCTTTCTTTGTATCCTTTTCTCTCTCTAAATTTCTTGCTTTCACTTTCTATCTCTCTCCGTTTCCTTATCTCGCTCTCTTTCAATCACTCTCTATATCTCTCTATCGCCTTTAGAAATTTAAAATAATGTGCTGAAAATTTCACCAAAATCGCTTGAGTCGTTCGATAGATATTGTTGAGGAAACATTTTAGAATAAGCTATTTATATTAATAACTGATTTTATTCATTATTTTTTTGTTTACCTAGAAAACTGCTTCGAGAACGAAGGGTTTAAATCCTCTGCATCCAAGCACACATACAATGATATTTGCATTTCAGGTAAACGGTAAACAGCTTTGAAAACTCTTAAATTTCTTGTTGTTTTTTCTTTTTTTTTTTTTTTTAAGTAAGAGTAAGCATTGCTGTCGCCGAGAGCTGGTGTGAAACCACAAAAGCTCTTTATGCGTATGGCTTCGTCATAGCTGTGTTAAATTCCTCAAAGAGATATTTGTCGAAAAATATGTTGCTCCCAAAATCTAGGGTCTTTGCAGGGCTTTTAGCTTGACATTAGCCCGAAGTTCCCAGCATGGCCAGCAAGGACAACAGTTTTCATATATGAATATAATTTTTTTTGCTTTAATTTTTGATGAAATGAAAAACTTTTCTATTGCGCCATTTTAATGACAAACCTTTAAAAGTAGAACAAAAAACAAGTCATCAAGAAAAAGTTATTTAGAAATTAGGTTGGTAAATAATTTCTTTATTTCTGTTTGGCTTGCCACCTGCTTAAACAAATGAGGCCTATTACTAAAGAAAATTACCTATTTTTTTTACCTAAATATAATATTGGGGAAAATTGTTGTTTGTTTTTCTTTCCTTTTTTATCCTTTTTTTTCAAAAAAAAAAGAAAACTAATTATAAATAAGACCATAATTGTAACCTAAAAATACCTGCAGCACTATAATTAAACTGAACACGAATTTCTGAGTTGTTGTTGTTATTGTTGTTGCTGTTTTCTTTTTATAACAACAACAACAACAACAATAAACAATTACTGTTGCTGTTGCTGTTGCAAGACAATAATTTAAGTTTCATGACACACATTTGAAATTCATGTACAACTCAAAATTGTGCTTAAGGGCAACAAGCAAACAACCAACAAACCCAACCCAACCCAACCGCGCAAACAAAATGCTTTTGTGAGTAGCATGACTTTTTCTTTTCTGTGTTTGCCGCAGGCCTTTAAGTTCGTATTATTATTATTTTGTATTTGTTTTGTTTATTAATAATGTATCGCTTTGCTTAGCAACTCTAATTAAAATGAGTTAGTTGAGAACAAAAGAAAGTCAAGGCTATTCAAAATAATAATAATATGTAGAGTTCTCATGAGTTACATTTCAAGGGCAATAGTTGTTTTCGGGAAGTAACAGCGAAGAAGACTTTGAGGAATTTTTTTTTCGTTGACATAATACACTTGTACTTTTAATATCCACAAATTAAAAGCACTAAAAATTTTTGCATTTATAATTATACTTTAGTAGAAGAAAGCGGAAGTTATATTCTGGGTACATTCCAAAACAGCGCTGCCAGCATTGATGATTCATAAAAGCTTAACCAACACATTATTTCAACTACTTCCCCGCCATATGCACAATGTGCAAACTTTTGCAAAAGAGCTTTTGTGCTTTCACGCCGACGGGAGTGCAACATTCACAACAACAACACCAGAACAGACAACAATGCTTGCTCTTATTTTGCAAAGAAACAAAAACATCTTTAAGAGCTTTCAAAGCTGGTTACCTTTAATGCAAATATCAGTTGTATGTGTATTTGGAAGTAGCTGCATTATTTAGATTTCGTTTTTTTTGGATGAAAATCGATTATTTACAATCGTAAATAGTCGTTTTTTTTTTCTTTAAAAAAATAAGTTCGAAAATTATATCGCTAAAGCTCTTTTGACGGTTATGGCACGATATATTTAAGGATTTTTTTAATCTTAATATTGTTACAGTCTTACCTCTTTTTCTTGTTTATCTTAAATATTTAACAATCAAAAATTTTCTTATATGTACATACTTTTTATTATTAAAATATGGATACTTTGTTTTAACTCTAAACATAAATGATCTGATAACTTCAAAATTAATTTTATATTTATGAAAACTTAATCCCTTCCTTAATTATAATATAAGTGTAAGCGTTAGTTTTTTATTTCTATTTTCTCTACAACCCATAATTTTACACATAATGAGCCAACTTTTTTAAGCTCATGTTGGTGTCATTATTTAATGCATTAACACATATTCCTAAAGCTCGAGAGGCCAAGCAAAGAGTTTAATGTTTAAATACTTAAGCCAACAAATAGTAAATATTTTACAGCTTAGTTAGATTATTTTCAGCATTAGAAGTTTCAAATAATAAGATAAGCATCTTTTACATGTTTAGTAGGGTGGTAACTATTTTTTTTACATTTTAACCTTTGACCTCAACTAAAATATCGTGCCATAAACTCCAAAAAAATCTTAAGCGACACAATTTTTAAGCTTAATAGGCAGATTTGTTAAAAAATTTCGTTTCTAAACGTTTCAAATTTGTATGAAAAATAACGAAGATTCGTTTCAAAAAATATTTTTTCCATACAAATTTCAAAAAGAAAAAAACGTTTCTATTTACAAAATTTGCCTTTAATTTTTTATTTTCACAAAAATCAATTATTTACTATAGTAGATAATTGATTTTGGTAAAAGAAAGAAGTTCAAAATATATGTCGCTTAAGCTTTCTCTTCGGCGGTTATGGCTTGATATAATGGCAACATTTTTGTTATAAAAATTTTAAATAAAAAACCTTTAAGTTTGTGCAGAAGAAACTCATGTTGGATTTAACTAAAATATATCACATGGGCTCAACTAATTGAATTTTAAAGTAAAAAATTTCAATATTAAAAAAAACTGCTGCAACAAAAAAATCGCTAAAAAGGAAAAAAGCGCTTAGATGAAAAATATCCCCAACAACAAAATAAATCACTAACTTAAATAATAAATAACTTGGAAAGATTTTGAAATTTTTATTATTTTTCACAGTAGGGATAGTAACTACCCTAATACTTGTGGCATTTTAATACCTTAAGCTTTATTACAGTCTTCGAAGACAAATACTGTTATATCTCATTTACAATTAAGATCACTTGACAAAGTTTTTTTTTTTGATAAGAAAGATACACAATAAATATTAAAGACAGCTTAAGTTATTCATTATAAGACATTTTTCAAAGAAAAGTTTTTTGTAGATATAAAATAAAAGAGAAATTTGAACTAGAAACTGTCTTAGCAATATGCGACTCATATCTTGAAAAATCTAAGAATTTATTATAAAATCAATTTGCTGAACTGTTAATGCATTTCACACACAAAGTTGTCTTACCTCCCAACAGTTTTAAGCAGACACCAGCCTTTTTCACCCTCTGCTCTACTGATGAAGGATTTAAGTTAAAATCCCTTTTAATGTACATACACATATTTCCAGCTGGCAAACTTCCAAGTCATTTGACAGCCATAAGCATTTAAATATAAACCTCAAAACACCTGTAGATGTTAAAGATAAAACTGGTAATAAAAATTAACAAAAAAAAAATAATAAAGAAAAGAAAAGCACATGAGGAATTTATACAGAAAATACTTTTTCTAGACGAAAAATTCTCAGGAATTATAAAATAATTTATAAACAAAAAATGACAGCTAACACAAAATTTAGCTGGATTACCCGAATTGTAGGCGGACAAATAAAACAGAAAGACATATAACACATGCCTGAAAATGTAGGAAATGTGCTTCCAAGGATTTATCTACAATGAAAAATATTTTCCATTAAAACATTTAGATTAAGTTACAATTTATTATTATTTTCGAAGACAGTCAACCAGACACAATATCAGACACTTTGACAAGCCGACTAATACACAAGTGTAAAATGATGCATGGGCTCTTAGCACGAGAGTTTCAACTTCTTGAAAAAAAATTAAATATAAAAAGGAAACTGACTAATGTTTCGTCAATTAAAATAAAAAATTTAAACATTTTTAAAACTTCAACTTCAAGCAGCCAAAACTGGTTCAGTTCAGCTAATGATTTGTTTTTAAGTCTGCATGTTCAAAAATAAATATAATTACAGCAAAAAAAAATAAAAAATTAACACCCACATTTAGCAGTCATATGAAAGTTAAAAAGCTCTTAGAGATAATAAACTGGCATATAAAAAAAATTATTAAATCAAAAGAAAATTTTCTACAAAACAGATTTATAACACAATTTTGTTTTCGAATAAGAAACCTACACAAACACCATTTCATTAAAAGAAAAGTTTCCACCTGCCGTTACACGATATCCGGTTGAGAGCTTTTAAAATGAATGTCAACACATAATATAATTTTAAGATTCCTCTGAATTCATAGAAAAAATAATAATTATTAAAACGTGTCTGTACTCATAAATATAAATAGACAAAGGTAAATTAATTTTTTCTATTTTATCAATTACGAAAAAAAAATCTTCTCACTAAATGTCTTTTATAATCAAGCTCATACACACACACACACACACACACACACTTAAATCAATTATCCACTTATACACACACGTGTAACAAAAAGTATCTTTTAGTCTATTAAAAATTACATCTCCATGGCTGTATTATTTTTGTCCATGATTTTACACAGATTTATTTCATTGCCTCCTCTTGTTTGCTACATTGGTTCTTCTTCTACTTGGTTTAGCTTTACAAAATCCTTGTGAACTTGTATTAGCTTTCAGCGGAATAGCAGGAAGTAGTGGTTATATTTTCTAATCACAAACGGATATTAAGTTAGATTTCAAAATGGCAAAAATACAAGCGGATTTACATGTAAAGTAATAAAACAGCAACAGCAAATAGACAATTCTAGTAAATATGTATATAAGCCAATGGCTTTCGTACCGGAAATGATATTGTAGAGCTTTTAAATTATTAATATTAAATGAAATTAAGGTTTCAGGAATTCAGAAAAATTAAAGCAAAATATATAAAATGAAAGATAAAATTAAATTAAATTAAATTAAATTAAATT
The DNA here is from genome assembly GCA_905220375.1 of Tachina fera. Lineage (NCBI taxonomy): Eukaryota > Metazoa > Arthropoda > Insecta > Diptera > Tachinidae > Tachina > Tachina fera. Next base: position 110,125,003 of record LR999967.1, read on the forward strand.
AAATTATATTAAATTAAATTAAATTAAATTAAATTAAATTAAATTAAATTAAATTAAATTAAATTAAATTAAATTAAATTAAATTAAATTAAATTAAATTAAATTAAATTAAATTAAATTAAATTAAATTAAATTAAATTAAATTAAATTAAATTAAATTAAATTAAATTAAATTAAATTAAATTAAATTAAATTAAATTAAATTAAATTAAATTAAATTAAATTAAATTAAATTAAATTAAATTAAATTAAATTAAATTAAATTAAATTAAATTAAATTAAATTAAATTAAATTAAATTAAATTAAATTAAATTAAATTAAATTAAATTAAATTAAATTAATTTAAATTAAATTAAATTAAATTAAATTAAATTAAATTAAATTAAATTAAATTAAATTAAATTAAATTAAATTAAATTAAATTAAATTAAATTAAATTAAATTAAATTAAATTAAATTAAATTAAATTAAATTAAATTAAATTAAATTAAATTAAATTAAATTAAATTAAATTAAATTAAATTAAATTAAATTAAATTAAATTAAATTAAATTAAATTAAATTAAATTAAATTAAATTAAATTAAATTAAATTAAATTAAATTAAATTAAATTAAATTAAATTAAATTAAATTAAATTAAATTAAATTAAATTAAATTAAATTAAATTAAATTAAATTAAATTAAATTAAATTAAATTAAATTAAATTAAATTAAATTAAATTAAATTAAATTAAATTAAATTAAATTAAATTAAATTAAATTAAATTAAATTAAATTAAATTAAATTAAATTAAATTAAATTAAATTAAATTAAATTAAATTAAATTAAATTAAATTAAATTAAATTAAATTAAATTAAATTAAATTAAATTAAATTAAATTAAATTAAATTAAATTAAATTAAATTAAATTAAATTAAATTAAATTAAATTAAATTAAATTAAATTAAATTAAATTAAATTAAATTAAATTAAATTAAATTAAATTAAATTAAATTAAATTAAATTAAATTAAATTAAATTAAATTAAATTAAATTAAATTAAATTAAATTAAATTAAATTAAATTAAATTAAATTAAATTAAATTAAATTAAATTAAATTAAATTAAATTAAATTAAATTAAATTAAATTAAATTAAATTAAATTAAATTAAATTAAATTAAATTAAATTAAATTAAATTAAATTAAATTAAATTAAATTAAATTAAATTAAATTAAATTAAATTAAATTAAATTAAATTAAATTAAATTAAATTAAATTAAATTAAATTAAATTAAATTAAATTAAATTAAATTAAATTAAATTAAATTAAATTAAATTAAATTAAATTAAATTAAATTAAATTAAATTAAATTAAATTAAATTAAATTAAATTATATTAAATTAAATTAAATTAAATTAAATTAAATTAAATGATGAAACAATTTTGCCAATTTCAATATATTTTGCTTAAAAAAATTTATGGAATTAAAGTAGTTACTCATTATTATTGCAAGAAGTTGTGCACACATAAGAACAAACATTTCATTCATTTTATTTGTCAAAAGCCATAAAAAACAGAATAATAAAAAGCAAAATTTATACAAAGGAAACCAACGTTGCAATGCAACAAACTGTAAAAATAGTAGTAGAAGTCATAAAATACAATATCAGAAAACATGATTTAATATGCTGCAACATGTTGCTACAATATTAGTTTGCAATAGTTAAAGTTTGATTTATGGAAAACATACGACTGTACAAAAAAAGGAAACTTTAACAATGAGCTTATTGTTAAAAAAATAAAATCAAAAGTCTTAAAATATTATTCAGAGAAGATTAAAAGATTTTACTTTTATTTAATAAGAAACAAGAATGACTTGAGATTAAATGCTTTTACATATTTCCAAATAAAAAGAAATCTATTTAAAATGAGACTTTAAAAAACTGTTTTCAGCAGCAAATACACTTGAGTGCCTGACGACCTTTGAACCTGCAGCATTTTTCTTATAATTTTCCAATTCTGTTGAAAAACGAACTCAATTAATTTTCACTACTCGTTTGTTCTTTTTTTGTTGCTCCCAAAAATGTCTTGCTGTTGGTTCAATGTTAAAACTTAAGCAATTTGTTTTTTATTTTTTAATTTTTTTTTTTGCAATTGCCAAGCGAAGCGCTTCTCAAGCATGACATTTACTTGACTGCCACATGATTTATTTGATTATCTTAATTAAAAACAGCGAAGTTCAATGTTACATCTTGCATTCATGTAGAACTTAACAGGAAATCAGGCAATCAACTTAACGCAAACTTATCCAGCAAATAACTATTTTAAATTAAAAAAGGGCAATTGAGATCAAGTTAATTCCATTATTTTTTCCTCATTATTTTTTTTTTATTTTTTTTTGTGGCGCAATGCAGTTAAAGTGCAAATATTAAGAGAATGAATGAATGCATTTCGGAAATAAGAAAAAATTTCTTAAACATTAAAACGTTCACTTCAAGCTGCGCAGGATATTGAATTGAAAAAGCAAAAAAAAACCAGATGAACATAAAATTGTTATTAATGGAGAAATATATTGAGATATGAGAACAGATAGAAAAAGATTCAATGAAACTTGACTGGGTTTTTAAATTAAACAGTCAGAGTACTAACAACATTATGACATTATGGCATTCAAGAATGCTGCTTGAAACACCCCCCCCCCCCCCCCTCCAAAAATGTATAATTATTGTTTATAATTTCTTGATTTTAATTTTAAAAATTTTTTAACATCTTCAAAAATTTTTTGGATATTTATAAACATAAACTCGAAATCAAAATGAAACATCAACACTTTTCCATACTAGTGTATAATATGTATATATATATTTCTATATTTTATTTCTTGTTTCAAATTAAAGTACATATGAATGTTGAATTTTTTAATTTATGCACTCGAAAACTTTAAAAATCATCGATATATAAATTTTTTAAATTTCTTGCTTCTCATTATGTATAGTATTTTAATATTTTTAAGATATTCGAAAATTTTCGAAAATTATAAAGTTATATTCGAAATCAATATAAAACTTCCAAAATTATTTACGTCTATATTTTTTCCAATATCTTGATTCTTATTAAAGTATTAAAAATTTTTTAAGATCTTCGAAAATTTTCGAAAATAAATACTTTTTGCAACGTTTTTACTTTGTTTTTTATCTTTTGTAGTTGTTAAAATATTTTGCATATTGAAAATTAAAGCAATATAGATTTTTAATGCACCTAAAAGAATAACAAAAATGTTTTTTTTTTCAATTCTTCTTTTACTTTAAAACTTTCTGGTTAATTTTGAAAGTTTTCTTTTCAAATTAAATTATTGTATCATCCTGGGATTAAAGTTTCGAAAGATTGTTATTTTTTATTTTCTTTTGTTACTTGTCAAACTTTCAATTATGAATAGTCAATGGCCGTTCTGCAAGACAAAATCCATTTATTAACTCTGGCTGTCATTCCCCATTAATGTCTATTCACAACTTCCGTTACTCTTTTAAAGCTTTTTAACAAAGTTTAACCCTTACAAAAAGTTTTTTTTATGTTAAATCACTATTAATCCTCTACTGTTATTCAATTATGACAAACTTATAAATGTCATATCCAGAGTATGATTTACATATTTTCAATTTTATTCTTTAAACCAAAATAAAAAAAAAAAGGAAAAAGGGAATGAAAATAAACTCCAATAACGAACGCACTAAATTAACATTGTCACTGCTTAATACAAATTTCAGAGCTATTTTTGTAATAAAGATAAAAAAGAAATATCTCTCTATATACGTACAGATTTATTTTATAATTGAAATTTATGCTTCAGTTGATATCTGTTGAAAACAATGCGCACTAAGTTCTTGTTTTGAAAGCGGGACGTTATAAGTGTTAATCACAAGGTAGAAGTAGATATAAAAATTAAGTCCAAATAAAAACCATACATATTGATTAAATATTTTTGTATTTAGTAATCAAAGCAAATGGGATAGGAAATGGAAACTTAATTTAATTAAAGCTGTGAAATAAAATAATATAAAAATAAAATATAACAAAATAAAATAAAAACTTATATAAAAAAATAAAATAAATTAAATAAAAACAAATTAAATAAATTACATAATAAAATATTTTATAAGAAATCAAAAATTAAATTAAATAAAAAAAATTATATAAAATAAAATAAAACGAAATAAAATAAAATAAAACGAAATAAAATAAAATTAACGTAAATAAAATGAAATAAAATAAAATCAAATATAACTAAATAAAATTAAATAAAATAAAATAAAATTAAATTTAATTTAATAAAACTAAATAATATAAAATAACAAAAATTAAAAATTTTAAAAACCCCCGAATGTATGTGTTTAAACCACTTTTCGGAAAGCCGGCAACTCTTTCCAGTTTCGAAGTTTAACCACTGGAAGAAAGTCGACAACCAGGTTTTCTTTAAGTCATTTTCAATATTAATTTTTTTTGTTAATTCATTACCTTTTTGTCTTTGCTCAGCTCTTCAAGCAACCAAATTGATATATTTTTTGAACTTATATTTTGAATTGAATTATTATACTTACATATGTGAAAAGAAGAAAGAACGCTTACTAATACACCACAAGAAATTTGTATACAATTACATACATCTTTAACGCCAAGGAAGGCAAATAAACCAGGCGACAGCCTATTATGGTACATGTATTTGGTTTCTCAATTCTTGGAACTCAACAGTGCGACCTAAATATCCCTCACCTAATGTAAGTATTCTCAAACCCTTACAGTCTCGGTGTTCGTCCACTCTTTTCCCCAGCTATAGCTGACATATCTCCATCCTAATCGTGATACTTTACCTCTCCTCTGACGTGCAACTCCCGCTACCCAAAGTCAAGGTAAAGTAATCCTATTTTTTTAAATGTTGGAAACATCCCGCATTTAAACAGTATGTATTTATAAATGATGAAATATCTTCTGAGCTGCTGGACTGATTTGATTCAGATTTTATTTAAGAACACTCTCGATCAAGCACCATTTCAAACAGAAAAATCTTAATCCAAATCGGTTCAGGCATTTTGTCTGTACGTTAACTCGTAGACACACACAGACACACACTACAAACTTAAAAAATCCCTTTTTTTGGTCGGGGTTTAATAAAATAAATATTTTTTTTTTATTTTATTTATTTATTTGTTTATTTGTTTGTATTGGAAAATAATGAAAGTTCGAGATAGGTCTTTTCTAAATTGAGCCATCCATGTACATATTAAAGATATTTGACATTTTTCACTTAACATTTTATTTTTTTTTTTTTTTTGCAATTTTTGTAGGTGCCATAATGGCAAGTGTATAAATATTATTACTTTTCTTGTATTTTTACTACAAATTATACATACTTAACCCCAATTTCAGCAGTCATTTTCATAAAACAATATTTTTCCACAGCACACACATGCAGAGACACACACACACACTCGCTTAAACTCAAATAAACAACAACAACATGCAGCGACAGGTTTAAAAGTAAAATGCAGTCAAAATTGCACTCTTATTACACGTGCTGTTGAGATGAAGAAAATAACTTTTTGTAAGACACATTAAACATTAAAATGTTTACACTAAAGATGATCGCAAAATTACATACATATATAAATATTTTGTAGAGTACAAACTTGTAGTAGTGTTGGCGTCACAAATTGCCGTTGACAGAGCAAAGAAGCTGATGTGAATGTGGAAGGAATAAAAAAATATTTAACAATAAATTATGCATAATAACGAGAGATGCAGCAAATTCAAGGATATTGCAAAGTTGCACACTGAGCTCAGGCAAAGTGTTGCAAAATAAGAATGTAAGTGGCAAAAAGAAGAAGCTTCTTTCAAATTTTATTGAATGAAATTTCTACACAAAACCAAAACTACTTATCAAACTAAATATAGAAAATTTCTTAGTGAGTTTATATAAGAATATTTCAGGCTCATTGATTCCATCCATCACCAAGATATGCAAACAAAAGAAAAATATAAAAACTTGTTATGCTTTCTTTTTTTTCTATTTAAGCAACATGCATACATACATACATGGCTAATGGGACTTACACATGCATTTTTATTATAACTACAATGTATAAAAAATTTGTGTAACATGTGTATGTGTGTGTGTGCGTTTTTTTGTGTATTTGTGCATACTTAAGTGTAAGCAGTTTCTCGTTTGAGTTTGTGTGTGCTAGCTGACTTCATCATAAATTACAGCATCATAAAGTGCATGTATTATTTGCTCTGGAGCACAAATATAAAGCATATGAGATGTGCATGTTGTGTGTTTATTAACACCTATCCAACCAGCAGTCACTTAAAATATGATGTTATGGCATTTGTTATAAAATATATATACTCAGTGCTACCATAAATAAAAAGTCCTAGTGTACTTTATTTCATTTTATTTACTCAACAGGCTGTTAAAACACACACAATGTAAAATGAGACTCTAAATGGTGCTTTTTTATTTTATTTTACTTTATTTTATTATATTTTTTTTTATTTTATTTTATATTATTTTATTTTTTTTATTTTATTTTACTTTACTTTATTTTATTTTATTTTATTTTATTTTATTTTATTTTATTTTATTTTATTTTATTTTATTTTATTTTATTTTATTTTATTTTATTTTATTTTATTTTATTTTATTCTATTTATTTTATTTTATTTTATTTTATTTTATTTTATTTTATTTTATTTTATTTTATTTTATTTTATTTTTTAAAATTTTTCCATACTTAATATTTTAGCAGAAAAAACCTAAATGGTAACACTGAATTTACAGCAAATCATATGAGCGCGTGCATATGTATGGATGTGTTTACTTTTTTGCTGGTTATATTGAGCTGCATACACGCACACTCACACATCCATACATGCATTCTTTTGTTCTCATAAAAGCTAACGGCCAGCAACAACAACAAACAACTCTTTGTATTTGAATTGTTCTCATTGTAGTTGTTGTTAAAATCATCAGCTTCTTAGTAATACACACACACACACTCACAGGAAGAGGAAGTCAATGCAGCCAATACGTTTGAGGCAAATGGGAATTTGTAATAAACATCATATTTACAATTTAAGAACACTGAGAAGATTTTTCCGGAAAATTTATATGTATGTATATATGAATATGAATGAATGTTTGTATGTATGTATAAGTAAATAATTTAGTTTTATAAAGTGTTTACTACGAAGGAAATTGTGTAGGAAAATTTTTTGTTCATAAATCAATATTTTTTATGGACAATGCTGTACTTATTTCGATGAAAATTTTGTATGTGTGTGTGTGTATTTAAGTGGCTCGATAGTTGATTCAGATTTATAATTTGTCCCGCTAGGTGGCGCTGCAATAACGCTTAAGGATAGTGTATTAAATAGATTTCAAATGGATATCAAATGGAAGACAAACTAATTTAGCGTATTACTAGGTTAGAGATAAAAGAGGTTAAACGAATATACAATATGTTGGTTATTGACTATTTTAGTTAGCGGACTTCCTTAGTTCTATGATAGGTGATATTTAATTTTTTTGTAATTTAAGTAAAATATTTCTCTCACTGTTGAATGTCTTGCTGAGATTTTTCTCTTTACACAAACTTTTAGTTTTATACTTATAGAATTATTCCTTAAACGCAATTCATTGAGCACTAGCACGAGCATAAGTGTATATATTTATTGCATTATACATATATACAAAAGAAATGAAAAAAAAAATATAAAATACTCATTTTCATTATATTTGCTAAAGGAAACTTTTCACAAAGCAAAGTAAAAGTATAAACAAGAGAAATGAAAAAAGCTAACTTAAATTCTGGGAAATGTTTATTGGATATTTTGCTGCTTCAGCAGCATATTAACTATAATAGTTGGTTGTTAATTTTAAAAGTAATAATGCTTTATAGTTGCATGGATAATGTTCATTTAAAATGAACATTACTTGAATTATTATTAAAGACAACTCGTGACTCTTCAGTGCGAGATGAAGCCTTTTTCTTATAAATCTTGAATGGGATTTATGTTAGAAGACAAGTATACATTTTACTCACCTTAAATGTACCTACATAAACATAAATCTCAATAACAATAAAAAATAATTATTATTATTGTTATTATTCGAAATACGAGTATATTCACGTCTTTATTACAAGTCAACCCTCTAAAATGCTTAAATAAACAAAATAATTTTCCCTTGTAGTACTTACACACACACAAAGTTTCATTTGCTTTCTCCCATAAAACCTTTGTAAATTCTATTGTTGTCAGTCACACAATCTGATTTCATGCACAATTACCACTTACAAGTCTTAAGTGTCGTTTAATTGCAAAGACACAGAGATATTTTCCCTTTATTTCCAAGAAACACTCATCTCATTGAAACTCAATTGTGAAGCAAATAAAGATGAGTGCGTACGAGTTTCTATACATACTTTATTTAAGCAAATTGTTACCTACAAATCGGGCAATAAAATTTGTCTTAAAATAAAATCATAAAAATAATATGACTTTTAGTTCTGCTTGTTAATTCAACTTGATTTAATAAACAACTTTCCTTATGGAGCTGAAAACATATTCGTCAACTAAAGTCGCACAAAAATTTTCATTTAGAAAAGGCAGCATTGATTTTAATTTGTTTAGTTTTAAAGCAATTTAGCTTTTGTTAATTATTAATTACTCTTCAAAGTAAAATATTTTTGATTTATTTTCATTTAAAAAAATTATATTATGTATTATATTCAAGGCCAAAATGGAAATTTAAAATCACTAAATAATCACGTACATATTTAAATAAGAACAAAACAAACAAAAGAAATTTTTTAGTATTATTCTCGTGGTACCTTCATAGCGAACAGTCGATTAGCGGAGTTTTTTTTTTCTTACATACAAACAAACAAAAAATTATACAAAAAATTATTCGTAGTACATATTATTCGTAATAGGTACATACTGACTTTAATAAATAAGCTTTATTGCTTTGATAATATTTTTTACATAGTGGAAATAACAAAAACAAAAAAAACCGAAAACAAAAAAAACACAAACAGTGACATTGAGGAATACTCTATAGGAGTAACTCAAAAACAAATAAACAATCATAAATTACAAAAACAAAAAAAAACCGTAAGCAAAAAAACACAAAAAGTGCCCTTGAGGAATACTCTATATGAGTGCCTCAAATACAAAAAATTATGAAGTGAGTTCTAACGGCAGAAACGCCTATTTTACTGTGAGTTCTGAAGCTCTTAATGAAAAAAATAAAAATAATAAATCTAATGAAAGTGTTTTTTTAACGGCAAAACCAATTTTTCGTCAGCGATCAACTTCGCTTTGTCCAATGCCAAATAGTAGTGATTCATTAACATTACAATTGCCTAGTACTTCTTCATATAAGTCAGTAATATCATCCCCTTCAGGCTCGTATTCGTCACTTAACAAAGTTATCACTACAGATAACAGTATTTCAAAACCCAAGGTGCAAGTCGGTATGGACAGATATATAACCGTGGTAAAGCGTGGGCGAAGCCCGAATTCTTCAAAAATTTCATCCGCTCCAAAGATGTCTAGAGATAACAGCGCATCCTCAACTAATCGCCAAAACCGTTTTAAAATTTTGCAAGATGAGAACGACAAACCCGATGTATCCTCGAATAAAACATCCAAGCCGCCACCAATCTACTTGAGAGAGAAAAATTCAAATGCCCTTATTAAAAAATTAATTTCGGTCATTGGTGAAAATAAATTCCACATTGTCCCAATAAAACGTGGCAACATCGATGAAACGAAAATTCAAATTTATGATGAAAAGGATTTCCGCAAAATGGTTTCTGAATTTGAAACAAATAAAACAAGCTTCTACACATACCAGCTTAAGAGCGCTAAAGGCCTGCAAATCGTACTGAAGGGCATAGATTCTTATGTTGTCCCTGAAGAAATAAAAGATGCACTTGTCCTCCAGGGATTTAAGGTAAAGAATGTATCAAACATATTTAACAAAGAAAAAGTACCCCAACCCCTATTTCGTGTTGAACTGGAGCCAAATGATATACAGTTGAAAAAAAACGAGACTCATCCTATTTATAGCCTTAAATACCTTTTATACAGAAAAATCACAGTTGAAGAGCCACATAAGCGTGCAGGTCCCGTGCAGTGTCATAATTGCCAAGAATATGGCCATACAAAAGCTTACTGCAATTTACCTACAGTGTGTGTTATCTGCGGTGAATTGCACGGTACTGCAAGTTGTACCAAACCAAAAGATCAAGCGGAAAAAAAATGCAGTAATTGTGGAGGTAATCACACCGCTAACTACAGAGGATGTCCTGTGTACTCTTTCGTCAAGCAGGCTATGGTGCAAAAACCTAAATTAGCTACAGCTCAACCATTAAACGCGTACACCGCCTCTTTTGCTCAAGTAAGTCAACCAGTTACTTCACGTGTATCGTATGCCGATGCTGCTAAGGCTAGTTGTATTCCCATACAAAATGTTTCACCGCCAAATAATTCAACGAATGCAAATTCAAGCTTTAACTATAGTCGCCTTGAAGCTACTATTGACAATTTGGTGCAAACTATAAATAATTTTACAACAAATATGACTACCATGATGCAAGAAATGCTACGAATGCAGAATACTCTGCTTCAAGCATTAATTAACAAACCATGAACACGTTAAAAATATGTTTCTGGAACGCAAACGGCATTCGCCAACATAAAAATGAACTTGAGCACTTCCTTACGGAAAAAAATATTGATATAATGTTGGTCTCTGAGACACATTTGACTTCGAGAAGCTTTTTCAAAATAAATGGCTATACTATGTATGATACAAAGGACCCTAGAGGGAGAGCATGCGGTGGATCAGCAATTTTAATTAAGTCACGACTCAAGCACTATATCCTTGACAATGTTAGTGAAGAATATATGCAAGCTACGAATATTTTTGTAGAAAACTTTTGTTCTAATTTCGTGATATCATCAATTTACTCACCTCCCAGATTTTCAATCACTGAGGACCAATACGAGAAGTTCTACAAATCTCTTGGACCTTGTTTCGTAGCAGCTGGCGACTACAATGCTAAGCATACGTTCTGGGGTTCGCGTCTTATTACGCCTAGAGGTAGGGCGTTGTTCAACACAATTTCAAAAATGGGTTTGGATGTTATTTCAAGTGGGGAGCCTACTTACTGGCCTACTGACGTACGAAAAATTTCAGATGTTATAGATTTCGGCGTCATAAAAAGTATTTCTAGGGAATTAATTCACGTTGAAGCTTCCCTAGATCTGTCGTCTGATCACTCTCCCACGATCGTTACAATCTGTAGTCCACTGAGAAGCGCTTTACCTCACCCATATGTCAAGATGATAAATCGTGTTAATTGGCTGGGATTCAAAAAATATCTTAGTAGTCATTGCACGGAAAATATTACGCTAAGAACATCCAATGATATTGAATCGAACATTGCAAATCTTAACGAGAATATTAAACAAGCTTCTGAACATGCCACTACCTCCCATCCGTATACTGGGTTCAATAAAATTTATTCTACAGACGTTGAACATCTCGTACGTGAAAAAAGGAGAGCTAGAAGGGAATGGCAACAGCACAGATCACCTCAACACAAAATTAGATTTAAAGAGTGCACTAGACGACTCCAAGAGCTGCTTGCATCTGAAAAAACTGCATCTTTCAAAAATTATCTGGAAGGCCTTGATGTCACACCAGCATCTAATTACTCTTTGTGGCGCGCTGCTAAAAAGCTTAAAACACCCGTTGAGTTTAAGCCACCTCTGCGCACCTCTACCGGAGGTTGGGCAAGAAGCGATACTGAAAAAGGTAACATATTTGCTGAGCATTTAAAATCCGTATTTACACCAAATACATGTACCGGTGTTGCTGATTTGCCGAGTGTAGTTGCTCTACCCCCACGACCCTTAAAATTTACGATGTGTGATGTACAAAAACTAATTGCCGAACTCAACCCGAAAAAAGCTCCCGGTATGGATGGAATTAGTAACCAGATGCTGATTAAGTTACCTCGTACTGCAATTAGAATCCTGTTATTCATTTTTAATGCCATTTTACGACTGGAGTATTATCCAGACTGCTGGAAGCTTGCCAAGGTTAAAATGATTCCAAAGCCAGGTAAAGATCTTTCCAAGGCTGAGTCATATAGGCCAATAAGTTTACTGTCAACAATGTCAAAGCTTTTTGAAAAGCTACTCATGACAAAATTGTCTTCAATTTTAACTGATAATGGGTGCATCCCGGACCATCAATTTGGTTTTAGAAGCCAGCATAGCACCATTGAGCAAACGCATAGATTGGTTCAATTTATCAGAAAAACATTTGAGGAAAAGAAATATTGTTCTGCCCTGTTTATTGACGTTTCTCAGGCATTTGATAAAGTGTGGCATGAAGGCCTGATTTTGAAATTGAAGACATACTTACCAATAAACATTCTAAATCGTTTGGAAAGTTACATTCTCGCACGAAAATTTACAGTGGTGGAAGGACACTTTATGAGTATGCCTGAAACTATCTCATCCGGTGTGCCACAGGGGAGTATACTGGGGCCATTTTTATATTTGATTTAAACTTGTGATATGCCTGTGAGCAGTAGTATCCACACTTCTACATTTGCCGACGATACCGCCTGCCTTAGTATGCACGAAAACCCTGATGAGGCATCCCGAAAACTCCAGGAACACATTAGCCAGATGGAACTATGGTTAAACTTATGGAGAATTAAGGTAAATGAACAAAAGTGTGTCCATATAACATTTACTTTACGAAGAGATACTTGTTCCCCCATTCGGATTAATAATCAAGTTGTTCCTCAACATTCACATGTGAAATATCTTGGTATACACCTCCATCGACGGCTTACATGGAAACATCACATTGACTATAAGTTAACTCAAATAAAACTAAAATTAACTCAGGTACATTGGCTGATTGGCAGAAATTCAACACTCAGCCTAGACTGCAAACTTTTAATATACAAGTCGCTTTTAAAGCCAATATGGTGTTACGGTATCCAGTTATGGGGCACTGCTTCTGCCTCCAATGTAGAGAGAATTCAACGAAGACAAAACAAAATTTTAAGGTTAATAACATCTGCTCCATGGTACATTAAGAATTCAAATATACATCGTGATTTAAATATGCCACTAGTGATTGAAGAAATTGCAAAATACGCAGGCAAATATCTAACGAAACTCGAGTCACATCCTAATCCGCTTGCTCGTAATATTTTGAACTTTACTGGACACATCCGCTTAAAAAAGAGAGATACAAGGGCTCTAATACTAAACACTCCGAATGAAGTTGCTTGAAATTTTTTATTTTTTTTTTTTGCTTATCACTACTTATGTATTATTTACAACTATCACTTAGTTATGTCTGGCATTGGTCGGGCCTACTAATTATATGTTAGATTTAAGATTTGATTACTTATTGTTAGTTCATATATGAAGATACAATAAATAAAAAAACATGCATTAAAAAAAAAAAAAAAAAAAACTTGAAAGGATAATTTAATTTAATTTTCTTTCATAGAAGTATTTGGTAAAATATTTTTTTTCTCATAAAATCATAATGTAGGAGTACAGATTTTTTTACGCTCAGGAAACGTCTAATCAAAAATTTCCTTAAAAAAAGTTAGAGGTATTATGCTAAACTTTAATTCAAACAAATGAGAAGTTGTGTATATATATAATGTAACAGCAATGCATTAATCAATCACCTGTTTTTATTCCCTTACACTAGCTACGTCCAAGAATTATGCCCAATGTGCAAGCTTTTACAATGGAGCTTTAAGCTTTTGCACAGACGAAAGCACAACAGCCAATCATATATCGGCAAAAGCAATGCTTACTGTTTACTTTGCGGGAAAACAAGAAAAAAGTGTAAGAGCTTTCAAAGCTCTTAATCGCAAATGCAATAGCATAAGCAGGTTTGCGTGTTTGGACGTAGCTGCCTTACAAGCCTATTTATATAGCGTAGACGCTCGACTTGAGCTTTTGAAAAAAATTTATGAAATTTCATAAAAATAAATCACTGGCAAAATTTTATTACTGGAGTTTTAAAAAATATACTGAAATATAAGTACATATATGTACTAGGTAATTATTTTAAAAATCCTGAAATACTTCCCATTAAACTTTCTAGTCAAAGGTGGTAACTAAATACACAGAATTGTTTAATTTTAATTGAAAACGTTTAAAAAGTTTATTTTGATATTGACAATTTTTTTAAAGTACTGGCAAAAGTACTAGGAAATTGTTAAACAAAGTAGTGAAAAATAATTTCCCTGAACCTTGAAGTCGGTTATGGCAACAAAGCTAAAAACTACAAATACTGGAAGGAGTTAAAAAAATTTAAAAATGCTTAAATACTTAAAAAATTACATGAACATGAACAATTTTAAGATATACTTAAAATACTGGGAAAAATAGTGGGGAAAAAATTTTATGTTAAAATTTTTTTGGAAAGTATTTTCAAAACAGGAATGTTAGCTAATATTAACAAATATTGGGTAAAATACTGGGAATTTGTTTAAAAATATAGTGGGAAAATTTTTATGTTAATTTATTTAAAAAAATTTATATCAGGAATGTAGGCTAATAATATTAAATACTGAGTAAAATACTGAGAATTTGTTTGAAGAAATAGTGGGAAATTGTTTATATTGTCTCTTTTTAAAAAGAATTATCAAATCAGGAATGTAAGGTAATAATAAAAAACCAAATAAAATTCTGGCAATATGTTTTAAGGAATAGTGGGAAAAAATTCTGGCTATTTGTTTAAAAAAATAGTGGGAAAATTTTAATGTTAATTTTTTTAAGAATTGGCAAATCAGGAATTTAAACTAATAAGAGCAAATACTGGGTAAAATACTGGGAATGTGTTTAAAGAAATAGTGGGAAAAGTTTTATCTTGACTTTATTTGAAAAGAATTAGTAAATCGGGAATGTAAGCTAATAATAAAAAAACTAGGTAAAATTCTGGGAATGTGGGAAAAAATACTGGGTATTTGTTTAAAATAAAATAGTGCGAACATTTTATAGAATTGGCAAATCAGGAATTTAAACTAATAATAACAAATACTGGGTAAAATACTGGGAATGTGTTTAAGGAAATAGTGGGAAAAATGTTTGTGTTAATTTTTTTTTAAGAATTTTCATATCAGGAATGGAAACTAATTAATTTTTTGCGATAATGAAAAATATTTTAAAGTACAGTGGCAAGCGGTTATAACCACCAGTGGTTTGTGAAACCCGTAGAGATTTGCTTGCAGTTTTATTTTGGTAGTTCAAAAAGAGCTCATTGTAATAAGACCGTAAGGAATTCATTTCGAACTACAAGCAAGTTTATACCAACAAATTGTCTGGTCTTTTTTACAAGTCATCATCAAATGCTTAAAAAATTTATTAATAAGGAAATGGAATCACGTAGAAGTGTAGTGTAATGCGTTTTGTCAGAAAAAGAAATTTATAGTTGTCTACTGTATTAATTAATTTATGTTTTTGAATTTGTTTTTGTAAATTTTGCTTTCATTGTGAGCATTAATTGTATTTTATTAAGATATTAAGGTTTTAAAAGCAACTTTTGCTCATCTTAAGTTGTTTGCTTTTATTTGTGGAAATTAAATTATTTACTTCGGTTTCAGTGAGGTTTGAATGAAGCAGGTTTCGTTATAGTCAAACTCTGCTGTAGTCATTTTCTTAAGCTTAGTTGCTTATTTATTTTTATATATTTAGTAAATTTAAAAGAAATTATTTATTAAATTAAAAACGTTTGTTTAAAAAAAAACTTGCTTGACTTGTGACCAGTTTTTGACTTCATATTTAAATGCTTATTTTTAACTACGAGTAATTTGCATTTAAATATTTAAATAATAAATTTGAGTTGATATTTAAATAGTTTTAATATTCTTCATTCAAGTTTTCATTGCTATTTATATATATATATATATATATTTATTATTATTTTTTTTTTTGCTTAAATCATTTACATTTAATATTCTTCGAAGCACTAACCAGGGCCATTCACAATATTTTCTCCTCCAGTCATGTGGTCCTTAACATTTGCATTTGCCTTATCTACTTTAATTGAGCCAGGGTTTTATTACACATTGTGTGTGCTATTTTTAAATAAATGTTGGAAGCAAGAGCAAAAAAATTAAGTAACAAATGACTGAAATTTACAGCAGACGCTGGTGCAGAAAAAAAAGGAAACGTTTACGAGTCCCAGGACAATTTTGCTGCATGCTAGAGTGTTTGTTTTCTACTCTCTAGTTATTCCTTTTAAAATCCTTATTATTGTACGCTGCAGCAGCTGCTGCTGCTGCTGTACACTTTAGTAATATTTGTTATTAAATATATATATATTTTTTAAATATTCTTTACAAGTTCATGTTTTATAAAATTTTTTAGTTAAACTTATTTTTTAAGTCATATAATGGAATATAAGCTAAAATGTTGGATTTAAATCTGGATTTATTTTTTTAAGACCCGCAGCTATCCATGCAATATTCAACCATGAATTGTTATTTTTGTTTGTCGTTTTTTCAAGTTCTATTAAAGTTTAAGGATTTAGCAGATGAATGAATGATTGGCTTGTTGGAGTACCTTTTGCTGTTTGGCGTTTGATTATGGATTTTGTGTTCTTTTTTGTGTGTGTTTTCTTGTGCCCTTTATCTGTAATTTTTCATTTGTCTTTAGTTGTCAGAGTGTTTGCCTTTTTTTACGGTCTAGTGCTGGTTGCGTGTTATTATTTTTAAGCGACCATAAAAGCGCCCGAAAAGAATATTTTGTGGGGGGATTTGTGAAGGCGTTTTATTGTTTGTATACATTCAATGGGATTTTTATTGACTTTTGCCAGGATCTTAAGGACTTTTGTGTTCTTTGTGATCCCAGCACTCAACTGGCTTAGAGTCTGATTGACTATTGATCCAAATAAATTGTGTTCGAATTTAGAAGGGCCTTAAAAGTTACACAACCTTTTGAAATGACGTAGTAGCTGGGAACCAAGGAACTTTTAAATCATATTAAATATGTTGCTTGTATTATACATATATATATGTAGGTATATATACGTATTTCATTTTAAATATATGAATACATAAAACTACTTATTCAAGACAAACTTTAAATTTTAAAACACGTAATTGTAATACATATTAAAATGAAAAATACTGGGAAGATTTAAAAATTTCTTATTATATTTTTAAAAAGGTCAAAATACTGGGAATTTTTTTTAAAACCTTGAAGGACATTTTTAACACAACGGGTGAATTTGGGGTTTTTTTAATACTGGGAAATATAAAAAAAATTAAATATGGGGAATTTATTTAAAGAAATACTAGGAAATATTTATTTAACGAATTTCCTAAATACTGGGAATTTGTTTAAAGAAATACTAGGAAATATTTGTAAGCATCTCTTGGGTATTTACACTGGGAATTAAATAGCACGAAAAATACTGGGAAATTGTTAAATTTTTTTGTGGTTTATTTAATAAAAAAAATGCTGAAAAGTCAACTATTTCCCATTAAATTTTCTGATCGAAGGTATAGCTAAATACACAGAATTATTTAACTTTAATCCAACATTTCTGAAAGGTTTATTCTTTATATTGAAAATTTTTTAAAATACTGGCAAAAATAATAGAAAATTATTAAATAAAATTTTGGAGTGAAAATCGCTGCTCCTCCGTCGCCTTTTGTGACGAAAAGATGAAAGTGAATTTAAATGTTAAATATTTATAAAACTTTTTCTCATTTAAAATATCACGTATGCTAAATGAATCTTTATTCGACTGTTTTCATTAGAAAATATTGGTGCAACAGTTTTTGTAAAAAATTAAATACTTTACTTTGCAATGAATTTCATAAAAAAAACTCTTTGCTAAAAATTAAGTAAAAAAATTATAAGAAAATCCTCTTATAATTTAGCAAGACATAAAATTCTTTCATGCTACAAATTTAATACACAGAAGTTAATTTTTTTAAATAAAAATTTTAAAGCTTAAAACATTTCTCAGTATATCCTTAAACAAATTCCTAGTATATCAGAAATTTGGACAAGAAATATGTATGTACATATATCCCAGAATTTCCTTGAAGCAATTCTCAGTATTTAAAAAATATTCAAAAATATTTCCCAGTATTTCTTATTTTTCCCGGTATTTTAAAAATGTACTGAAAACTTTAAAATAATTTCCCAGTATTTTAGAAATTTTTTCACTCTTCCCAGTATTTTTCATTTTAAAATTAATTCCCATTTCCTGGTTCAAAGTGGAAGGTTGTATGCAAAAATATTCCTTAGTTATTTCTTTAAATAAATTTCCATTACATATTTTACTCAGTGTGTATTTTACAAACTGTTCCCAAACTACATAAATAATTTTCTTCTGCCTTATTTATAAAAGGCCTTATATATAAAAATAATTAAGGCTTTTTAGAGGCTTAATTAGAATTTTTTTATAAAAATCTGTTTTATAAATTCAAATTTAATAAAGAATTTCTCATTGCCTTATTTCAGCATTTTTAAAAATATTTTAAGAAACTTTATTGCCCTTCCCAGTATTTTTTTTTAATTTATTATCATTTTCTGGTTCAAAGTTGAGTGTTGTATTCTAACAAAAATCTGAACAAAACATATTCCTTTCTTTAAACAAATTCCCAGTATTTTTAGTCTTCATTTAAAAAACCCCTTATTTATAAAAATTATTAGGGGCTTATAAAGTCTTAATAAGAAAAATTTCCTATGGAAATCTAGTCTATAAGCCTAAAAATGTTTTATAAATTGGGGCTTTTGTATCTGAGCATTTTTTAAGAAATATTAAGGATTTTTTAACTCTTCCCAGTATTTTGCTTTTGCAATTCTATTCCCATTCCCTGTTTAAAAATTTTAACAAATTTCTAGTAAGATACTACTACATATAAAGTACTTAATAAATTCCCATTATTCTAGTATTTTACAAAATATTTTAGGGAATTTTTAGCTTTTCCCAGTATTTTTCGTTCTCAACTCTATGGCCATTGCCGACTTCAAGGTTGAGTGAAAATATCTGTAGCAATACTTCTTCTAACATACTCGTATATTCCTGTTTTTTAATATAATTTTAATATAAGACAGTCTCAGAGTTGTTTAATTCAAATTAGTGTCCTGCACAAGAACAATAATTTTCAAGACATCAGAAATTTTTTAAATGCTTTACTACAGCTGTCTACAGTTGCTTGTCTTGCCAACAGTGTTGTTTAGCGTTTGTTTTAGAATATTTCGCTGTAGTAAAGCATTTGAAAAATCTCTCATGTCTTATAAATAGTCTTTTGCAGGACTTTAGTTCAAATCCCGTCCTTAAACAATTTCCTACTGTCTTTGTATCCCAAAATTTTGAAAACAATTAATTAAAAATAAAAAGTTTAATGGCAAATATTTCGAGATTTTTCTAACAATTTCCCTGTATATTTTTTTATCATGTGAAATTCTTTTTTTAATGAAAATAGAAAATGTGCATAGAAATTTAAATAAATTAATTAAATTCAAAAGTCTTTTTTAGAATAGAAAAATTTACTAGGAATTAATTTTTTATAAATACAAGCCATTTAACTGACGAAGTGAAATTAAAATGCTTCTTTCTCTATTTAAATAAAAGCCATTTGTTTATTGCCAAGTTTCCTTCTTCTTCTTAGGAAATAAAAGATAAAAATAATTGCATGCTTTCAGGCGGCAGAGTGTTAATGAAACAAGAACTTTATTAATGGCCTCAAGTGTATTACTTGTTAAAAATAAAAATAAAAATAAAAATAGAAGAAATACAAATTCTGCATTTACTTTCAAAATAAAGGAAATTTTGCGAAAATATATTTTTATATCAAAAGTTCTAGTCTTTAATATTTCTTTAGAATTTCTACGTAGTATTTAATCTATCAAAATATCAAATAAATAACAACGATACTCGTATTCAATGAAGGTATGCTATAAAAATATACTACTGGGAATCAATGAATCAATTTTTGAATTTAAATTTTATTGTATAATATCATTAGTTTTTTTTATATAGCAAAGTTTTGAAGCTGAGTACAAATGATACGCAGTGAGCTTGACTAATAAAAAAATTATTGATATAAACTCTCATTTTTCACGAGTTTTACAAATTTGTTTTGAACTTTTTAATATTTTAGTCTACAATTGCTTTAATCTGAATTCAATGAAAAACAGTCCAAGGCAACTTACTTGATTTCATTGGCCTCTACAATTGTTTGCTTCGTGTATACTTCGCTTTGCAATCAAATATATTCATTTACACAAGCATATTCCATTGCTTTAAATGGAAAAATCCTTTATTGCAGCTTCTTTTTTTTTGCATATTTGTGTTATTGTGAAAATCAAATAAATAACATCAATAATAAATGCAACTGTAAGAACTGGTTGGTGTTATAAATTTTTAATTTAATTTATTGTTATTTACATGTGTGTATTTCATTGCAACAGCAGCCGAAAAATATTTTTAAAAAAGATTTTTTTATTTAAAATATTTCATACACATATTTTACAGCATCACAAGAGGGTGGCTCCAAACTTATTTAAAAAAAAAGAAATTTAAAAAGTTATTTATGTTTTTATGCTCAAGGTTGAATACAAATTTCACTACTATAATGCTTTGATAAGTCTTGATTAGGAGGTTTATTACTTTCCAGTGTTTTCAAAACCATTTCGCCATATTTTTTCTAATATATTTCTAAGTAACTATTAATCTCTCATAAAAAAGAAGATTGCAGATAATTCCAATAATCTTTCAAAAATTTTAAACGAATTTTTCCTGGTATTTAAAACAGAATACAAATATTTTTGCAGCATTTTTTTAAATTATTTTAGCCCGAAATATTTCCCATTATTTTTTAAACATATTAATAGCATTTTTCCCAGTATTTAAAAGAGAATGCAAATATTTTTGCAATATTTTTATAAACGATTTAACACAGAAATATTTCCTAGTATTTTCTAAACCAACTGACTCATTCAACCCATAAATATTTCCCACTATTTTACAAAATTGTTAAAAGAATTTTTCCCAGTATTTCAAAACAAACTAAATATATTTTTGCAAAATTGCTAAGCTATTTTATTTACAAAAAATTTCCCATTATTTTTCAAATATTTTAATAGCTTTTTTCTTAGTACTTAAACGAGATTCCAAATATTTTTGCAAAATTTTTCTAACCTTTTCTACACAAAAATTTCACATTATTTTTCAAAAATTTAAAAAAAATCCCAGTATTTAAGAAATTAAAAATATTTTTGAAAACTTTTACTAACTCAAAAATATTTCCCATTATTTAAAAAAAAATTAATGCTCCAAGTATTTAAAAGATATTACAAATAATTTTGCAGCACAGAAAAATTTTCTAGTATTTTTCAATTTTTTTAAAGTCCAAGTCTGAGTCATAGCCGAAATAAATAATGCTTTAAGAGTTTAGAACCAGTAGTTGGTACGAGAATACTAGTTTCAAACTCTTAAAGTATACTTTATTTTGACTATGATTATGAGCCAATATCTCTAAGTATTTAAAAAATCCTAGTGTATTTTCCAAGCTAATATATATAGAAAAAGTATTTTTTTATATTTTTTAATCAATTTCCAATTTAATATTAAATTATGAAAGTCTTGTTAAAAAAATATTAACTTAAAATTTATTATTCACGATATATTTTGGGAGGGCCAACCATTACAAAAGGAATTTTTCATTGTTTCTTTCAGCAACTTTCTAATATATTTCACAGTATTTCTCTCAGCACTGCCTAGTAGCTTTTAAAATAATTTCCCAGTATTTTTCCCCAATATTTTCCAAAAACGTTTGCATGCTTAATTTTGAAGTTGCAATAAACACTTTTTGACATTAAAACATTTCCCTGTATTTTTTCACAATATTATCACAACATTTCCGAGTAGTTCTTACAACAAAATTTCCCAGTATTTTAATTTTTTCCATGCTTAATTCAAAAATTACATTAAACACACTTTGAAATAAAAACATTTCCCTGTATTTTTCCACATTTTAAACTCCAGCATTTTAAAAATATTTTCCCAGTATTTTAAAACATTTTGCTAATATTTTGGTAGTGTTTTCAGCTGAAAAATAGTTTATAGTATGTATTTTTAGAAATATGTGGACCTAATGATATTAAAATGCCTTTTTAATTTTTAATTCAACTTCCCAGTATTTCACTAATAATTAACAAATCCCTTTGCATGCTTAATTTTTTCATTGAACATCTTTTAACATAAAAACATTTCCTTGCATTTTTTCACACTATTTTCATAACACTTTTTATTAGTCTTTAAAGCAATTTCCCAGTATTTGCAATTCCCCTTCCATGCTTTATTTGAAAATAGCATAAAACACCTTTTAATTTAAAAGTATTTTCCTGCATATTTTTGTAAATTAAAAAATTAACAGTATTAGCAATTTTTTCCCAGTATTTTTTTAATATTTTTAGCTGAAAAATATTGTCTATTATGTATTATAAAAAATGTGTGGAACCAGTGGTATGAAAATACCATGCTAAATACTTGCTAACAACTTTTATCAATTTCCCAGTATTTTCTCAATATTTACTAATTAAATTGTCAGTAATAGTTTGACAGTTATATGGAAAATATTAACTCCAATATTGAAAAAATCCCAGTATTTTTAAATAATTTCCCAGTATTTTTTATTTCTATTATTTTAGTTAATTTTGATGATCTTTATAATTTTGTTTTACGTTTATTACTATATTATTTTTTTTAAATTAAGCTTGAGTTTTTTTTTTAACAAAATTAACGATATTTCGAGACGCCTTTTTTCTAAGATTATCGCATGAAGAAGACAGACAAAGGCTTGTCAAAATATTGGTTAAAATTAAATATCGCTAAGTTTATTTAAAAGAGATTTCAAGCTTATTAAACTTGTTATTATATATTAGTAATTTTTTCAATAAAATTCAAAGTATTCGCCCAGTATTTTTGATCTCCTTTGCCAGCCTAGTGTGACAGTTATATGAAAAATGTTAGGAAGGTTGGTGCTATACCACACCGCAACTCGGAAATCCAATTGGGTCTGGGTGGGGATTAATGAAAAATTTTAAACACAAAAGAATTTTGCAAAATTAAAAAAAAATCACATTTAAAAACCCAGTATTTTTTATATAATATTTTTTTAATGGAAAAACAATGCATACTAGGTATTTATAAAAATATATACATACATAACTTACATAACATAAGTAAAAAAGTTTTTAAACAAAAATATTTCCCAGTTTTTTCCCCCAGAAATCAATAGTTCATTAATATTGACTGTGGTTAAATATCTTTAATTTTGTTTTTTTTTTGCTTGTATTTTTCAAACAAGTCTCTAATCTTTTTGCAAATAATATGGAAAAAATTATTTCTGTATTATTTACATGATTTCCTGCAATTTTTCTAAATTTTTTACACTTAAAATAATGTGTAGCATTTTTCTTGGCACTTTAGGGCTTAATGGCTTAAAATACCTTATAAAAGTGAAATTTATGGGTAAAACACAAAAAAAAAAAATTTTAAAATACAAATAAGTGTTTAGGGTTTTCAAGCAAATTTAAAAAATTATGAAAAACGTGCATGCGTTTTTTGAAAAGCAAAAGCATAATATATAAAATAAATTCTAATATAATTTTTACTTAAATTCTTCTGCTTAAATTTATTTCTTTAGTAAAAAGCTTAAAAACTGTAAAAGGCAAAGCAAACTTCTAAGTGTAAATGTAATATTTTTTGGAAGTATATGAACAGAATATACATAAACAAAATATTTTTTTGCATACTTTTGGGAGTGGAAAAAATCAGCTCCACCTTAAAATAGAAAAGAACTGGAGACTAAAAGCAACATTAATAATATCTATTTGAGTATAGATACATAGAAAATATGCCTGGCAGGAGGTCGGAGAGTATGTATGTATTTGTTGTTTTAACTTTATTCATGGAAACTATTCAAATTAGCCCCTTGAAGTATGTGACATTTTTATAAACGAACTGTTTTAAGTAAGTGAATGAAAATGAAAGAAAAGAAATTTTGTAATCTCTGATTGGCAGGTACATGTTTTTCAATTGACAAAATTTATAATTTACAAAAATAAAATCTGTTTTAAATTTTAAATTTCTCCTTATAGAAAAAATGCTTTAATCACTCTCTATTGGTTTTAAATTAAATTGTTAAAAAAAATGTCCTTAAATTTTGCCACAAATGAATTTCCTCATCACTAAAATGTTTATGTGGCCATAAATTTCCATACATGAGCACTCGGGCTTCATAGCAAATTCCACATAAGCTAATGAATAGTTAATGTGTATGTAATATACACATACGTACGTGCACACGCACACACACACACATACACTCAACCACACACATACTTTCACGCACTCACACTTGCCGCACGTTTGCATATAAAACAATTTTGAATATGCGAGTCACAACAGTCAAGGGAATAAACAGCGAGAAAAAGGGAAAACCAAAAATGTATAAAATAAATTATTCCAATTTAATATTCTCTTAAAGCCGAGTGTAAATGCGAGTGTGTGTGTGTGTGTTAGTGGGTTTTAACTGCAAACGCAAATAAGCCTGGGTGAGTGCGTTAAGAGTGTGAGGCCGTGAATAAAAGTGTAAAGTATATATTTAACAAAATATTTGTGACACATTTGAGACGTTTTAGCTTAAATATTAACTAAAGTTGAAACATAGAAACTAGTTGTAAATTTTTTTTAGAGAAAAGCTATTTTTATCAATTTAAAAACTTGTGAACTATTAAAACCTTGCACTAAAAATACTACTGTTTGTTTTTAAAGCACTTTCATAAGACTTAATTTAATAAAAGTGTTCATTTCGGAAGTTGTTATCACTCATCCTGCCGTCAGCCAAGTGAAAATCCTGTGATTAGCAAACAAAAAAACTCTTAATTATCTGCATTCAAGTTCGAGCAACATTTTAATTTTTTATATTAATAAATAATATTAAAAAAAATATTGCATGCTAAAACTTTTTGTTCATTAAATTGCAACAATTTTTTTTACAAAGAATTTATACTTTTTGCTTCATCATATAGTTAAAGTCTTACTTAAAATAAAAATAAAAAAATAGTTCTTTTTGCAACTTATAAATTTATTTAATCCTAGATATTGTATAGTTTTGATGTGCAAAAATTTCATTAATTTAATGAAAAGTTATGAACTTCAAAAAAATAAAGAGAAATATTTTTAAAATTACTTTTAGATATTTAAAAAATTTATATTATATATTTTTTTAAATACCGGGAAATATTTTAAAAAATATTTTTAATTTAAATTTAAAATTTCCAAAAAAATTGGAAAAAATTTTACAAAATTATTTGAAAAATATTGTAAACAATTTTCCAAATATTTCCAGGGTTCTAAATTGAACTGAAATCCCTATTAATTCAAATACTGGGAAGTATTCTAAAAATAAATATATAAAAATATTTTTAAAAATACTTTTCAATATTTGTAATATTTTTGTTTAATATTTTTTAAAATACTGGGAAATATTTTTGAAAATACCGGGAAAATTCCTAAAATTTTATGACAAACAGGGAGAAAATTTTTATTTGATATGAAATTTCCAAAAAAACTTCGGAAAATATTAAGTAATTTTTTGAGAAAAATATGCAAAAATTCTAAAAAAATCAACAAAAATATTTTTAAAAACTCTTTAATATCCGTAAAATTTTTGCGAAATATTTTTTAAAATATTGAGAAATTTTTTTTAAAACAATGGGAAAACGGGTTTTAAATTTTTATAACAGGAACAGGAAGAAAGGTTTAAGTAAATTTTAAATTTCCAAAATAACTAGGGAAAATATTAAGAAATAACAGGGCTGGGAAAAAAACTGAAAAATGTGGGATATATTGGGAAATACTAAAAAAAAATTTATGAAAAACATTTTTAAAAATATGTACTTTTAAATATTAGTAAGGTTTTAGCGAAATTATTTTTAAAATACTGGGATATACTTTTAAAAATACTTTTTCTTAAATTTGAAATTTTTGGGAAAATTACTAAGAAATTGTTCAAGAAATACTAGCAAAAATTTCCCAGTTGAAATCAAAAATTAAAATTAAACTGATAAATTTCCCACTATTTCATACTGAGATATTTTGTAAAAAAATAAGGGAGAAACTCTTTTAAACATTTGTAAAATGTTTGTGAAATATTGTTTTTCAATACTGGAAAATATTTTTAAAAATAGTGGGAGAAACGTTTTAAAATTTTTTATCAATAACATGAAGAAAATTTTTTATCAGATTTGAAATTACAAAAATAACTGGGAAAAATACTAAGAAATTGTTTGGGAAATATTTAGCACACCAATGAAAATGGATCAGAAAATAGATCTCAAAAATGTGCCATTGTTCAAATACTGGGAAATATTCCGAAATACAAAGAAAAATATTTCTAAAAATACTTTTAAATATTTGAAAAGCTTTAACGTAAAATTTTTAAAATACTGGGAAATATTTTCAAAAATAGCGGGAAAACGTATTTTAAATTTTGATGAAAAATAGGAAGAAAATTTTTATTGGATTTGAAATTTTCAAAAATTCAATTTTCATTTTTGGGAATTATTGTTAAAAATAAAGGGAAATATTTGTTAATTATTGTTAAAAATAAAGGAAAATATTTGTGAAAATATTTTTAAATATTTGTAAAATTTTAGCGTAATATGTTTTAAAATACTGGGAAATATTTCTAAAAATATCGGAAAATTTTTTTTTTTGAAATTTTATTAAAAAAAATAAAAAACGGAAAAATTTCCCCTTGAGACAAGGATTGGAAATTAACATAAAAGCATTTGCCATCATACAAATATTGGGAAATATTAAAAAAAAAATAAGTGAAATATTTGTAAAAATGTTTAAAATACTTTTAAATATTTGTAAAATTTTTGAGAAATATTTTTTAAAATACTGGGAAATATTTTTTTAAAATAGTGGGAATTTTTTTTATATTTTTATTTTTATCAAAAACGTAATTTGTTATTAGATTTTTATTAGATTTGAAATTTAATTTTTATTTTCCATATAATCAAATATTTTTATGTAATTTTTTTACCTTTTTTTAAATGTTAAATTAAACCTTCGGTTAACCGAGGGTTAACGAAATATTGGACCAAAAAATTTAAGATATAAACTGACCCAAAGCTCAAATAAATAGTTTAATTTATTATTTTCCATATACAGGGTGGCACAAAAGTAATCCTACTATCAGAAAATGCTACAAAGTTTGCGATTGGCGCCTAATGTCGGTTCTGTTTTGACATTTGTGTAGTAAACACATGCAAAATACACGTTAATAAACAATGTTACGCTACACTGCTCCAGAACGTGGAATAATGGTGACTATTTATTTGACCAATAATCGATCGGTGACTTTGGCACGTCACGTCAGGCAAGATCGCCTGATTTGACCACTGCAGACTTCTTTTTGTGGGGCTTTTTGAAGTCGCGGGCTTATGTCAACAAGTCTCAGACTCTTGCAGCTCTTAAAGACAATATTTGTCAAGAATGTGAGGAAGTTTTGGTCAAAGTGATGAAAAATGCCATAGAAAGGGCTCAAATGATGACAATCAGTGTGGCGGCGGCCATTTACATGACATCATATTCTCGACTTGATGTAAAAAAAATTAAAAGACCAAATAAAAATAATCCACAAGAAGAATCAAAGTTTTTCTTTTTTTTTTTAATTAATAACATCGGAAGGTTATTTTTGCGCCACCCTGTACATAAATATCACTTTGGTGAGATATTTTATTACGTCTGTGAACAACTAAAAGTCAAAGTTGAGCGCTGAGTTTTCTTTAACGTGACGCAAGGATTGGCGTAGAAAAAAATAATATAAAAACCAGGCGAAATTTACAATAGAAATATTAATTGTTTACATGCTTCAGAAGTACATACATAAATAGAAAATTTTGAGGAGAAGGGGAAATTTTACAAACTTTAAGAAGTAAATAAGCTTGTTGCTAATCCAGAGAAATGTCATTTAAATTTACAAATGACAAAGAGGAAACAAAAATTTCCTTATACCATATGCTTTTCAATAAAAAGTTCACAACTTTCTGCTTATTTGTGAACTCAGAAATATTTATTTAGACAAAATATTTATTTAGACAAAAAAGCTATTATCTACTACAAAATGAAATAATCAATAATAAGTGACAAGTAATTATTGAATTAAGAGAGCCGTGTTGGCTGAAACATTATTCGATTAATAAACAAATACAGGGCAAAATATAATTATACGCCTTAGAAAAAAGATACAGTGGGATGCTCAGGCAGCTCTTCACTCCGTAGGTAACAGCCATTATGAGGCTACTTTACATGATATTGTGGGAGTCCTAGTATGTACTGTTTAATAAATTTTAAATTATTGAGATAAATTGACAAGATAAGAACCTTTTTTTACAATAAAAAATATATATTTTATTTTTATCCTAGAGTCATTAATAATATTTATTAAAAATCTTGGAAGGTTTTATTTTATAAATATTTTCCATTAAGGTTTTTATTATGGACATCTCAATAAATATTATTGTTTTTTTATTTAATTCTTTTGTACCATTAGGAATTTAAAATACGATACTTGTACATTAATCATTTTGTTGCCCATTTTTTACCAACAATTAAATTAATCATGGAAGGATAAAAAAAATTGTAAATTCAATATTAATCATACGCTGTGTCAGACAGACAACTTATTTAAAGGAGGTTGATAAACATTAACAGCTGCTGGCTGTCATTAATTATGTTGGCAAGATGTAAATGTAATCAGCAGGGGTTTTTGGAAATAAATGTTATACACTATGAGTTGACATATCTAATGTATGTTATTTTTCTTTCTAGGATTTTAAAGCTGAAGTACTAAAATTTTTCAAAATATTTGTTACTCTTTAACAAGCAAGTCATTGGAGACAACACTAACACCAATATTCTATCAGCTAATGTTATTTCGACAACTTACTTTGTCTTGGAAAACGTAAGAGACACACTCTTGAAATTTTCAAAATTAAAAAATGCTAAAATCAAAAAATTTTCGAAATGAAAAATCGCTAAAACTGAAAAAAGCGCTTAAGCGGAAAATATTAAAAACCCAAAAAAAACGCCAAAACTTTAAAAATCGTTTAATTTACCAAAAATCGAAACAATTTTAAACCATTTAAATGAAAAATATCACCAAAAATAAAATATATCGCTAAAATGCAAAAAAAAATCGCTAAAATCAAAACAAACAACAAAACTAAAAAATCTTTGGAACTAAAAAAAATCTTTTAACGAAAAATCAAAAAAAAAAATTTAAAATCCCGCTTAAATGAAAAACATCACCAAAAATAAAAACAAATCCCTTAAATGCAAAAAAAAATCGCCAAGACCAAAAAAAAAAACGCGAAAACTAAAAAATCGCTGAAACGAAAAAAAAATCGCACGAAACTAAAAATTAAACATATATACAGTAAAAAAAACAAAAATTGCAAAAAAACTCGAAAAAGTTGGCAAGAAAAAAAAATTGCGCAAAATGAAAAACATCAAATAAAAAACGCCCAAATGGAAACAAACGCCGAAACAAAATGAAAATAATCGTTTAATTTAAAAACCAAAAATCGAACAAATTAAAAGAAACTGCTTAAATGAAAAAATAAAATAAATCGCTAAAATGCAAAAAAAAACGCCAAAACTAAAAAAAATCGTTTAACAAAAAATTTAAAAAATTAAAAAAAAACGCAAAAAATGAAAAATATCACAAAAATTAAAAAAAAATCGCCCAAACCAAAATAAAAACGCCAAAACTAAAAAAACATCGGAAACCGAAAAAATCGCCAAAAAAGTACAAGAAATCGCCCGAAGCTAAAAAGTCGCTAAAGCTTAAAATATGTACATATTGTAAAGAATCAAAAATCACCAAAAACAAATAAAAAGCCAAGGAAAATTGCGCTTAAATAAAAAATATCACCACAATAAAAATAAATCGCTTAAATGCAAAAATCACCAAGTTAAAAAAAAACGCCAAAATGAAAAAAACCCCAAATTTTAATAAAAATTTTTAATAACCAAAAAAAAGCGCTACAACTAAAAAATCGCTAAAACTTAAATTATGTATCCATTGTAATACAATAAAAAAAATTACAAAAACTTAAAACGAAAGAAATGCCTAAGCTAAGAAAATCGTCAAAAACCGAAAAAAGCGCCGAAACTAAAAAATCGCTAAAACAAAAAAACGCTAAAACTAAAAATATGTGTTGTAAAAGAAAATAGAAAAACCAAAAAATCGCCAAAAATAAATAAAAACGCTAATATGAAAAACACTTCAATATTAAAAAAAATCGCCAAAACCAAAAAAAATTAAAAAAAAACCAAAAAAACAACAAAAATAATTAAACGCCTTATGGAACGGTTTTTTTGCGAGTCAAAGTCTCGCTTTACATTCAGGATATTTTGTGACAAATAATTGATTTAAGAAAAAGTCAAAGTCGAATTTGCATTCAAAATATTATAATAAAAAAAATATATATAACAATTCTGTTCCCTCCCTTAAAAAAGACTTTAAACATTAAAAAAGAATTTTAAATACATTTATAAAAATGTATTTATGAGTCGTTCTTTTTTTTTTTTTGCTTCAAATAACTCAACAATCTTGCCAAAAGCCATTAAAAAATTTTACACTTCCATATTTTATGCAATAAGTGCTCTTGCATGCCTGGAATTCAAGCTGAAAATATATAAAAATAATGCCAAAATATTGTAACGTGAGTAAAATGCAAAAATCAATTTTATTTTAAATTCATAAAAATCCCATAAAGTCTGTATATTGCCATAATACACGTCCGACAATAAACATTTAAACTCCTCAAACGCAATTAAAATTAACTTCATTATTGGGGAATTTTTCTAAAAAAAAAAGATATTTTTACACACAAAAAAACTTTGCAGATATATTTAGTTTAAAGTAACAGACATAAGAAAAAATTTTAACATGTGTTGGGAAATTTCTTTAAAAATAGCGGGAAATTTTCGGTAAAAATATTACATATTTAAATTTTACTGTACATACTCGTATTTGACAATATTTTACGGTCAAGGCTGAAAATAGTGTACGAGTAGGAAAGTGCATTTAAAATGAAGTCATACATAAAAAGTATCCAAATGTACTTCGTTTTGCGTTTTTTTTTTTTGAAGGAAAACACTTTTCAAAGGACACTAGATGAGCCATAGTAATTTTTTATTTGATGGCTTCTTTAAAACAAAAACCAAAAAAAAAAAACTAAATAAATTTATAATTCTCTTAGCAGGCTTGTTTTGTATAAATTAAATAAAATTGTTGTTATGACTTTTTTAAGAGACATTAACGTTATATCATAAAGTTTTGGCAAGTGTTACAATAATTCTATGCCTAAGTTTAAGAATTAGCGGGAAATAAAATACTTGTAGTCAGTAATTTTTTGTTTGTTGTGCTGCAGTTAAAAAGTCTGGCCTTGGAAGACTAAAAACTTTTATCATAGAAATTTTCACACAAAATTGGCAGATGTTAATGGAAAGCATTTATTAAAAAAGTCATATACGCGAGCAAATCTATACATATTTCTTTAGAAATACACAGCCACATACTTCACTAGGTCAAGTATAATACTTATAATTTAAATAAATAATATTATTGAAAAAAAAACAAACTGGGTTCTTAAACTAACTAAATTGTTTCCAGAAAATTGTTATATTCCGCCTTGTAAAAATAAAACTAAGTATATGATATAGGCTTTGTATAAGAACGTGGTCTTAGTATAAGACTGAGAGTATCCCAATTAGTATAAGTCTTAGTATAAGACAGCAGTTTTTTATTTTATAGACAGCAATTTTATTAAAACAAAGCAATCTCAGCATTAGTATAAGATAAGAGTTTTAATATAAGAGATTAGTTCTAGTGTAAGACACTAATCCTAAAACAATTGCTCAATTCACAAAACCTCTTGTATCTCTGTATCGATTGTATTATCATATTAAATACAAGAGTGTAACATTTATTGTATGAAATTTTCATATAAAAATGAAATACACTATTACACTTTTATTTCATATGTTTTTTAAAATGTTGTATTCAGAGAGAGGCTCTCTGAGAGAATTTGTATGTAGCTTGTAGCTTCTTTTTTCATTAAAAATACAAAATACATTAATACACTACACAGAGGGTGTTCACAATTGAAAAACAAAAAGTGTATTTGATACACAAATACATGATTCGAATTGTTGTGAATTAAGCAAATATTAATGACTTAACGTATTATGTTAGTTTTCGTTAAATTTAGTATAAGTCCGAGAGTATCTCAATAAATATAAATTTTAGCATAAGACAGCAGTTTGAAAATAAAATATTAATTCTAGTAAATCAAAGCAAGCTCAGAATAAGTATGAGATTTTAGTATAAGAGATTAGTTCTAGTATAAGACATCAATCTTAGAACTATATAAATGTCTTAATGTAAGACATTAATCTAGGTATAAGAAATTTTTTTTAATATAAGACTTATTCACAG
Source organism: Tachina fera (assembly GCA_905220375.1). Classification (NCBI taxonomy): domain Eukaryota; kingdom Metazoa; phylum Arthropoda; class Insecta; order Diptera; family Tachinidae; genus Tachina; species Tachina fera. The sequence goes on from LR999967.1 coordinate 110,157,657, forward strand.
TATAAGACATCAGCAGTCTTAGTATAAGATAAGACTGTTTGTATAAGACATAAGTCATAGTGCAATCAAAATGGCTTAACGCAAGTTTTTTATAAGAAATTATTTTTGGTACAAGATGTAGTCTTAGTACAGAGTAATATATATATATATATATATATATATATATATATATATATATATATATATATATACACCCATAGTATAAGACATCAGCAGTCTTAGTATAAGATAAGAGTTTTTGTATAAGAATAAAGTTTTAGTGCAATATTAAGGGCTTAAAGTAGCATATTAATCTTAACATAATAATTTTTTTTTATTCTCAGTGCAAATATTTTGCAGCAGTGTTAGTATAAGATAAAACTTTTGGCATAAGACACCAAACTTATTAAAAAATTAAATGCCTTAACGTGGGTTATTAGTTTTCGTAATAAAAAAATTATTTTAATATAAAATATAGTCCCAAAACAAAACAAATTGCTTGATATACCATGACGGTATTCTTAGTATAAGACATTAGTATAAGTATAAGACATCTGTAGAAATGCAGCACAATAGTTTCAATATATGTACTCGTATGTTAAAAATCCTAGTAAAATAAAGCATTCTCTGCCTAAATATAAAGCAACAGCTGTAGTATAAGAGTGGAATTTTTAGTATAAGACACCAATAATCAACAAAATATAAACGGCTTAAAGTAAAATATGAATGTTGTTATAAGAAATTGGTTTTAGTATAAGACGTACAGCGTTCTTTGTGTAATATATTGATGTTAGAGATCTATTACAGAAACGTCAAGATTTCCATTTTCAACGACTTGCAAAAAAAAATTGTAAGTCTTCTCAGTGCATAACTCATTATAAGATATAAGAGTTAAACTCTTGTCATTTTCAAACACACTAACACTAAAAATCCCAAAAATAGAAAAATTAAATAACGAAACGAAAAATCGCCAAAATGAAAAATTTCAACAAAAATAAAATAAATCGCTCAAGTGCAAAGAAAAAAAATCACCAACAGTAACAACAGTTACCAAAAATCGAAAAAATCGCCAAAACACCAGAAATCGCAAAAAAAAAATTAAAAGGCTAAAGCATAAAGCTGAAAGCGCTAAAACATAAAAGCAACCGAAAAAAACGTCAAAAGTAGAAAAAATCGTCTAAAGTTAAAAATCATAATAAAACTAAGAAACACACCACAAGCTAAAAAATCGTCAAAACCCGAAAAAAATCACCTAAAACAAAAAATCACCAAAATGAACAACAGAACGCCAAAACTAAAATAAGGCCCTAAAATCCAAAAAAAAATTGCCAAAGCCCGCAAAAATAATAAAAAAAACCGACAAAACGAAAAAAACGCCATAAATAAAAATAACTAAAAAAAAGCGACAAGAGCCGAAAAAATCGCCAAATCCAAAAATCCGCTTGAGCTAAAATAAATCGCCAAGAACCAAAAAATCGCCAAAACGAGGAAAAACGCCGAAACTCCAAAATCAACAAAAAAAAAGCGTCAAGAACCGAAAAAATCATTAAAAAAGGAAATAAACAGGGACCGAAAATAATTGTTATTATTGAATTTTTAAAGAAAAAATTCAAGTACAAGGAAATGTCGTGGAGCCTAGGCTCATACCATTTTGATAGTTTTCAATTAGATTTTTCAAAACTCAAATGATTTAAAAATTTTTGATTTTTATTTTTTTGAGCAGAAATAAAAATCAATTTCTTATTTTTACATTACAAAGAACATAACAGCTATTTCTGCTCAGAAAAATAAAATCAGAAATTGATTTTTATTTCTGCTCAAAAAAATAAAAATCAAAAAATAATTAGTATATTCTGATTTTTATTATAAAATGCATAACAGTTACGGTCCCTGAAAAAAAAACACCAAACTAAAAAAATTGACAAACCGAATAAGTTGCCAAAATGGAAAAACGTTCAAAAAACCAAAACAAAAAAAATTGGCAAAACGAAAAAAACAACCGAAAAAGTAAAAAAAACTGAAAAAGTCATTAAAAAAGGACAAAATCGCTAATACCAATAAAACACCAAAACTAAAAAATCGCCAAAATAGAAAAACGCGCCAAAACAAAAAAAACGACTACAAAAAAATAATCAAAATCAGGCAAAAACCGAAAAAATAGCAAAAAAAATAAGGGAAAAAACTGCAGATACGAGTACAAACAAAAAGTTCGCTCAAACTAAAATAAATCGCATAAAAACCCAATAAATCAACAAACGCAATAAGCGCTAAAAACAAAAAACAAAACACGTGAAAAAATCGTCAAAACGGAAGAAAACAACAGAATGAAAAAAAATCGCCAAAACTGAAAAAATCATTAAGAACTAACAAATCGCCAAAAACCCGAAAAATCACCAAAATAAAAAAAGCCGCTAAAACTGAATAAATAACTAGTAAATACAAAATCGCCAAAAACCCGAAAAATCGCCAAAATGAAAAAAGCGCCAAAATAAAAAAGCAAACTAAAAAAGCGTCAAGCATCGAAAAAAAATCAACAAAAAAGATAAACAGTTCGCCAAAACAATAAAAACTCGTTAAACTGAAATATATCACAAAAAAAACGGTAAAAATCGCTAAAACAAAAAAAACCGCTAAATCAATGTAATTATTAAAAGCGTCAAAGGCCAAAAAATCGCCAAAATTAAAAAAATTAAAAAAAAAGCTACAAAAGTAAAAAATTCGCTAAATCTAAGATAAAGCGTGAAATTGCGAAATAAACGACGAAATGGAAAAAACGCCAAGCAAAAAAAAACGCCCAAACTAAGAAAATTCCAAAAGTGGAAACTGTATAGAACCCTTCGTGTGCGATTCAGAGTCGAACTATCTCGAATTTAGTAAATATAAACACGATTACATAAGAAAACTCGAAATATTACAATTAGTATAATATAAATATTAGTTAATATAAATATTTAAAAAATACTAAACATTGTATAATGAAGCTTTAATAAGGGAAAATTAGTGAACTGTTATCAAAACACGGTACGAGTAACAGACTTCTATTTAAATGAAAAGCAGCCCCGTATTGAATATGTAACCTACTCAAAAAAAATTTCCTTTAGATATTGAAACCTTTAAATAATAATTGCATTTAACAAAGAATACTTCAAGTATCATATTTACATCATTATTTACATCATCATTTTGTTATATTTTAACAAGCAAAAGTATATATGTATATGTATGAGTATTCTTTTGAGCCACATGACATACTTTTTATATTTCTGTATATGTATGTATTTGGAAAACTTTGTTAAATAATTGTTAAAAAATTTTCTTTTCTACCTTTATTGACTTGAATATTTATGTGGGCATTTCAGTATACTTACAGGTAAGTAGACACATATATGTATCTATATACATATATATTTTGTGTTACATAAAAACACCCAGCAGTTCTAAAGCCTTGCACTAGCCAGGTATAGTGTTGGTGGAAGAATGTTAAATCGTTTCAAAATTTTTGCTTAAATAATCTAAAGAAGAGAAATAAAAATGCTGGATTTGAAACATACACAGTTTTTTTTTTGTTGAAAAACCTGAATATTTTTTTTACAAAAGCATATGCTAAATCTAGCGGTAAAAATGCTAAAGTGGCAACAATGGTCAAGTATCATAGTAAATCATTTAACTGCTAAGGGGACACTGTTTTTGAAGGGTTTTAGCTTAAATATTACCTAAAATATAATTTTATAAAAGGGCGACTTATATTAAAATTTGCTCTGCTGGGCACCAAGTATGTGCCAGCTGGCTGCCCTGCAATATATACTATACAAGTTTATGTTAATGGGAATCTGTTTTTGAAAAGTTTTAGCTTAAAATTACTTAACATATGTTCCTATAAATAAACGACTTGATTTAAAATTTGCACTGCTGGGCAATAAGTATGTGCTGGCTGCAATATGTGACCTCAATGAAACATTTATTTCTTTTTATTTATTTATATACATTATGTTAATAAAATAGATACAACTTTTCTTAGAATTTTTCGTTACGCAAACAATGAAATCATAAAAGTTTAACAAAAGATATTATTTGGTCAGCATGGATGGGATGGGGTTCGTTCGGTCAACATATAAAAAAAATATTCTGCTTATTATTACTAACAAAACATATGCTTTTGTGTACATTGCCAGATGGTGCGTTACTTGCACAGTGGTCAGTTTCTGAACATTTATAAAAAAAATAATGTAAACTTTATTTAAAGTCTTTACTGCCAGTAAATTTCTAAAAAAAACAAAAACTTTTTATCAAAATAAATAAAATTATTTTTTTTTAATTTTGAGAAAAAAATTATTTATGCAGCCCATAGTGCTCTATTAAGTTCATAGCGAGTTTGAGGTTTCTACGCCATTTGTTATTTTTTTAGCGAAATAAATAAAAAAAATAGTTTTTTTTTTATTTTTATAAGAAATATAACTTTGTACAGCCCATAGTGCTTTATTGAGTTCATACAGAGTTTGAGGTTTCTACACCATTTGTTATTTTTTTTAACGAAATAAATAAAAAAAATTATTTAAAATTTTAAGAAAAAAATTTATTAAGTAGCCCATAGTGCCTTATTAAATTCATAGAGAATTTGAGGTTTCTACACTATTTGTTATTTTTTTTAACGAAATAAATAAAAAAAATATTTTTTTTTATTTTAATAAAAAGTTTAACTTTATGCAGCCCATAGTGCTTTATTAAATTCATAGAGAATTTGAGGTTTTTACACCATTTCTTATTTTTTTAACGAAATAAGTAAAAAAAAAATATTTTTTTTTATTTCAATAAGAAATATAACAGAGTAGAGAGAGAGTTTGAGGTTTCTACACCATTTGTTATTTTATTTTAACGAAATAAGTAAAAAAAAAATTTTTAATTTTAATAAAAAAATATAACTTATGCAGCCCATAGTGCTCTATTAAATTCATAGAGAGTTTGAGGTTTCTACACCATTTGTTTTTTATTTTAACGAAATAAATAAAAAGAAATATTTTTTTATTTTAATAAAAAATATAACTTTTGCAGCCCATAGTGTTTTATTGAGTTCATAGAGAGTTTGAGGTTTCTACACCATTTGCTATTTACAAACACACATCTGCGTTAAACTAAATGAGAATGTATTGAACTGTGTTTAGTTAAATTTATCGTGCCTTTCCATTATTATCATCTAAGTTTAAAGGTATGAGGAGATGGGGATGGGATGGGGTCACAGTCCAAGCTGGCCAAGAGAATGTCTCTCTCTGTTTACGTGTGTGTGTGTGCACAAGAACATTTTCAATTCCTGGCACTCGCTAGGCGTGTGTGATGCAAATTGTTTAGCCAGCATTAAATTATCTGCTAAAATTTATTAATTTAATAAAACGCTGGAAATGTATGTAAATAAAAAAATACAATTTATTTTCAATACAGAAAGAAAATACATTAAGGGGCTGACATGATTAAAGGCCAACTGCTGTTATAACACGGTTATTATGTTGATTATAATTATTTTTTTAATATTTTAAATACAATTCTAATTTACGATTCAACCATAAAATCTTTTAAGAAAATTAAGGCTCTGGAGCAAAAAAAAAATTATATCTTCAATAAGAATTTTAAATTGTTTTATTATTAAATAAGTCTGCTAAAAAAATCGACACAATCCAAATATCTGATAGAACATTTTCGAAAATAAAAAATATAAAAACAAACAAAACAAAAAAAGGTTAAAACTAGGGATGTAACGATACGCCGTTTTGCCAATCTGATACCGATACCGATACTGATACTCAAACAGAAATATCGCCGATACCGATTCCTATACCGATACGTATATTGAAACTGAACTCAAGTTAAAATTAACAAAACCTTTTATTATACAAAATTATAGTGGAAGAGATTATTAATATTTAAAATTGATATTTGAATTCATTTTTAACAGAAAAAAAACAAATTATTGAGAGAACATTTCACTACTATGTTGGAAAGCAAAACAAAACAAACGTTTAATTTTTTGCTTAGACTTTATGTTCTGCTTTTAATATGTTATTTCGCTTAGTTTTTATGCAAAAAGATCGTTGAAAATTTAATTGTTTGTTCAAAATAGCTCAAAAAAAATTTAAGAAATATCGCCGTATCGACAGTAAAATATCGATATATCGGCAAATAAAAAATATCGCCGATATATCGGAATCGGTAACGGCATTCGTTACATTCCTAGTTAAAACGAAGTACCTAAAATATAAAACTCAATTTTAAGGGGAAATGGAAAATTGTGTGCATTTCAGAGCTCAGGATGTGTGTTAAAATTTTTAAAAATCAATTAAGTAGAATCACTTAAAAAATAAAAGATTAAATTTTAATGGGCGTGACTCTCTCTGCCCATTTTTTTAAATTGAAGACTGTGTCTATTTTATAGCTAAAGGTGTATGGTAGGTTTCATAAAAATTATTTTAGCTGAACCACGAGAAATATAATAATAAATTTTATTGGGCGTAGCCCGCCCCTTTTTTTCATTCTAAATTTATGCAAATACAAGATGCAAAAGTATTTCTTATGTTTCGCAGCAATCAAATACGTAGAATATCACAAAATCTAATTTTTTTTTTGATTTGATTCTTTAATTGTGTAATTACAAGAACCAAAGGTGTTTTTTAGCTTTCGCAGCAATAAAATAAGTGAAATATCATAAAATCAAACCAAAAAATTTGTGGGCGTGACTCCGCCCATGTTTTCAAATTTTAAAATTATGTACTCAATAGAAATAAAAGTATGCGCTTAGTTTCGCAGCAAGCAAATAAATAGAATATCATAAAATCAATCTTTAAAAATGTGTGGGCGTATCTACGCCCACCAAAAAAAAACTTCATTTTGTATGCCATAAGAAAATAATTAAAAAAATAAAATAAAAAACCAAAATTACTACATTAACTTAAGTTAATGTTAATTCAACTGGAAATAGCTTTGAATCAACATGCTTCATCAAATTGTTTCAGTATCAAATTCAAGTTATTTATACATGAAGTAACTACGATTGAACACGATTCCTTATATTGATTTACCAGTACTGAAATCAGAAATGAAATAAAGTTATTTTTTTAATACATCTTCGGACATTAACTAACAATAAATATTCAAACCTTAATTCGTAATATATTTACTAGGCCCAAACAGTGTCAGACATAAGCTTAGTGACAGTAATTAATAATATTTAAATGTCGTATTAAGTACAAAAATTATTTTCCAAAAGAAATCAAGTTATTTCAAAAGGAAAAGTATTTTATTTGAAGATTACTAAAAAATCATTTGGAATTAAAATGAATTAAGATTAAATTAATCTTGTTTTCATAGATTTTAATACGAAATTTTTCTCTGTGATATTATGATATATTTTTGTGTGCTATAGTGTTATACCAGCTGGTATTGAGTACTTTTAAAAATTCACTTATTTAATTATTTAATTGTGGTTTGATATACGAGTATTTTCAGCAGAAGAGGAGAAATAAAATATTTGCCCTAATTATTGATTTTTAATTTTTGCTAAAATATAATTAATTAGGCTGGCAGTCTATTAATTAATTTTAATCTATCATAAAACAATAGAAAAAGAAGGAACAAAAACTATTGGAAATAAACTTGATTTTCAATGTTTAACTTTTTGCTATTGTTGATTTTTTGATGATTAGAATTATTTATGGCAGGATAAATATGAATATAAAACAAATAATTGATTCTAGGAATTGATATGAAAGTGTGTGTGTGTTTGTGGTTTATTATTAGTATTTAAATTATAAACAAATCAAACTAAACCAATACTAATGCAGTTTTAGTGTAAATATTTTATCTTTCCTTTTCAAATAATTCTGTGAATTGTATTGAAAAATATATAATATAAAAACGAGCTTTCCAAAATTTGCTTTAATAAAATAATGGATTGATAAATAAATACTGCAAAAAACTAGAGCGTGTGATATCTACTTTTATTTAATAATTTAATAATCATTCGTTAATTAATTAGTAAAAGGATAAGCTTACTTATACCCATGCTACTAAATTTGTTAAAAAAAAGAACTTTTCAAATGTCATGTTTCCGTTTCCGCTACAATTAAACTAAATATTTACGCCCTTGATCTCTAAATACTTTTATAATACTTTTCCATAAATTAAAATTATCTGAGTACACACTTTTATTAATAATATCGATTTCCATCTCTATAAAAAAAATTACAAACACTTAAAACACATAAAATAAAACAAAACCAATTAACCGTACAATCTTTAAAAATATTTAAAAAAAATAAATTTATAAGTGTTTTCTAAAAAAACCAAAACATGTTTTAATTGGCGTCCATAAAACAGCAAATACTTAAAGTATTTTCAAGACAAAAACAACCAATACCTGCCTGCTTTTTTACAATAAACCTCTTTCCTTAAAATAGTAGTCCTTAGCCATTCATAGAAATTTTCAGTTTCAAATTATTATTCTTTGTTTTTATTTTTTATGGTTTCCATTTCCTTATAATTTCTTTATATTGTTATTGAAGAAATATAATTATAAAAAACAAAAATTTTTTGTCACAAGAAAATCGCAATAAAATACTCGCACTTTGAATAAAATATTATCCTGCAAAATTTATTTTATTGTCTAAAGGATGGAGTGAAATAAATTGACATTTTGTTGTTGTTGCCAAGGGAATGTATCCTTAAATGGTCATTAAAAATTTAAAGAAACTGGAATGAATATATTTTGTGGCCAAATATAAAATGGTAAATTATTATGGAAAATGAAAAGACTGTTTCACAAGAAAATAGCTAATAAATAAATTTTTTGAGAAGTTCATCATATTCTTAAAAAGGTACTTTTTCAAAAATTGCAACTTCTTCAAAGAGGAGCTTTTTCAATAAAGACTCTTATCAAGAAGATTAATTTTTTTTTAATTTACTTTTTTCGAAAAGATACTTTTTTAAAAAAGAATATTTTTTAAAGCGAAATGTTTTTTTGAATGCAAGTGGTTTAAAATAAAAAAAATTTCAAAAAAGTACTTTTTCAGAAAAGTACTTTTTCAAAAATTTACATTTTCCCAAAGGTACTTTTTCAGAAATGCACTTTTTGCAAAAGGTACTTTTCTAAAAAGATACTTTTTCAATAAGGAACTTTTTCAAATAAGTACTTTTTCCAAAAGATACTTTTTCAAAAAATTACTTTTTTAAATATATACTTTTTCAAAAGGAAATTTTTCAAAAGGTACTTTTCCGAAACCGTTCAAATATTTAATTTGCCAAAAAGGTACTTTTTAAAAATTAGTTTTAAAAAAAGGTATTATTTAAAATGTCATTTTCCAAAAAGGTACTTTTTTAAAAAGTACTTTTTCAAAGATGAACTTTTTCAAAAGGTACTTATTAAAATGGGTACGTTTTCAAAAAATTACTTTCTTTAAAAAGTACTTTCCAAAAAATATTTTAAATTGAAACTCATTAAACTTTTTCAAACAGGTACTTTTCCAAGAAGTTACTTTTTGCAAAAGGTACTTTTCCAAAAAGTTGCTATTGAAAAATAACGTACTATTTAAAAATACTAATTTTTCAAAAAATTATTTTTAAGAAAGCTACTTTTAAAAAAAAGTTACTTTTTTACAAAGGTACTTATTTAAAAGGGTACCTTTTCAAAAAAGTACTTTTTATAAGGTACAATTTTAAAAAATTCCTTTTCAAATATGTTCTTTCTTAAAAAGGCCTTTTTAAAAAGGTACTTTTTTCAAAGAGGTACTTTTTCAAAAAATTTCTATTTATTTTATTATTCTTAAAAGCTATTTTTCAGAAGGTACTATTTTGAAGAGGTATATTTTTAAAAAGATACTTTTTTTAAATGGTACTTTTTTTAAAAAGGTACTGGTTTAAAAAGTTATTTCTTAAAAATTTTAAAGAGGTACTTTTTTTAAAAGGGTCCTTTTTTAAAAGGTCTTTTTTTAAAAAGGTTTTTATTTTAAAAAGGTATTTATTTTAAAAAGGTACTTGCTTTAAAAGGTTATTTGTTAAATAGGTACTTTTTTTAAAAGGTAATTTTTTGAAAGGTACTTTTTCAGGGGAAAAATTTTTATAAAAAGGTAATTTTTAAGTCATTTCTTAAAATTTTCGTTTTTTAAAAAGGTACCTTTTCTAGAAAGGTACTTTTTTTTAAACGATATTATTTTTAAAAATGTACTTTTTTAAAAACGTAGCTTTTTTAAAGTACTTTTTCTTTAAAGGTACTTTTTTTAAAAAGGTACTTTTTTCAAAAAGGTACTTTTTCCAAAAAGGTAACTTTTACGAGAAAAGTACTTTTTAAAAAAATTTAATTTTTACACAAAAAAGAATTAATTTAAAATAAGTTTTTTTAATATTTATTTAATATTTACTTTTTCCAAAATGGTAATTTTTTCGAAAAAAAAGTTACTTTTTACAAATATTTCCTAAACATAAATTTTTCACAAAAAAGACTTGAAAAAATTTTTTTATTAAAGTTTTTTCTGCCTCAAAAATAACCTTTTAGTAATGCTACACTGTGCAACGCGACATTTTTGCAATTTAAGCTACTTTCTTCCCACAACTATTTTTTTAAAGGAAGTTTTTTTAAAGTTTTAAAAAGTTTTTGCAAAATAAAATAGTATACCTTTTAAAGAAAGAAAAGAAATGCTTTTTAATAGCAAATTAATTTGTTTTTTCAAGTATTAAAAAAGATTTATTTTGTGAATTTTATTTGACGCCATTTTGTTTGTTTGATGGGAATAAATTTATTATTAAATAAAAAAAGAATATATTTACTATATTGAGCCAAAGGTAACGTGGTATGTTGATATTTTATTTATATGAAAAATAAGAAAAAACACTTACCAAAAAGATTGTTTCATTTATTTACGATTATGTTGAAAGCGGCGGAAACAGGTAACAAACAGACAGCAGCACCGGACAAATAATGATGGTGAGAGAAGATAGAGATTTGGGAAAATTAAAAAAAAGGACGGATTTTCCCTCTACTCCTTTGTTGTAGTTTACAAGTTTATAATATTTATTTTCTTGGTAAGTGGCCTGTGTAGCACGGAAAGTTGTTGTTGATGATGAAAAATTTATTTTTATTTTATTTTTTCATATTGAAATTGTGTGCAACAAATGAGGTTTTGGCATGTTATTTTGTGTTAAAAACACTTTTCAGAAAGCTTTGAGTTAACGAAGTAAACAATTATTGAATACAAAAAATTTTTTTCTTTTTTGTTTTTATACCTTTTTTTTCTCTTTTATTTTTCGTATTCTTATAATTTTTTTTCTTGTTTTTAGTTATTTCAGCATTCTGTATATCGTATGGAAATGTAGCAATTTATTATATTTTCAAGGAATGGCAAAAAAAATATTGTGTGTAGGAGAGAAAAAGAAAAACTACAGTGGTGGTCAAATGTTAAAATAACATGGAGATTTTTATTTGAAGAAATTCTTTGGATTTGGGTAATAATTATGAGGATATTGTGTTATTTAAAATTGAAAAAAAACTCTGTGTGTTTATAGTTTTTACTGTTTTGATTTCCACTGTTTAGCCTTTCAAAACATCTCCCAGTAATTTGCTGCCTTAAAAAAAAAGAAATTCTTTTTAGCTGTGAAGGTGTGTCGGAGAAGGATTTGTTGGAAAAAGCCACTACAATTTTTTATTTGTTTTATTTGCCATAAAAGCCCCTGGAGTGTTTTTTTAATTTGAAAAGGGCCCTTTTTATTGACGGATGTTTATTTATTTATCACTTCTACTTATTTGGGTTTTCAAATTTTATATTGACTCTAGTCATCAGCACTTTAGCTCTTATCACTAGACTGTAATAGAATATCTCTTCTTGGTTTCTAGAATATTTTGCATTAAGGAAAGGTTTGCTGCGTTCTTTTTAATTTTGCTTTTTTTACTTAAAATTCAGTTTGAAGGTACCTGAAGGCTGAACAATATATAATTGCCATAACAATAAAAAACAAATCAGGAAATCTTTAAAAAAAATATCTTTAAAATGGACAAATATAAATCTCAAATATTTTGCTTTTAAAATCTGAAGTAAATAAATATCAACTTGATTAGCCAGCCGGATCTTTCATACTTCCGTCCCACCAATTTAAAAGTTTTCTTTGGTTTTTTTAATTTAATTATTAATATCAATTTAATGGAGAAGAGAGCGTAAAATATATAGAGTAGTTATCGTAACATACCAATAAAGTTAAAAACCATTAGGGGAAACATAAAGTCTTCTAAGAAAACAAGTATTTTGCCATTGCTAAATATTTTTGTTATTCGTTACCTCATTTTAGAATGCCATGATGACACCACGTTTTGATTGCTTGGAACTCTTTTAAATGAAAACCAAAAACTACATAACTAATATAATCACATATTAGAAACTTACAAGAAAAAAGTCACGAATTACAGTTTTTAAATTTCTGTTTATTTATAATATAATTACAAAACAAAAAATAATAATAAAAACACGGAAATCATATATTAGAAACTATTAAAAAAATAGTCACGAATTACAATTTTTTTAATGAAGTTAAAAATATCAATTATTTGCTTAGGCTTCCTTCAACTCGAAACCAAAAATTAAATATATTATTTAAATTCTTTTAACTTCCTTTACCTTTCCCTTGCCTTTTTCTGCATATCACAATCTTCTTTTTGTTTTAATTTTTTTTTTCAATAGCATTATTGTATCTGCTCCTTTAAGACTCAAAACAACAGGAAAAACATCGAAATCAGATATTAGAAGCAACCAAGCAAAAAAAGTCACGAATTACAATTTTTTTAAATTTTTTTTTCTTATAGTCACATTTAAAAAAAAATGGTTAATAATTAAATAATTACCGATTATCCTTCAAATCCCACCCGAAAAATAATAAATAATAAAAAAAAGCTTTAATTCCCTTTACCCTTCCCTAGCTTTTTTTTCTTATATTCTGCATATCAGACTCTTCCTCTTGTTTAAGTATTTTATAAAGCTTTTTCTTATATTTTGCTCTAACAGCCAAGACAATAAAAAGAACACCGAAATCAGTTATAAGAAACTACCAAAATTCAAAAGTCACGAATTACAATAGTTTTACATAATTCCTGTTCTTCACCATTAAATAAAAAAAATTGTATATAATTGAATTATTGAAACTCAAATTATTACAATTAAAAATTTTTTGCTTTTATTTAACAATGGCTTGAATTTTTAGAATAAATATTTAAGTAACGAATGACAAATTCTCAGCAAATTTTATTAAATTTATGTTTAAAATATTTTAACAAAAAAATAATTAAATTTAAAATTTTTTTTAATAACTTTAATAACTTTTATTGAAGAGACTTTAAAAAAAGCAGTAGGTTATCAATTTTTCGGTTTTTTATGGGTGTTACTTCCATAGCCCCCTCATTTTTAAACCGATTTTAAAAATTATTCTTTTTATTATTGTATTGCACTTAAAACTCTTGGAAAGTTAAAGAATTTATACACGACTCGCCATTTTATTGATTTATGTGTTTGATAATAATATTTGATTTCACAAGAAAAAAGTCACGAATGACAAAAAATTTCTTTCCTTATGAATTTGCCCTATTTTAAAAGTTTTTGTAACAATTTACTGCCTATTTAATCTCAGAATAAATTTTTTTACTATTTTTAAGGTTTTTAAAGAATTGTTTTTTTCTTTTTTTAGGTTAATCAGAAAGTTAACAGAAAATTTCATTATAATTACCAAACACAATTATGCAATTAAGAAGCAGTTTTATGTAGAATTTACCTTCATTTACAGAATAAATTTTAAGTTCTTATTTACATTTCACAAACACACAAAAGGGCTTTAATTAATTTCATTGCCATTCGTATCTCTTGCTTGCATTGAACATTTTCATTTCTGTGTATGAAGATAATATGAAGGGCTGGCTTTCTATCATATTGTTAACTAAATAAAATGGAAATTAGCTTTCTTGATTCATTACATTTTTTTCTTTATTATTTATTTACTCGTAAGTTCAAACAAGGTGTTGATGAATATAATAAATGTACATTATTAAAGGTCAGTAAATTTTTGCAGCTTATCGAATTTAATCAAACTGAAATCTCATTTTCTTATCATATAAAGCTTGGTGTTTAATAGCTTTTAACACCAACTGTATCATTTTCTATTTGTTAAAATTAATATCAACTCATTTGTAAAGAACGATAAAAAAATATTGCGCAAATTTAAGTGCGGAACTTAGAAAGGAATTTGCCCATATTGTAAATCCATTGAAATTTAATTTATATGCACTTCTTAACTAAATTGAAAAGCTACATATGTATATATATTTTATGGAGAACAAACTTAATTTAATGAATGAGAAATAAGTTTTCATCGCCAAATTTCAAATTTATTTTAATAAAAAAAGTGCTTTTCATTTCCATTTCAAAGGCCATATTCATAAGGTTTACAACACAAAATTTTCTATGGAAATTTGTTTCATTAAAACTTTTGTAAACTTAAATTAATTATTATAACTATGATTTCCTACATTTCATTAAAAAATATAGTTGTTTTTTCAAAAATATACATTTTATTCTAAGAGGTCTTTGTTTTAAGTATTTATTTTCAAGACGGTACTTTCTTCTAAAAGATTATTTTTTTTTATCAATAAAACACTTATATTAGGTACTTTTTGTTAAAAATGGTCTTCTTATCAAAACAGTATTTTTTTTAATCAAAAATTTAATTTTTTATCAAAAAAGTCACTTTACTATAAGGTACTTTTTATTGAAAAGGTACTTTTTTATTAAAAAGATACTTTTTTTAAAGGTGCTTTTTCAAAAGAGGTACTTTTTATCACAAAGGTACTTTCGTAAAAAAGTACTTTTTATTAAAAATGTATCTTTTTATTAAAAAGGTACTTTTCATTAAAAATATACCTTTTATTAAAAATTTAGTTTTATTTAAAAATGTACTTTTAATTAAAAAGGTACTTTTTATTAAAAAGCTACTTTTTATTATATGTGAACTTTTTATTAAAAAGGTACTTTTTATTAAAAAGGTACTATTTATCAAAAATTTACTTTTTATAAAAAAAGGTGCTTTGTATAAAAAGAGTACTTTTTATTAAAAAGGTACTTTTTATTAAAAAGGTACCTTTTATGGAAAAAGCAATTTTTTAACAAGGTAATTTAACAAGGTAATTTTTTATTAAAAAAGCACTTTTTATCAAAAAGATAGTTTTGATAAATATTTTACTTTTTATTAAAAAGGGAGATTTTAGTAAAAAGGTACTTTTTATTAGAGAGAAACTTTTTAATTTTTTTTTACTAAAAAATTTACTTTTTATTAAATAGGTACTTCTTATTAAAAATGTACTTTTTATGAAAAATGCACTTTTTATTAAAATGGTACTTTTTTATTAATAAGGCAAAAAAAGTTTTGATCAAAATTTTGCTTTCTATTAAAAAGTACTTATTGTTAAAAACTTTATTTTTATCAAAGAGATATTTTTTTATCAAATAGGTACTTTTTGTAAAAAATATAGTTTTAATCAAATATGTACTTTATATTCAAAATATACTTTTTAGTCAAAAGTTACTTTTTACCAAAGAGGTACTTTTTATTAAATGCTACTTCTTATCGAAAAGGTGCTTTTTATCAACAAAAAAACATTTTTTTAAAAAGGCACTTTTTACCAAAGTATACATTTTTTATCAAAAAGGTACTTTTCATCAAGAAAATACTTTTTATGAAAAAGGTACTTTTTATAGAAGAGAAACTTTTTCTTTATTATCAGAAAGGTACTATTTTACTAGAAAAATGGTTTTTATCAAGATGGTGTGTTTTTTATTAAACGTTTGTTTGTATCAAAAAGGTAAATTTCTTTTTTTTTTTAAATATCTTTTATTTTTTTAAGTATTTTTTATCAAAGAATTTTTTCATTCTATTAAATTAAGATTTAAGATTAAGATTTTTTGTAAAAAAATTAACTTTTACCAAGATACTTAAAAAGATTTTAATTTTTAGAAAAACTTCCTTGATCACAAATATTTTCATAAATTCTTTGAAATTTAGAGCTATTCCTTGAAAATATAACAAACAAATATTAAAGTCACTTCTGTCATGCATCACTCACTACTCTACTCAACTCTTAAAATATGATGAGAACCATTGAAGAAAACGCGAACGTTGCTTTGTTACTTAAAATAAAATGACAAAACATTTACTGCAATTACCGAAAAAGGAAGTCATAAATTAGAAAGAAACACATCTGTCACAATATGTATTTATTTGCAATAATATTTTTTTTACACATTTAAATTAATTTTAATATTATTTACAATATCTTTGGATAGCATGTTATTTACAAAAAATTAGAGACTTTTTTCTTCACTATTTTCACACAAAAAAAAAAGATTATAATATAGTTTTAAAACCGAAGAGCACCGGTGCCTTAACGTACGATATTTTTCACATAAAATAATTTTTACATCTTATTCATTTATTTCTTTATTTAATTTTTTTTGTTAATAAACTATTTTATATTTCTTTCTCTATTTTAATTAAATTATTGTATTAATTATTTTACACGCCTTCGAACCGTATCTTAATGTGAACGTGTTGTTTCAACTGTAACGTATAAAAATAAACTAAAATCCTAAACTTGGACATTAGTTTGCATTGCTAGACGAAACGTTTAACAGAACTGAGTGATGCACTTGAAAGTTTTCAATTATGTTATTTTACATAAAAATGTTACATATCCTTTTAAAAGTTAAGGCTAACAGCAAAAGCGCAAGTCTGCACGTGTAGTAATAGATAGGAACACATTTAATAAAAGCTTTAGAAACTTTGTATAACAGTTTGTTGAACTGTATCTGTAAGAGAGAGTTTTTTAACATTTAAAGAGAAGCAAGAAAATATTGTAGAGTAAATAAGAAAATTTCCTTTTTGACAAGAAAGTTTTTTTTTTGTTTTATAAAAAAGGACTTTTTTTAAAAAAGGAGCTTTTGACAAGAATGTACTTTTCCGGTAAAAAAAAATACCTGCTTGATTGTTACCGCGATTTCTTCCAACGTCTTGGTTTTAAATTTGTTCATATTAAGTGAGCTTCAGACTGAAAGTACACCTTTGATTAAAAGTAAATAAAAAAAGTATACCAAAAAATTAATTGTTTAAAAAAATACTTTTTAATTACAACAAATATCTTTTTTTGCAAAAACACACTTACTTGGACATTTATTTGATAAAAAAAACTACTTTTTCGGTAAGAACTACTTTTCTTTGGATATAAAAAGTACTTTGTTGGCTAAGGTACCTTTTTGCAAATAACATTTCTTTTTAGAAATACAAATGTATGTAGTTGCTTTTAAGTAAAAAGTTAAATTTTTGGAATAAAGTACCTTTTTAGTTCAAAGAACTTTAAAGGTAAAATTTACTTTAAGTGTAAAAGCAAAATTTTTGGTGTAAAAGAACGTTTTGGGTAAAAAGTACTTTTTTGGTAAAACGAAAATTTTTGTTAACATTACCTTTTTGCTAAGAAAAAACGTTTGAAAAAGTTTATTTCAAGTTATAGAAAATTTTTGGCTTAAGGTACCTTTTTGGTAAAAAGTACCTTCTTGATAAAAATTATATTTTTGGTCAAAAGAACCTTTGTGGTAAAAAAAATTTGCAGAAAAGTGCAATTTTGCTATAAGGTACCTTCGTGGTAAAAAGTACCTTTTTGGTAAAAAGAATTTTTTGACAAAAAAAACAGTTGTAGTGAAAAGTACCCTTTTGGTAAAAAGAAAATTTAATAAAATGTTTTTGTAAAAAACTCTGACAAAAATTACCCTTCTGGTAAAAATTGGTAAAAAGTACCTTTTGGTAAAAAGTACCTTTTTGGTAAGAAACTTTTTGGAAAAATAGTATATTTTTCGTAAAATTTTTTTTTAATTAGTACATATATGAAAAAATTGTCTTTTTGGAAAAAAGTAAATTTTTGGGTAAGAAGTATCTTTTTTGGTAAAAAGTACCTTCTGGGTAAAAATACCTTTTGATAAAAATTACTTTTTTGGTAAGAACAAAGTATATTTTTGGTAAAAACAAGTACCTTTTTGAAAAAAATTAGTACCTTTTTTGATAAAAAAAAGTAAATTTTTCGTTAAGAAAATCCATTTTTGGTAAAAATTTTTTGAAAAATGAAATTTTTGGTAAAAAGTGCCTTGTGGGTAAAAAGTGTCTTTTGATAAAAAGTACATTTTTGGTAAGAGGTGCCCTTTTAGTAAAAAAGTACCTTTTTGTCAAATATTATCTTTTTGGTAAAAAGTGCCTTTTGATAAAAAGTACATTTTTGTTAAATAGTACCTTTTTGGTATAAATTACCTTCTTTTTAAAAGTATTTATTTGGAAAAAGTACCTTCTTGATAAAATATATATAGCATTTTTTGTAAAAAAAGTACCTTTTTATTAAAAAAAATACCTTTTTGGTTAACAAAATTACCTTTTTGGTAAAAAAAGTACTTTTTTGGAAAAAAAAAGTACCTTTGGGAAAAAAGTACTTTTTTGGTAACAAGTACATTATTGTTAAAAAGTACTTTTTTGGTAAAAAGTACCGTTTTGGAATAAAAGTACCTTTTTGATAAAAAAAAGTACATTTTTGGTTAAAGAAAATCCTATTTTGGTAAAAAAAAATTATTTTTGGTAAGCAGAGAGCCTTTTTGGTAAGAAAAATATAGTACCTTTTTAGTAAAAAGTACCTTTTTAGTAAAGAAGTATATTTTTGGTAAAAAGAAAAAGAAATGACTTTTTGGTAAAAAAATTACCTGTTTGGTAAAAGTACTTTTTGACAAAACGTAAATTTTTGGGTCAAATGTATGTACATATATATTTTACATTACTTACTTACTTTTCGGTGATAAACAGTACCTTCTTAATAATAGTGTGTTTGTATGATACACAGTACTTTTTAGAAAATGTGTTTTGATTTAACAAAAATTGTTGTGCCAAGTAGCGTTTTTTTATTCTTAAATTAGTAAAGAATTTGAGAGTTCAAATCTATGAACTGATGTGCACTGATTCACCCTTTATCGAACATCTAGACGTGGTTGACCAGCTACAAAAATTCCATATATATTTTGTCGTTACAGAAAATTATTTTTGCGAAAATTGAAAGCTCTAACAGAAATATTAACATTAAATTTTGTTCTTATTATGTTATAGATAACGAAATTTTTTTAATTTTTTCTTTTCATGGCACAGTAAGTGTTGATTTCACATAGTGGCGTTAAAAGATCTTAAATTATTTGTTTTTGTTCCTAAAACAAAATTAGTTGCCTTAGACAAATAAGAGTTTCAGTAGCAATAAATCGACTAACAGCAGGTGCCAATGAGGAGCGTTTTTTTTTGTCATATATATTTTGTCTACTACTGCTACTTGTTGCTTAATCTTAGAACGAAAAATAAACAAATAAATGGAGATTCATGACAAAACAAAATTTATAATGGGAAATACAGAACAAAATTAGTGTATGAGAGATTTTTTACCTTATTTTTTGCTGATTCGATTGTGTTTATTTTTTTAATTTATCCCAGACAATAAGTTCAATAGAAAATAGACGATGGCCAGCAAGTCAAGTACAGTGATGATTAAAAGTTTAATGCACATTTTTCAATGCTCTAAGTGTTCCCGAAGTATTCTTAGAAAAATATAATACAAAAGAAAATTATGCCAAAAAAAATTATTTTAAATGTAAATTAAATTTTTAGTGGTCATTGTTATGAAAGCAAAAATATTAAAGGAAAATTTTAGTTTAATTTATCATAAAGTTTTCTATCTCATATAAAGGAAAATACATCAATTTCAAATCAATATTCAATAATACGATGAAGCTCTTTCCTAAAAATTATCATAAACAAAAACAACTATGAGAATCTCAATACAAATTTCCGTAATCGATGTCAAAATACAAACTACCTGACAATTCACTTTCAATTGAATACACTTAAATACAATGAATGCATAGACTTAGAACAACTTAATGTCCAGCAAACATTTTTTATTTGTCTTGATAACGAAATGAGCCCACATTTTTAAAATTTTCAGTTAAAATAAAATTATGACAATATTTTATGTCATAAATTTGTTCAACAGTTTATTAATTTTCACACTTTATTCCAGAGTTAAAACAAGATTCATTTATTTAAGTGTGACATCTATGTCATATATGAGGTCCTATGCTCCTTAAAGAAGCGAAGGGAATATATATTTATGTCTACTTTATATTTGATATTCGTAGTAAGTGATTAACAGGAGTTAAACTTTTGTCCTCAATTTTTTAGAAAATTTAAAAATTGTCTATTCCAGAATGCATAAACGATTTTAAAATTTAAAACACTTCTTTATAACGAATTTCACAAGAAATTGTTTGCTGGGTTCTTCAATATATTTGCATAAATTTAATGCATGATTTACAAGGCAGTTGATGTTTTCTCTAGAGATAAAATTCTAAGCCAATATATTCAAGCACACACACACACATACACACTCATAAACTCAGTCAAACACACATTGCACCTTCCAGTGCTTAAACAAAAGTCTAAAAATGTCATCTACACAAACAGATGAGTAGTTAAAAATGTATTGTTGTCTTCATATTCATATTCAAAGAAATACTTTATCATCATCGTCATTGTCATTAACATCAGCTTTACTGGCTGATAATCATACTTGAGTTATAGTTCAAGCTTCAATAAGCTTAAAATTTAGCAAAACTGCTTCTTGTCATTGAGTTTGATACA